>JACDOX010000028.1:5787149-6198798 GCA_014549065.1 Cardinalis cardinalis | reverse complement strand
TTTTTTTGGCTTTTTATGTATGTTTGTTAAACACCTTCTCACACAGAATCTCAGAGTTGTTGAGGCTGGAAGGCTCTCTGGAGGTCATCTTGTCCAACCCTTCTGCTGAAGCAGCATCAGTAGAGCAGGTTGCTCTGGACCATGTCAATTAAGGTTTTGGACAGCTCCAAGGAATGAGACTCCACAAATTCACTGGGCAGCTTGTGCCTGTGTTCAACAACRCTGACAATAGAAAGATTTTTGCTTATAGTTAAATGAAAATTCCTGCACTTAAACTCATGGCCATTGCCTCTTATCCATTCTGCTCTTTGGACTCATCCTGGAATAGCAACAGGCATCCATTTATTTTGTAGAACTCTATTAAATCATAAATGCAGGATTATACAGGCAATAAGTCTAGTGTTTTTGTGCTTTATGAGTTCCCACCCACATTTTGGCTGTGTAATATCTGCAGCTGAAGGCATGGTGTTTATGGAGCTAGGACTGATTTTACTGACAAAAAAAAATAGTGCCACTGAGATCTGATTATTTATTTCTCAGCACATGAGTCCTTCTTTGTCTCTTTCTTAAACTCCCAGAATTAAAACACTTTAAAGCTTCATTTTAGTATGGCACCATTTTTTAAGTAGTTGCATTTAAATTTATTTGCATTTTCCTACAAACCATTTTCAGAAGATAGAGCTGGGTGGTCCTAAGAAGCTAACGGGTCAGCCAAGTGAGATAGTGCCAAATTGCAATGTGTATTAGATGTAAACCCAAGAAACTCAGGTTTCATGTCTAAAGTGGGCACCAAGATGATTACTAAAGTAGAGTGGAGGTGAAATAATTTTAGAGGCGAGTCAGAAAAGCAGTTCATTTCTTAATGAGCATTTTCAATATAGTTTTGGCACAATAAATTCTGATCCACAGTTCTGTATCCGCAGTGTTCCAATCAATTTCTAAAAATGGGAAAACAATCAAATTAAATCATGTCAAAAAAACCTGATAAGCTTTTAGAATGTTAGTGAAGTGGCACAGATGATAATACAAAAAATTATTCCCTGATTGTGTGAACATAATGTATATTATATTTTATATTGGAGCACCAAGCTYATACCAGAAGTACCAACATGTGACTAAATAATTTGAAACTACTTTTAAATTCTTGTGTTATGTGATGAAAGCATGATGGTAGTAAAAATTCTRGTGTGCAGTTGTTGTAAGCTATGTTTTATTTAAAATTTTAATTAGCGAAGAAGGATGTAATTGGGATTGGAGGAAAATGAAAGGTTTTATCAATAAAATGTAATAATAAGTCATTTTTTTCACTGAATAAAAGAAATTATAAAATTTGTTTCTGTAGCCTTTTGACTAAAATATTTAATTTCAAAATAATTTTCAAATATATTTTAATATTTCTTTTGCTAMAATGTTTAATGTTTACTTGTATGAAAATTTGATTGCTATATATAAAATATGACTGCAACTCCTTGCTTCCTTGTGGGTGTGTTCTTTGAGCTTGTAGATTTACATTAAAATATAAATTTTATTAAGTTATGTTAATTTTAGGTTATTGTTTTTATGGTCTTCTAGACCTTATGATTTTATATAATTTTTAATAGGCTATCAGTCACCTATAAAATTCCTGTTTCCCCTAAGTAGCTGTAATAAACCAATTCAATGACAAAATAATGTGATTAAATGTTACTAAGGAAGTAGGGAACGAGCAGTCATAAACACCTTTAGAATACATATGAACTGTATGTGAAAAGTCTTCTCTCCATATTTTCCCACTAATTGCTGTGATCCAGTAGAGCAAGGTGTTTGATCATTGATACGTGGTAATTTGGAATCCTTAGGCAGTTTTGTACTTAAAAACACCTCTATTTGGCAGATGTGATAACTGCAGAAAAAAGTGTCTTTTTCTTTGCTTTTTTTTTGTTTGTTTTATTTTTATCCCATGCTTATTGCTTAAAATGCTGATCTTCATGTTTTACTAGTTAGTTAATGCTTGCAAAGCAGTTTGAAAATGAAAGGGACTAAATTCRTCATTGTTAGGCAGGTACTGAGAAGAAAATTTTATTAGGTTTTTTGATTTCTGTGTAAGAAATTTCTCATGCAGAAATGAAATTTTCTGTTCAGSCTTCCATTGATCTTCATGCACTTTGCATTTTCTCCTTTTTCAGTTGTTTCTCAATTTCTTCAAGCTGAAGTCTTGCTTCAGGAAGGATCAGTATTGAACTTAGAGGATTCTGGATAGTAACCTTGTTCACTGGAGTGCTGAACCAAAAGTGGAATGTTTTTATTCCACTTTTGCCAGTAATTTATACCATGTTCTTAGCTAGGTCAGTTAACCCAGGTCTGTGCCCATCCTATTTGAAATCTGAGCAGTGGTCACTGATGCTGTTCTTCATCATGAAATTGAGTCTCATTTTAGTCTCACATAAGCTCCATGTGGTAAAAAACATAAAAAAAACTTAAAAGAAAACAAGCAAAGTGGCAACTAATATTTTATCTGTAAGATGTTACAGGTACCTTTCAAAGCTTCACCACAATATATTGAAAACTTCTGTGTTTTCCAAGTGTGGGAGGCAATTAATTTCTTTTCTTCTGCATCCTTGAGGACATAAACATTTTCTGAACATAATTGTAATTTTGCTARACCAAAAAAAAGTCTTGCATCATACAGGATATTAAAAAGGATGTAAAACTGAGTGCTATGGTGCACTTACTGGGCTGCTGCCCAATAAGCTGGTGGTGAATTTTTGTGTGTGAGCATATAGCTTTTTTCCCTGATGTGTCTGTCCTTCAATCTCTACAGAAGTCTGCCTGTAAATGTCCTTATTCTGCCTACTCATGAAACRAAACAGATATGAACAGCAGGAAAATAAATGCTCATATGCTTATCTATGATTCATCATAATATGGAACAATATGATCTTAGCACCATCCTTCTCAGAAAATGACAGTAAGCCAAACTATGAGCAAACAGATATAAACAAACCACATTGGTCATATCTTCCAGTCTCAGCAGGCAGGAGCTGTGCTGTAGCTTGTGCACTTTTGTGCAGAGCAGAGGCAGGCAGTGATTCCCTCATTTCCTTCCCAAAGCTGGTCTGGTCCATAGAGGATGAAGCACTGCACAACTCCACCCCTCTGAACTAAAATATCCAGTCTGCACCTCGGGACAGTGTTCACAGAGAGGTCTTTGGAACTGTATCTTTTCCCTTCTTTGCACTGTGTTTAAATTTGACAGGGAGATATAAGGTAATTGACAGAACATGTTTAGTGACTAAAGTATTAGTGTAAAAAATCTGAGAGCCATTGGTGCACACAACACAGCGATGTTCATTCCCACTGCTGAAAAAATAAATGTTCTAAAATCTGCTTCAGCTTTTTCTATACATCAGCCAAAATGATTTGCCAACTGCACATGAGGAGTAAACCCAGAATAAAATCAGAACATTGATAATTTCAGTTCATCCAAAACATAAAAGCTGTTAGACAGATGGATCSCTATTTTTTTACTTTCTCATGTTTCTTTATTGTTATCATGAAATAAAGAGATTCTGTTATTCACAGACCAGCAGCTTTTATTTATATCACTTTAAACTTGGATCCCAAAATGCGTATAATATTTAATATCTTTTTAGTTATTTAAGAAATATGTTTTTGTTTCTCTGCAGTAGTTTTTATGAATGCAAATGCAAAAGCTTTCCTAAAATCAATATTAGAGTATTAATGTTTTGTTTTCTCTTTAATTGGACCCTGTTTGTCTGTATTTACTCATGATCCTGTTCATAGATACTCTTCTCGTCTTTCCTTCACAGAGGTGTGGAAGYGGTTAGAGTAAGCAACAAGTCTTGTGTCTTTTTCATAATGGGGAATTTAAGCACATTTGGAAAACCTGTTCCACTCATAAACTTTTTAAAAATCATGACACAGAGGAAGTTTTAGAAACATTCAGCGAGCTCCTTCACTGAAAAGGGRCCCTTGATCTATCAGTCTTTGTCCAGGCTTCATCACCCAACAGAAAATTATCCTTAATAAAAGTCTTGTGAGTGAGGAATGGCACAGGGAAGTTGCTGCTTTATAAATTCTATTTATTCTGATTGCAGTTTATGAAAACATCATGTTGCTTTCCAATTAGTTGCTACCTGGGAGTTCCTGCAGTGTTCATAGGCACATAAACACAAAATATAAATGTGTTTCTTATTCCTGTTTGTTTTCCTTTTTTCTGGCAATAACATATTTGTGCAATATAAATCAAACCTTCAGCTTTAATACATGCTGCTTTCATATATTTTTCTACTACCTATCCCAAGGGGAAATAAGATTTATTCCAGCTTCTATTTCTGAAAGTATTTAAGGCATTGAATGGATGTGTTTCATTGAGATTAGGATAGATAAAGTATATTAATGAAACCTAGGTAGCTTACCTGTCATTTTCCAAAATCTAGAAACTYGGAGTCCAAGGCTCAGATTCATGAAGTTCACCCTTTCCCTCCCCACAGAAAAACATAATAAATTAGTGAAAAAGAACAGAATTTATTTATATTTATKAGAATATGGAAAATTCCTCTTAAATTAGATGCATTAAGAATACCAGAAAAACCTTGATTTTTATGGGAGTCAGTGTTCTTTTGGACATGAAGTGTGCACCATTCCAACAGGTAGTAATAAAAAATAACAAAACCAGCTTTTATTTCAATTTATTTTATTTTATTTTTCTATTTAGTAATATCATCTCTACTATGCATTTTACTCAAAGGAATATGCTGTGCTATGTCTTATATGTGATAAAATGGTAAATAAAGTACTGAACATAGATAAGTATATGCACTATATGGAAAAGTAATTTGAGTATGTAGTACAAGAATAACACTGAAAGGTGATTAATCAATTTTGTGTGATGCCACAGTTTTTCTACTGTGTTGAAATTCTTGGAGGAAAGAGAGGAGGATTTCAGACTTCCTGGGTACTTTTCATAGTGAAGTATGCTGGGATGGATAAAGGAAGTCAATATGGGGGCTATTTGTATCAAAGAATAAATGCATTGTAAAAACTGAAATTCACAAAGTTTGAACTAGAGAAACCTGAGAAAGATGATTTGTCTCCAGATCCTGTCTCCTTTTGGTATTCAGATTATTAGCACTTTCCTTTTATTCTCAGCTTTCATCTGACCTTGCCAAAGAAGTTCCTAAGAGGTTGCAAATTAGCTCTATATTGTGATCTCCCCTTGGTATGCATTTCCTGTAAGGTACATGGAGGGAGATTTTCAGGAGAAGCTGTGGTAAGCACTGRCATTCTGAAGGAAGGTCATCCCATGGGACCAGCTCATCCAGGTTAGGAAGGAGGCATTTGAACTAATTAGAATTCATCCAAGAGACTGCATTAGATCAAGTGTGACAACTTGGAGGCAAGTAAAACTAAAAATAAAGCTGTTGACATAACAGAATAAAAATAAAATTATGTTGCATGAASAATTATACTATCAGTTTCCACAATATGGGACAAAGAGATGGAATACAATTGCAAGCATCATGAAACTGAGATGTTCATGCTCAACTCTTGCTAAGTCAGGCTCTGACTGAGAAAGTAGTGTGAAATTAAATACACTTCCTTGGACAGAAATAAATTAACTTKGAATATTACTGTTTTTCCTATTCCTAATTAAAGCAGCGTAGTTTAAAATTTCCTTGAAGGAAATTTATATTTTTAAAGGACAGGAATTCACTGATTTTATTATTTTACTAGCTCTGCTTGTTTCTACATTTCTAAGACTTCCAAGAATAACAACTATGGGATTTTCTTATTGATAAAAAACATGAATAATAATTTTTTAATTGAGGGGGAAGGCCAAAATATTATATTCCACCTGTAGGCTTGGTTATAATCCTAAAAAGTTGAAATTTTTTTCTGTACCTAGGAAAAGGCTATAGGAATAATYTCAGGTTTGAAAATCAGTTCTCTGTTCTCTGATTTAGCTATGATTTTTTTTTTTTAATTCATATGCACTGAAATCWATTAGTTGAATAGTCACTGAGGCCAGTGAATTGAACCATACTGAATGCTTGGAATTTAATTATCTTAAATGCCTTATGTTTATATGCAGTAGTTTGGCACAAATTTGATTATATAAATAGAAAATTGTTCAGTTAAGGCACTGTTAATAACTGAATAATATAATAAACTAGTGAGGTTTTGAAATAATTCAGCCAGTGACTGAAAAARCAAAGACAGTTTTAGTAATATGGAACTTCAGACAAAATTTAAAAACACCAAAACAATGAAGAAAAGCATGGAAACTTAGGACAGTTCTAGAACTACATGGATGCAAATATCACGTTTTTTAAGGTTATTGGTAGAATCACAAAGTGCCTTTGCTAACTCCCACGAACATGCCTACTGCAAAACCACTTTTTGTCAGGTGAATCATGACATAAATGGAAAGAAGTAGRTATTTTAAAGATCTATTCATTAAAMCCTCTCTGTAAGTGCCTTTTTCCACTGATAAAAAACGGTGACCTAGAAACACCTGGTWTTCTCCATGGTCTCTGAATGAAACCTGGCATGATCAAGTCCAGTTCTTTTAAACATCCTGTTTTAAATACTTAACTGCTAAGCAAAGGAAGGGGTTTGTATTTGATGACAGAGTTATTTACAGTGATTTAGGTGGCATTTGTTCCCTTTTGCTCATTTCTGTCCCATATCCACTCTTTGAATTGCACTGTCAAACTATTTGTGTGTCCATCAGATGAGAAAGTTCCCTCAATCCTAATAAAAGTTRAGCCTGAGAAATATTTTATTTTTTGCCATGTTAGTTCCTTAGTCAAGTTCACATCTAGTTTAATAAAAATTTGAGTAAATGGATGAGAAGGCAGAGGCTTTTTGTGCTGGTATTTTTTGCCAGAGAAATACAGGTGAAACCAGAGACCATGATCAAGAGGCATATAATGATGGGAAGGAGTGGGGAATAAAGAGCATCAGCCTTTGTGRAAGTCACAGAAATGGAGTGACATGGAATTGCAGACCTTTGTGATTAAATTATTTTARTTTGTATTGGTTTTTAATGGCTTAAAAGTTCTTTTCTTTTGGCCTGACATATATTGAGCAATCTGTGGCACATTAATTCTCTTTGTTCCTTGTGCAAGTGTGGCAAASAGAGGCTTAATCACATTAGCTAAAAAACAAACAAAAAAAACAAAAACAAAAACAAAACTCAAACAAACAAACAAAAAAACCCCACAGTAATACAAACACATTAATTTCCAGTGTGAATAAGCCTGGACTAGGTTAGAGAMAATTAGGAAAATAGAAATATTTCCATTTAGTGGGTGATGGTGAAACATCTGATGAGAGTACTTAAAGATCCACCCAAAACAGTTTTTGACCTMTATGTGACTATTGTGAGACTCTGGGGAGGACAGGGAAAATCCCACAGGACTGAAGAAGCAGCAGCATAATTCATAGGGACGGATACTTCCAGTGGATCCCAGTATTTTCCTTACTGACATTGATAGAGAGGTATAGGTATGAAACTGAAGCTGGAGTAAGGCTAAGAATTGCAAATACTGTGGAGAACATAGTTAGAAGTCCTAGTACAGATAAAAATATGCTGTCTAAAACCAACAAGARCAAAACTTTAGTTTTAGTAGGAAGAAATATCACAAATACATGACGAAAAAAACCAACCCTTCATCAGTAAGGCAGAATGGTRTCTGAGGCTACAATGTACATGAGTTCCATGTAAATTACAGTGTGATATGGTTTCAAAGGAGACAAATCTCTTTCCTACATTAACAGACACTTTATAAGAAGGCTGTTATTACATCTGCATTCACTGCTATTAAGATCTCAGCTAGAATTTTGTGTCCCTCTTTTGAGCAAATCTGCTTTAAGAGTRGTGTAGACCACTGAAAGGTAGTGCAGTTGTAAATAACAAGAATGGCCTGTGGGGGGAAAAAAAAAATTAGACTTCATTGTTCAAAAATACAGAAGATTTAGGGAGATACAACAACTGTCATCCAAAATGTGGAACACCATTCCAGAGAAATCCATCTATTGCTACAGTAAGAGTAAGGTCGTAAGACATTTTTTGTATTTAGGAAAAAATTTCATCTGTTTGCAAAGATATTAGAATAGAGGGAAAWTAGGGTTTGAAAGGCTGTCAAATTTCCTTACCGAATTATTTTAGCATTTTTTAATGAATTTTTTAAGCATAAGGGGTTGGACTAGGCTCAAAGAGTTTTGCATCCTGCTTTAAAGGTTGTAGAGGATGCTCTTTCTGTGAAGCATGATTTGAATTTAAAGATTTAGCCCTGTGTTGATGACAGTGGCCAGGTTATGGGTTTGAATTACAGCTCGTATGTGATTACTGTTTAGAATTAACAGGGAGAGTTTTGAGCAGAGAGGGAAAATTAAATTTTGGGTGGGGTCAGCTGAAGGCAATGGCTGAATATTATCAGCATTAGATGACAAAGAGCAGGGTCTTTAGAATAAAAGTTGTAGGAATAGCAGAACCAATGCAAAATGTTAAATTCAGGGGTTTCAGAACTGCTGAAAAACACTTTACTGTTAAAGATTATGAGTGGATCCTCTATAGATCACACATCTGTCGGAAAATTTTGAGCCAAAATATGAAAAAATACAAGCACTGAATAGTGTAACATTCTAATGCATTTCAGCTGAATACATCTGGTAAATGCACTGAAATAACATTTAACTTGAGATAATACATTTTACAGCAGATTATGTGAAACAAACAGGAAATCAGAAAGCATCACATTTTCAGAATATAAACAGTTWGTTTGCAATCCAGTCAAGTACCTTGATTTTGACTGCGATGGAAACTCAACTAATTTCTTCCCAGCTCCCCTGTCATGTTACATACTGTAGAATGAAAAATAAAACTCAAACAGATTTACACAGGCATGGGAAATAGCACAAGTGACATTCAGGGCTTTATCACTTTCTTCTTTAAAATTAAATAAAAAAATCTCAGACCTTATTAACTTCTGAATGTGGGGGCAATTTCAGCTCTGACAAAGCCACACAAGACTCAAAGGAATTGAGAAGACTTCCTATTGTGGAAACCACTTGGGGTAATTCTTTGTGAAAGCTACTAGTTCAAGAAGTGCTTCTCTAAATTTACATTTGTTCAGCTACAAAGGCAAATTGTCCCCATGCTATTGTGATTCAAGAAATATACAAGCATCTTTAATATTTTCTTTCTTTTGTACTCCCTATTGTGTTTAAGAAATTATAGAGCTATGTGTAGGTGCTGATGCATGTATATTTAAGTATATATATGTATTTCTATGTCTATACATGGATTTATTGATTTGGTATACATAATGATATTTTTGGGGTTTTTTTGTTTTTATCATTAGGACCTGGAAAAATTCAACAGAAATTATGATCTTTTCTTTTTTCCATTCTGTTTACATGCAGTAACACATATGGCTATTCTGCCATACTAGGTAATGCTCATACATATGGAAAACATGAGGAAGTGCTGATTCCTGGGAATTTTGCCTTATGTTCCAAGCACAAGAAAAGGGCTGTGTGTGCCAGGATGTATACTTCTACCTTTTCTTGGTCTTAAGTTAAGCAGAAGTAAATTTATTGCAGAGGTCCAGAGCAGGTCACAAGGGAGTTTTTAACTCTTCCATTTACCTCTGACATATATACCATATGCATTTTTCTGGCCCTTTCTTACTAGGTTTTCAAATGTTTCCTTGAGAGTGCATGGTATTTGTAGGCAGTGAAGCTGAAGCAGTAGCTGTAGAAAAGAACATCTGGCCCTCTTCAGAAGCAGCATTTTTCTCAAAATTGTATGTAATATCCAATAATGATTTCTGTCTAGTGAAAGACTAAGGGAACACTGATTAGGAGCTCTGTGTATTCCAGATTAATTATGTCTTGTGGGCAGTGTAGCATATGCTGCAGTATCCAGAAGGCTAAATTTAAGGATACAGAAATTTCCTCTCACAAGCAAATCAAAGTCACAGGAGCAAAGTGATCTTAATCCCATCTGATGTCAGRAAAGAGCCAAACATAAGCCAACAAAAATTTAGAGGTCTCCCTGATGACTTGCCACTGGTGYTGGATTACCAGTTGCACTTCATGATTTTAAAAGGTCTTTCCCAACATGAATTATTCCATTATTTTATGATTCCGTAGTTTCTTGCTTTATTGTCAGATGTAACTGAGTTGTTCAAAGACAGTGCAACCAGAATTATACTGAGTTTCTTCAAACTTAGTTTTTCAAGTTAATATGATGATCTGATACTGTGTGTTGTTGGATCTATTATTTCTTTTCCTTCATAGTTCACTTTTTTGTGTGTGGGTTCTTTTTTCTTCTAATATGAAAAAAAAAAAATATAATGACCTATTCCAGTAATCTGCAGTCTCACAGCCATTTTATTTAATTTATCCAATTTTCTTGTTTTTTTCCATGCATAGAAAGTTCTCCTTCCTGAAAAATTATTACTGGAACATTGAACTTCATGTCTATATCTGTTCTGGTGGGAACATTGCAGGCAATGAATATTGAATAGCTAAGAAATGGCTTATAAATATATGAACAAATCAGTAGAATGTATTTTGTATCATCACAGATAATTAAAGTTATTTTCTTTTTCCCTCAGCTAAAGATTAGCATGTATTCACATTCAATGGCAGTCTTTGTTTTAAAATTAAGTAGGGAGTTCTTGTGGAAACAATCCAAATCACTCCCTTTTCCCCAAATTTGGCACATTCTTCCCTCTAAAACCTGTGTTTGCAACATGCCTGATTTAAATCAGAATTAATACTTGCTATATTCCCGTGGAGTCAAGTACAAGACTTCAGAGTTTACACATATGTTTATTATACTGCAGGAGATGAATTAGAGAAGCCTGTGCTWATACTGGGGTTTATTTATAGCCTGGCTTTGATTTTTAAAGTATCTCAACCATTTAGCCCCATCTGACTGAGAAACATCTGTGAAAGGATGATTGACRTGTGCACTCAATTTCTAGAGCAGGTTGTGTGGCAGTGAAAGGGGATTGAGGTGAGGGGWCTGTGAGGTTGGTTCCTCCCAAACTGGAAAGCAGGAGGAGGATGTGTGACCAAGAGTATTATTAGCTAGTGTCCCTGCTCTGTAGCTTGAAATGGGTAGTGTGTCACCCAGCAGATTCTCTTGTGATCATGGCAGAGCTCTGCTGTCCTTTTGGTATTGATGTCATGGAAAGGGGTGATGTGGGCAGAAGGACACAGTAAACAGAGGCACTCAGCTTCAGCTGCAGAAACAATCCACATTCAGTACATGTGGAGAGGAGCCCAAACCTTCAGCCTCTCTCTTGGCCCAAGAAATGCCTTTCTTTATGTCCAATCAGAGACATGTTTAGGAGGAAGACAGAGACTACAGTCTGGGTCAGCACATTTTTTCTTTCAAAACTGAAATTTTTACAGCCCATTATTTGTGGTAGTATTGGACAYCCATATTTGGTCACTCCAGAGCTCACTGTCTTCCTCCATCTCTTCATGGAGCAGATCCAACATGGAGACATGCCTCATCCTTGGGAGATGACTGAATTAMTCCAAAACAGCACAATGAGAGACCTTTTTAAAGTTATTTTAGCTGGATAGAATAAATATTAGAGCAATTTTTCTTTCAWTTCCCAAATAATCACATCTATGATAATTTCAGAATGGAAGCAGGAGAGAGCTATGCCTTATGGCCAAGCAAATACTTGTTTTGCTATAACCAGTGAAAGGCTGTAGGTTTTGGACTCATGGGACAGTGGAGGCCAGCATGATGTTTGTTTTAGCATTTGTCTAATGGCCAGGTGTCTCACCTTTGTGTGCGCTGAAGCTCTGTGAAGAATATGAATRTTTAATGTCTGGAGAACCTTGTCTAGACTAGCTGATCTAGATTATCTTCCATCTTTCATGATCTGTGAATATGACAATGTATTCAATGAACAATCAAGTGTCTAGAACGTATGAATCAAAATTTTCAAGTTGTTTCCKACTGATGACATAACCTATGCCTGCCCTGTTCCTCAGGGCTCTGAATAGATCCTTAAGAATCAAATTAATTTTGTTTTAATGCATCAACCTCATCTGTCTTCCAGAACCTAGAGAATGCAAAAGAAGCTCATGAGGAGAGAGACTTACTGGCCATGCCACTATRACTAGATGTCTCTCATAGCATGTGTTGTATGACATATTGTAGAAGACATAAAGGTGCTTGCTGGGCTTCTTGCCTTTGCAGCTCTCAAAAACTAAGTACAGAAATTAGTCATTTTCTGTGTTCTCAGAGCATCATTTGGGATCCCTTCAGGACACAGGCAGCTTTCTGAAGCTGTCATCAGGTGAATGGAAGAAATCATTTACTGAGCTATTATCAGATTAAACATCTAGGGAAGAATCCCGGAGTTAGGAAAGTGAAACAATGCCAGAATTTGAAAAGGTTTTTTCTTGTTGGCATTAGACCAACATATTGTACTCCAAACAAATGTGCTTGGTTTTGAATTTTCTACTCTGTGCTGTATCACACAGAAAGAAAGAAATCACTAGAAAGAAAGGGGCATTTCAGGACTTTGTTGATTTTACCAATATATTACATTTATTTAAGTAACAGAATACCTTTTCATAAACAGCCCTGCATTATAAGAAACTCCAAAGTCACCATTTCTGCATGAGTTTCACTGCACTAGCAGCTCTCTCAGGACCCAGAGCCCTGCATGCCACACAGCCTTGTTGCAGTCCTTCCCTGTCAAATCACCCTTTGTACATTCCCTGATGTGAGGACTGGATCTCACAGCAGTCTTTCAGCTAGCAGATGGGCTTGTAACGCTTGGCGGGGGCTGTTATCCTGCAGACACAAATACCTGAACATGGCAAACTGCTGTCCGTGGCAGAAAAACTTGGTGAACTTGTATTCTCTAAAACTTTCCATAGAGTAAAGGAATTTCTGTTAAATCAACCTGAATTTGCCAAGTATGGCTGTGGGTTTGATCCCTGTATGGGATCACTTAAGAGCTGGACTCAATGATCCTTGTGAGTCTCTCCTGACTCAGAATATTTTGTGATTCTTTGAAATGCCCTGAAAAGCAGAGGCATTCTTAATTTTCATACAGGTACTCTCTCTGGTCCTAGTCTCCCTCTTTTCCAATCTGTAGAAAATATTTAGCTTTTCTATAAAGTTGCAAGGCTTGATACCTGGTTTATCAACCTGGTGTCAAGTGTCCGTGTCTCTAAAATGATGTGTTCACTTATAATGATACAGGTAGTGATATTGCTCCTTTTGGGATCTGAATTATAATATTCTTAAGTAATATAACTTAATGTGGTGACTGCTTTTAGATGGGAAAATATTATAGAATATACAGAATTATTTAGGTTGGAAGACACCCTTAAGATCAAGTCCAGCTGTTAACCTAACACATGCATCATCAATATTTTGTTCTTCTTCACATGAAATCATTCTAACCCTTGAAAAAGCACCAAAGACATGATGCTAATATTACTGATTTCCTTGTATAGGTAATAAATACCATGTATTTATTTATTTTATATGTGTATTCCCCTACATCAGAGAAGCAAACTTTAGATCACAGAAGGTATTACAGTCTCATTTAAATGAAATCTCTCATTTCAGTACTAGCAGACAGGAGCTAAATAAAGCTTTTTTTTTTTTCCAAGTACTAGAAGACAGGAGCTTTTTTCAAGTTTACAGGAGGGCATTTTAGGCTTGACATAAAATCTGTTATTTGGTTGTATCATGTCATGTGTCATATCTTTATTGTTACAAAAATTGGTGAGCCTGTGCTGTAGCATAAAAGTTTTCTGGAAGGCAAGTTTGTTTAATAACTGTCCTTTATGCTTTTTGAAAAAATTACTTGGTACAAGAGTTTTCATAACTTTTGTTCTTCCTTCCTCTGTTCCATGCTGCTCCATTTTATATTGTTGTGGGGTTCCAGGTAATGTTTATTAGAAACTGAATTTCAGCTGCACTGTATGCTAAGATACACACAAATTTAATTTCTGTGAGTCTTATTTTGAGGGCAGAGTTCATTCTGTTTTTTCATCTACTACTGTTAGACTGATAACTATGGAAGGAGACCAGGAAGCTGGTCGCCTTCATATAATGGAATCGGGATCTGCATTTGGCAGGAAAGAAGCAAGCGCTTTCCCTCTACAGAGATAACCTCACAGCTGCCTGCCCTCYGAGCAGGCACTGCTGAGGAGCTTTTTTTGCATGGGTTCTTTTTGGCTTAATCGATTGATCTTTGTCTGGATACAGTCCTATTTGACTTAATGTTGAAACCTTGGATGCAAGAGTCAGGAAAATTTTCTGTAGCAGTTTCCTGTAACCAGACTGTGAAAATCTGAGTAGAAAACCCTTTACCCTATTGACAAACCAGCCAGTTGTGTCTCTCAAGAGCTATTAGGGGCTTCCTCCTGCTGGTCTGAAAAGCTTTTACGTAATGGGGTGGAAAACCACTTTGTCAAAGGGCACAAATACCTCTTCAGAGAATTCTGAAAATAGCAACCTTCCTTCCTCATCTGCAGCACAGTAGGGGCCAGCTCAGCAATTACTGTGATGACTAAAGTGCTGATAAAACAGCACTACTCGCCCTAAGGAGTCTTGTAAATAAAGATCTCCAAGGCTGTCCCAATCATGTGTGGGGTAGCTACAGTAAAAATCCCAGACCTTCTAGCAGAATGCAACACCCTCAAGTCAGATAAGACTGAAAACATGATTTTTATTTAGTGTAAAACCTATTTTCCTATGGTGTTATCCCTAACTTAGAAAGGGCAGAATGTATGTACTTTGAAATGTTAACGGAGGCAAGAGATGAATTGCCATTGGCAAACCATTCTGACCATAGAGTTTTATTTCAGTCACTTGAGTCATTCCTGGATAGGTTTTCCAAGTCTCAGTAAATATACTGGATGCTGGTACATGCTCCTATTGCTGCCTACACTTTTACCCATCTGTTATCATGGCACGATTCCTACTTAGAAGTTGGTCAGACCATTACACTACATAAGGGGTGCCAAGGGAGTGTGGGTTTAGACATTTACAAAAGCTCTTCTGCAGGCTATCTCTGCTCTGAGAGAGGGTTGCCACATTCATGCCACATGCTTCCCCACCTCATGACATCTGTTGATGCTGAAATGCCAAAAAAAACCCTGTTTGAGTACAAAATGGACCTTTCTGTTGCTTGTATATGTTGAAAAAATTAATTGCAACAGATATGTTTCATGAGATCACATCCTTTTCCAAATACAGAATCACCTTGCTGTTGTTTTTAAAACAGTTTTATGACTCATAGTATCAGCCAGTAAGTCTGTTGGTTCAAGAAAGTTTGTATTGGTCCTAAGTCACCTAAGCTCAGTAGCTATCTTAATTAAGACATATGTACTTCAAGGAGCTTGATAACTAAGACTGATCATCACCATGCAGTTGTTTGATTACAATTTCATCACAAAATAGTGGTTTTGATGTATTATACCACCTTTCTCATATTTGATTTTAAGTTTTTCTCTTGACCAATTTCTTTTCTTGATCAGTTTATTCAAGCTATTTGCTTGGTGAAGGATTAAGTTATTTTAGAGCAAGTTCTAAAATGTGCTCAAGCACATGATCAGATGTGAGTTGAATTGTGGCAGCTTGACAAACCAAAGATCAGCTGAGCTGTGGTGATGCATCTGACTCCATCTTATCAAAAGGCTAATTAATTACTTTATTATGCTATATTATTCTATACTATATTACACTATATTACATTAAACTGAATCTGCCAAGCACTCAACTCTGCACACACCTGCACTCAATCTCGTGACTGTCAGCCCACAGTCCCAACACACACATGCATTTGGCCCTGATAGGCCAAGGAAACAAAACCCCATCACTCTGGGTAGACAATCTCCATATTGCATTCTACTTTGGCACAGCACAGGCGCAGCAAATAAGATAAGAATTGTTTTTCCTTTCTCTGAGGTTCAGAGAATGTGAAACCCAGAAATATTCTTGGGAAGGATTGTGTCTTKCTTCTCTCTGTGAGGAGAAATGTGGCTACACTGTGGTACCTTTCCGTGTGCTAAAGTACCCACTCTGCCTGATGAGTGCTCCCTCAGTAAATTCACAGATGACATCAAGATGGGGGGGAATGTTGATATTCCAGCAGGTAGGAAGGCTCTGAAGGATCTGGAAAAGCTGGATGGATGGGCTAGCAGCAGTGATACTGAGGTTTAACAAGGTGAAGTGCCAGGTCCTGCCCTTGGGTGACAAGAACTCCAGCAATATTCCAGGCTTGGGGGTGTGAATGGAAAGTGGCCTGGTGGCAAAAGCCTTGGGGACGCTGGTTGAGAGCCATCTGAACACAAGCCAGCATGTGCCCAGGTGGCCTAGAAGGCCAGTGGCATCCTGGCTGTATCAACAACAGTGTGGCCAGCAGGACCAGGGCGGGGATTGTCCCCCTGTACTCAGCACTGGTGAGGTCACACCTCAGATCCTGGGGTCAGTTCTGGGCCCCTCACTACAAGAAAGACATTGAGGGGCTGGAGAGAGTTCAGAGAAGGGAACAGAGCTGGGGAATGGTCTGGAGCAAAAGTCKAAGGAGGARCAGTTGAGGGATCTGGGGTGTTTAACAMGGAGAAAAGGAGGCTCAAGAGGAACCTTATCACTCTCTACAACTCCTTGAAAGGAGGTTTAGTGAAATGAGGGTTGGTCTCTTCTCCCAAGTGGCAAGTGACAAGAAACAGCCTCAAGTTGCACTAAGGAAGGTTTTGATTGGGTGTCAGGAAAAATTCCTTCACCAAAAGGGATGTCATGCATTGGAAYAGGCTGTCCAGAGAAGTGTTGGGAGTCACCATACCTGGAGGGATATAAAAGACATTTATTTAGATGTGACATTTGAGGACATAATTTAGTGGTGGACTTGGCACTGCTGGTTTAACAGTTGGATTCATGACCTTATAGGTATTTTTTGACTTGAACATTTCTATGATTCTATATTGAATATCCACTATTAAATGACTGCAGAGAATTTGTATGACATTTTAATGAATTAGCTTATGTCATCATAACAGCATTAAGGGATGATAAGACAACTTTGTTACAAATGTGGCTAAAGATATGTCTGTAACACATTTTAAAATTCAGTCAGAATGGGAATTAACATTTAGTCATGTGGGGGCCCTCCATTGGAAGCTGGGTTCAGCAAGCAATAACTTCTTTGCTTATAACAATATTCTCATYTTATCCTTACTTTGTATTTAAATGCATTTAACTAAACATTGGTTGAAGTAGTGTAATCATGAGGAGCTATTCTGTTTTAATTTGTACTGCAGTGGGCTGAAACTGCACATGCTAGTAGTTACATGAGCTTATCTAATGGGAGCTTCTTCATTAAGCACCAKATCATGATTGTGTTCACTGATGTGTGGGAATCCTTGTATATAAATATTTACAGGCACTTTCTTCTATAACTTAGGATGTTTCTAACAAGTTTTTCACTACAGTTTCATAAACAGAAGTTGAAGTAGAAATGTAACTACTTTTTATACCAAAGAATAATAAGGCCTGTGAGATTGCATTTTAGATCTTAATTTCTATTCACTTATTTTCTACCATCGTTTGTAGGATCATTGCTGGAGTCTGTTTGTTGTTATTTTGAATTATATTTGAACCTTTTAACTCGGCATTATTAGGATTTTCATTTAATACTTAAAAAGAATTTGGAGTCACAACTAATACTATAGTAAATGTACATTTTTAATACAAAGTTCAATGAAGAAATGGCAAGGATTTTGGATCAAAATCTGAGTTTTCCTGTTCTGTTCCTGGTGCTCCCCAAGACTGGGTGGGATTCAGATAAAGATTACTATCTCTAAATTTAGTTAACTACAAATACGTATCCATCCTCCTATTACAGTAAGTGAAGATCCAGTCAAACCACCTGATGGAGCCTAGAGAGAGAATTGGGTATCTTAGAGAGGYACCACTAAAAATACACTTTAAAGTGAGCTTTTGACAATGTCAACTCAGAACTCTGGACAAGGATTGAGGTGACTAAACATAAATACCTGATACCATTTCAAGCATGTTGGAGTATCATTATTTTCTTGCTTGTTTGCAGTATAGAAGGCAGAGGTCTTCTGTAGATACTGGCTCATATCTTCCAACTCATTTCTTGTGTTTTGTAGTGTTAATGAATATTTTTAAGTGAAAAGACTTCTCAGTAGAAGGTGGTGTCTTGCGCTTCTACATATGTGGCTTTTCACATTCTGGCAATATGAAAAAATTACATTATCATTATTTATTTCTAAGTATTTTCCCCAAAAAGAATCACCCACAACAGAGTTTCAACACAAAAAACCCCTATTTCTTTACATGAACMTACACATTTCCCATCCCTATGCAGTAGTTTGTCAGTTAATCTCTGAGCACCACAAAAATATTCCTTAAGTGTCCTGTTGGTTGACAGTTTCTATCAGTGTTAGGTAATCATTTCTTTGCACATTGGCTGTCACTTCAGACACATAAGATTAATCAGTGCCTTTCATAACACCCTTCTGGAAATGGAACTTCTTAATGCACTTATCTTTTCCTCTTGCTGTTTTCTTCTTTCTTTCAGTSCATGCCAGTGAGAGACTGTGAAGACTTTAAGGGAAATGTTGCTGAATTAAATTAAATGCTTAAATAAACATCAAATAAGTTCTCTAGAGTGGAAGTGAGTTAATGTTTTCTGAATTCTGRCTAAACAAGAAAGTAAGATTATAGTTGGGCAGTAATTATAAAAATTACTYTGTGGGRAAAAAAAAGRTATTAAACTTTAKACATGACAAAAACATTGGAGAAAGATTCATTTGATACTAGGCAAGAAACYTTTACTATCTYAATTTCTAGATTTTTACAAAATATTCCCAGGTTAGATATTCTGGAATGCTTTAGAAGAGACAAATTTCATATTTAATCTCTACCTGATTCAAGTGAAGGTTTATGCTTCGAATTTCCATGAAGATTAATTTAATTTTTTAAAGGATTATAATTTTCATATATGTTTCATATCATTGTAAAAATTAGTTTAAAACTTCTAYGTATATTCAAAAATCTCAGCTCTTTGGTATCTAAGGCTGCATTAATATGTAGTCATTTATTGATCATTTATAGCAAGTGGTAGCAGAATTTTTTATTAAAAATGTATCACACAGACTGTTTGTCTCTTTCAGACTATAGGAACTAGAGACATGTTTATCATATTCCTTTTTTTACCCCTTTAGAATACTGTTCATGTAATTGAGTAAACRTTTTATGGTATAACACTTAAATGATTCAGGTGGGTATGTCACAGAGTGGCTCAAGCCCTGTGACTCTCCATGAATAGAGCAGTGATTCCAGTCCTGGTGTACCTCAAAGAAACCTTAGATTTAATTTACCTCTTGCAGAAGCGAACAGGAGATTTCTGTAGTCTGAAGTGATTTCCTCTGACCCTGTCTCAACAGCAAGAAATATGTGTGAATGACTCTGTCAGGCTTCATTAAAAGCAGATCAGCAGATGGCTAAAACAGTGAAATCCTGCCYCTGACAATCACTTTCTATAGGTGTAAAAGAAAGCAAAACCTTAACATGTCTGAGCAATAACAAAGGAGATGCTAAACCTTAATCTCTCCCTAGAATCCAGTTATTTCTTTGGAGTGTTTCCTGTTGAAGCTAAGCATTCTGTTCCTATGAATTACTGGGAAATTGCATTTTGTGTCATGTCAGACGTAAAAAACTCAGTGCACTCTCTCAGTTAGGAACCATGCACTGTGCAAACTGTTTTCAAAGATGCCTAATCACACTTTCTATTCATCCTGATACACCTTAGATTATGAATGCTRTGAGTGTTACTGGATTCTCCAGGTTTTATGAGAATATATTAGTTTAGCTCTGATTTGTAATGGGAATTGTACATTCACACTGCTGTTTGCAGACAGATTAACAAAGGTAACTATTCAAATGTTTTCAGCATTTATTGTTCTGCTTAGAAAAAGCAGTGATATACTCTAAAATATATACCCTACAASGGAACACAGTAAGGTAGAATAGTAAATTTGGCCATTTTTAATATAGTTTTTTACTTATTTTTAAAATATGACTTATGACCATAGTTATATCTCTTGTAAAGCCACATAAAATACAAGCTGATGCCTGTGTGTCTGAGTATACTTGTAAAGCTGATTTGAATTCTACCTTCAGTCAGAATCAATTTTGTTAAAAAAATACATGTTTGACTCTCTGCTCTTCAGTGACCTCTGAACTTCTCAGTGAACTTCATTTCGATGAGCCATGGCTAACCTGACAAAACAGCATGTTGTCAAGGAGGTAGATATCCTAGAAGAATRAATAAAAATAGACTAAAATAAAATTTCCATCTAGAGAAATGGCCAATGCAACAATTATGTTCTGGGGTTGAAGGCTCCTGGACTCRCAATGATATATGAATGCTTCTGAAAAAGAGATCCTAAAATATTGTTTGCCTTAATTTTTAAAGATAATTTAAGATGGTAAAATAAATCAATAGAAAATGGAAAAAAAATTATATCTGTAATTGGAAATTCAGAAACTTTGGATTTACTTGTTCAGCTCCACATTATCCTCCTGCTTTTAGGCTTTCATGTACAGWAATTGACACTGTCAAGTGTTTAATCACTGTTATATTGGATTTCTCACTCTTTACAGTCAACAGTTTCCAAATTATATGTAGTTATTACTGAAGACTTCCTCTACCTCTTGTATATTTATTCAGGCAGGCATTCAAGGTTACAATCTTTATTTTTTTTCTTCATTGTGGGTTGATTTTCGTTGTGGGTTTTTATGGGGTTTTTGGTTTTTGTTTTTTTGGGKTTTTTTTTGGGTTCTTATGTGTTTGCTTGTTTTTTTGTTGGATAGAGGGGAGGGGCTGATTGATTTGGACTGTTTTGAGTTTTTTTCCTGAACAGCAGAATTTATAATACAAACTCTAAATGTGCAAGTTATGTATAGAATTTCTTCTATMCCATCATGTAGTAGGGAGCTAAACTAAGCAACTATGCAACATGGTTTGTCTTTTACATTYGGTATTTCTCTCATAATGTTCTTATATTCCTGAATGTGGTTTAAATTTACATATGCTAGAGACAGATTATGTCCAGAAAGTCTGAATCCTGATTTCAAATTGAGGTTATTATAGTAAGAGCCAATTGTAATATTCTTTCAGTATAGGTATTTAAAAGAATAAACTTAATAAAAATTATCACTTACAGCTCTTGCATGAAAATGGAGTCAGAAAATCAYGGCAAAGCTGTCATGGGCATAAAATTAAATTGTAATTCATTGCAAAAAGTTGTTCATAAGAGTAAATTGCATAATTAAACAGGACTGAACAACATAGATAATAAGAATTTGCAATTATGTACCAATTTTCAAATTGTAGTAATGACCAAACTGCACTCTTTTAAGAGCTTATCTGTAATGCAAATAATCTGTGCTGTGCTATTTTAAAGGTTATCATTAATTTTTATCAAATKAAGTATGAGTGAATTCATTCATAGTGTTCATTCACAATTAAACTCTATTCTTAGTTAGAAGGAAGAATCTGTCTCTTTTTATTTTCAGCTACAATGCTTAAGCTTATCAGATTTAACAAATTCCTTCAGTCTCTTTTAAAACATAAATTTTTCCTGAATACATTGAAATATTTAATGGMATAGTGCCAAAAAAAAGTGTTACTTCTGTATTGAAATTATGTTATTGTCCAACACAATAGATGTAATGAGACCGTAAGCAATATAAACTATTAGTAAACTAATTATGAGTTGTGGAACGAACAAGTTATACACTGAAAGTGCTTGTACTGTTGATCAGCATATTTCCTGGAATGTTTTAGCACACAACAACTCATAATAATACAGGTCAGTTGATGGTCATAATTTGCATAATAACTTGCAAAATRCTACCACAGCCAGTCTGGATGGCGTCGTTCTGGTTTTGGCTAAATTGCTTTTAGGGGAAAGGGCTAGCAAAGACTTACAGACTTACAGCTCTGCTGTGCCACYTGAACTCAGTTTTGGAGAGCAAACATCGACTCATTTGTTTTAGGATGTGACCATGGGGTCCTGCTCATTAGGGAAACTGATGGCCCAAAACAGCCCAGCCTGTACCTTGAGTGGAAATGCTGTAATGGCTAAGCAGGGTACAGATTTAGCATCTAATTTTCTCTCTTAAAATGTGTTAGGCCTGTGTTGTATTCAATTTTAAGACAGATAAATAAGACTTGTGTTTGTGAGAAGCATGCTTCTTTCATACCCTGTAAGGTTAGTTGTACCCAGCTCAGGTATATTGTCAGGTATTTCAAGTCAGGTGAGATTAATGTTCCACTGACATCCATTCTCCTTTATCTCAGATRGTGCTTGTACACTTGAAGAGGGGGAGATAGATTTACAGTTCTGGGCATCTTTGTTCTTTTTTGTATTTTCCAGAAGAGAGGCTGAGCAGCCTTCAAAAGTTGTCCTTCTAGCACTTTCAAATTATTTTTTCCATCATCTTTTTTGTTAAGTACTAAAGCATGATCTGCCAAATTAACTGTTTGTAAAATTGAGTCGATTCCAATTAAGATTATGGTGAGTCCAGGTATTAGATTAGAATAGTTCATTTTTCTGGCAAGGTTGGGTGGTGAATACTACCAGACTAAACACTTAGAAAGTTTAAATTTGCAGGTAAACAAACATACATATCCCCACCCACAGCATGTCAAATATTCTCTTTTGCTACTGTGGGCTGAACAGATGTGTTTAACTGAAGTCTGCTATATTCAAGGAACAGGTAATCCCTCTACAGTTCAAATAATCTTTTTTTTTYATGGGTTCTACACAGGAAAATTTTGATTACCTTAAAAACATTTTGTATCATAATTATAAGTCATTTGTTTAGGATCAGCTTTAACAGACCTCCCTTAAATCACTATGAATCTTTAACAGTTCAGAAGTATTTTATTGGAAACACATAATTTCAGGTTAYCTGTTGGGAATTATTAGGGTTTTTTTTGGTTTTTTGGTTTTTTTTCCAGTGGCAATTATTGATGTGCATTGAAGCACATTAACAGTTTTTGAATGTTGCAACAGTCAGCACTGTGCATCTCTTCTGGACGTGTATTGCATAAGGCAACAAATACTGTTTATTACATCAAGACTGGAGAGTGTTTATCATCCATAAATCTTTTATGGGGGTGAAATAATAATTGTATTCCAACACTTTTAGAAAGCTAACTGGAATTTGTGCAAGTTCTTTCTATAATCTTGATATTCATGATGGCTACATGGTCCCTATGTAGAATTTTWAAAAGGCCTTAGAAGGAGTCCTATTCATAGATGAGAAATGATCTATACATTTTTTTTCTGCTATTTTTCTGGAGTACCATAGAAATCAGGAGTTTATAATATTTATCATCAAACTTTTGGGATATTTCCTTTTCTGCAAATATAAAATTTAGTTTCCTCAAAATTAATGTGAGAAAGGAGCAAAAGGAAATACAGACACTAAACCAAAGCTTGTGTYTGGTTCACTAAACCATGTAAAATAAATCATAAATTCTCCAAAACACTTTAGTCAAAAGTTTTGGCTTACAGAGAATGCTGTAATGGTTCTTTTTCTTATGAGCGTTGTGAATTAAAATCTGAACAGGACTCTGGCATCCAGAAACAAGCAACCTATCTAAATGCAATTTGTGATTATCTGTGTAAGACAGAAAAGAGAATGGTGGAGTCTGAAAAAGTAATAATATTTTTGAAAACATTACACAGGTCTCTAGAAACTGATCTTTTAATAAGATCAGACAGAAAAGCTAAAAAAGAAAAGAATATTTAAATATATTTAAATATATTTATGTAATATTTAAATATAAATATTTGCCCTCACCTGTTGTGGCACCAGATTTGCTGGGGTTTTTTTGCATCTGAACTCTCTAGATAAGCCTCATGTTTACTTATATCTGACATGACATTTGCATAGATTGGCAAAGGTCTCAGTTTTACAGAGGACATTAGCAAATCTCACCAGGTAAAATTGAGATTAAAATCAGATACTGCTTACCTATCTAGTGGATCTGTGCTCAGAGTGATAAACTGTCAACTGTGAATTCCAGTACTATTTATTCCTGTAAAAATGATTGTAAAAGGGATAGAAAATGGCAAATTCAAATGATTTTTTTTGTGTGAAAATCATCAAGCTGTAATGAGAACAGAAAGTAGCACAAAATAGGTACCACTTCTCTGAGCTTCCTAAAATGTGATCTTTCTGTTGCCCTCAAATGGCATTTTCCATTAAATGGTTCTTTTAGTCTGGTCATTCTACAGTGKTTTTTTTGTTCCTTTAGCTGTTTCTAAGTGGCTTATTAAAAATATGCACAGATTATAAAAATATAATATGGTCATGAAGTTTTTTTCACAAGACATTTTAGAAATATTTTATGCCTTTCATCATTGTAAAACTATGTAAGTTTCTGAAACTTTCCAGGTAAGCATGGAGAGTTGAAACCAAGTAGAATTGATCTGGGTCAGCTTGAGGAGGGTTGTGGTTGGTTTGGGGCAGCAAATATAAACTGSATTCACATTATTGAATAGGCTTTAAGAAAAGTAGCTTGAGTCTGAAATGCTGCACTATGTTTAATATGACTTTTAATAATTTCTAGAACTTCATTTATGTMTTTTATCTATTAATAGCTTTTTTATTAAGACTGAGTATGACACATTTTTTGATTTCCAGAAATTCTGGAAACTTGGTGAGTTAATTTCCTAMTTGGTGGCACAAAAGACTCTATCAAGCATACATGTTCTGGATAATCCTTTTCACAAAAAGGTTTCAGTTTCTGACATATTGATTAAAACAGATTCATATTAAAAATAAGCTCTCAAAAATTATATTTGGGCTCCCATGATTCTGTGATAATTTTACAAGCCCTGCTTTGGCAGACAGAATCCTTTTACAATAGATCAACAATGACATGTTTTTCAAATCAAACCAACAGACATACAGCTTCCTAGAGAGTTCTTCAGGTTTTYGAGAGGAAGATCTAAAGGCAGATTAGCCAGTCCTACAGAGAAGCATTTTTATTTAAGTGTGTTTTTACCATGCTTACTGCTGTTATATAACACAAAGTGGTTACCAAACCATGACAAATAGAGCAGCATTCATTTCCTCTTCATTAAACAATTGTTTTTTTTTCTGAGAAGGATCTTTATTGATGGAAAGGAAGTAAAATGTGTCTTTTGTGAACTTGCAGCCCCCTGAATCCTCTGGGTTCTGCTGTGCTTTTTCCTCCAGCAGCTGGGTTTCCTTTTTGTGAYGCCTGTTTGTGAGCATTCGTCCTGGCAGGCGCTGTGGTACAGTCTGTTTTCCACAATTTTTGTAATTATTGGCTTTTGCTGGGTTATTTTTAGTTTTTTGTTAAACTTTTAAACTATTTCCTACTTTTATTTGTGTATCTGCTTTTTAAATTAGTTCATGCAGTTTGTTGATTTAATTCAGGGGGTGCTTTTATGTAAAACCAGGCAAAATCAGACTTATTTCTCTGTCTTCATGTGTTCAGCACAGTTTATTCTGCAATTTCCTAGATAAACTTTTGTCATAAAATCCTCAATTTTGYTGCAGATGTGACTTTGTTTTCCTACTTCCATGATCAACACTGTCAATTAAATTCATTAATGATTATTGACAGCAATGCTATTCCCATAAGTCATTTCTAAGGAATGTTTTGGTAATATTATGTACCATCTATAAATTACTTCTGTAAGATGCAATGTCCCATGGAGAATTTATTGGGCAAGTTGCTTAGAAAGAGAGAACTGAAAAGAGCTGGTACTATCTGAGTGAGCTACACACTTGCTATAATACATTATAGTTGTAATGTACATTTTTAGCTATGATGGAGAAGTAGCTAATGAAGCATTGAAGGATAATGTTTTTTCTAAGTGCTAATGAAGCATAATCTGGGAGATTGAAGCAAAATCTAAATAAATGAATGAAGCAAAATAAAATGAATCTGTCAGATTGGTTACAGAGGTAAATGTTCAATCAGSAATAAGATCTCTTAAGATGGCAAATTTTATGAATCTTGGTAGGCATTTTAGGTATGATTTCACTTCCCAAACATCACAATGGAATTAGTATTTACACTTTTTTTTGCAGATACTGGCATAATATAAACACTTTTGCTGCAATTAAATGTCTTTTACACAATTTTCTTTTACAATATTTTAAATTTATGGTACATCATATCTGAAAACATAGCAGTAGAAACTCAAGATTTTTTGGAAAAAAAAGTCTGCTAGTTGTTTTTGCCAAATAATTAAAATGATTGCATCCAAGTTCCATCTTTGAAGAAAAAAGATTATTTCTGAAGTACCGGGTTTATATTAAATGCAGATGATTGCAGGACATAATTTTAACTGCTTTGATGGACAAAAAGTTGACTTTTGCACACTGGAAACTGCTTCCAGTTCTGCCCTTGAAGACAGATGTGAACTTTCCACTTCATTGCCTAGAGATGTTTTTTTAAAAGAGTCCCATAAATGGTTCATTTTACAAGCAGACTGCAAATTATTATGGTGTCAAAAGCTTGGGAATTGATTACCTGGACTATAATACAGATATGATAATTTCTGATGTGTTTTAGGATGCAATTTGAATTCTCTGGGCCATACATCTGCAGTTACGATCTCTGTAATACACTCTTCATGATTTTATATGCGCAGCTCTCCATAACCCACTTTGACAAAGGCTCTTCCTTTCTGAGGTTATTTAAATTTCTATCAAGTTATAGTATAATTGGGGTTATTTTTTGTTTTTACTCAGGCAGATTAATATTTTACTAAAAGTTTGGTTTTGGTTTTTTTTTAATATTTGGCTTACTTGATGTATACAATTAAAAAATAGAATGTAAATGCAAATTCCTAATTTAAGCTCTACAGTGTAATAAAACCATGAGTAAGTTTCTATTCTAAAGATATATTTCTTTAGAAGAAAAAATCCCAAATAATATCCTGGTTTTCATAAATTATGAACTAAAGTGAGAGTGAAGTAGCTAAATTTTTTAGGTACCACAAAACCAAGAACTAAAAAAATTATTTTGAACAGTTTTACAAAAAGGCTGTTGTAGTTTTTTGCTTTGTTTTGGTTTTTGGTTTTGGGTTGTTTGGGGGTTTTTTTTTGTTAGCTTGCGTTGGTTTGGTTGGTTAGTTTGTTGGTTTGGTTTTGTTCATTCTTTTTGGGTTTGGTTTTTTTTTGGTGGAAATTGTGATTAGGAAAATAAGGAGATTTAGAGATCACCAACAAATTCCATCCCACTGTTCTGTTTTGGGATTTTTTTTTTTTGTAAAATGGTATTTCATTGATTTAAGACCATTCCTTATAGGAGTATCCTGAGGTAAGTGGAGATCTTGCAAGTAGCAGAAATCTGTGGGTCTATCTCTGAAGAGGAATAAAAGAACAATAAAAGTGGTTGTTAACATTTTTGCTGAGGATTGTTACACAGAAAAGTGGAGGTGCTGCCTGGGTGAGCTCCTTACTTCACTTTAATCATCAGGATCCCATTGGCCATGTGAGGGCTTTCATAGCCCAGAGAACAAAGATAAGCAGAAAGTTTTGGGGGTTGGGGTGGGTTTTTTGGGAGTATTTTTCATTTTGTGATTTTTGGGTTTTTTACTTTTCACTTTTCATCAAACCACTGAGAGCTATTGACTTCTCTGTCATTTTTATCTCCAGATGTTTGTCCTTGACTTATAAGAGAACATACAATTAAATTAATTAGAAGCTGACATTAGTATCACTTATCCTGGAAGACTGAGGATTAGATCATGTTATTTATGATATAAACAGGTTCTTTAAAAGGGTGTTTCAAGGATTGGGCAAATGCTTAAAATTTAATTAAGACTTGAAAATTGACTTTTAATGAGAAAATAAGATCAGTATATTTTGAATAACAGCAACACATTTAAAACATAAAACTTCAAATGAATGTTGCTCTTATTTTTTTGGTTGTTATTTATGTTAAGGGTTATTTTTTGCCATTTTGAGTTTTTTAATAAGGGATGAAAATATAGAATTCAGTCCAAGGTTTGGAGAATTAAAYTTTTTGTTTGTTTTTATGACAGATGTTAATATTTTGGGTTTAGAAGTAAAAAAAGAGAACTGTGTGCTTCTGAAACGACAGCGTAAAACAGCAGTTAACTTTAGAACTCAATAACTCTTTATATTAAAAGTATTTTAACATATTTCTAAAACTCTTCAACAATTTTCAATTTATCTAGAAGTTTTACTAAGGACACTTGGGCATCAAATACCCTTTTAAAACATGGTTCAAGACAGGCCATGCTTTCAAGATAAAAGTTAAGCTTCTGTGCAGTTTCTGCTATCATTGTAAGAATGATACAAACATTGTAAGAATGATACAAATACCCACAAGAATAAGTTTTGTCAAATTTGACATAAGGTACAAAACTATTAAGTATGAATACATTAGGTATAGTAATAATAATAATAATAACAATAAGAAGAAGAATACAAAAAATTCAAATGTCAAATGTGTTATTCCACAGTAGAGCCATATTTATTATATTTTTAGCATTATTGTTGTAGAGTGTTATGCAGTTTAAGCCACAAGCTATTTTCATGACAAAGTGACTATGATACTTTTTGCCAAAAGGGACTGTGAGTATCACTCCCATTTACAGTTCAGCCACATGGTGTGGGAAGGTGCTGAGCTTCTATCACATGCATCTTGGTCTTGCATGRCTTCTTTTAGAGATTATTTTTTAAAGTTTTCATATGGTTCTTTAAAACATAAGTATAATTAAAATTCATTTCTTCTCTAGCTTTTTTCTATGTATTTTTATGCCTTCTAAGAGCCAACATGTAAAAAATTCAATGGATAGAAAAGTTATTGGAAGAATAATCTTTGAAGCTAGAGAAGTTTCCCCCATAAATTTGGTTATCTTTCTAAGAAATGCTGAAAYGTTGAGAATAGARAACTCTTTGTGGAACTAGAAGGATTTTGGCATTAAAGAATGAAATCTGTTGAGAATTATGGCCACTTCTGGACATAAAACTCTCTGTATAAAAGTTTGTGTGACTTTCTGTGTGCTGCATACCTCTGTATGAGTGAGAATGTCTGTCTATGTATCCTTTATGCACACATGAGTGAGGCATTATGGATTTTCCCTTTCCCTGAAATGTTTTTGAAGTTTATGGAGGGATCCTCTGTTTTCTCATCAAGGAGAAATTCTGAATCAGCTAAACTAAATAAGTAATTGTGTAATCAGTATTAGACCTGAGGTGACTAGTTGATTTGAGAGGATTCTTYTTCCTTCTGAAGACAGCAAAAAGAAGTGAAAGTGCAACTAAGGAATGYTAGGAGATAATTTTGGAGGCACTTCATTTTTCACTGTCCGTGTAGGGCTTTTTTTCCCACTTTTTAGTACAGTGTGTATTTTGAGACATGAGAAAAAATTATTTTTAGAAGGATAAACAAATAATTTTCAAGCATAATATGTCTATTGCTTGCATTGCAAGCCCATTGGGAAATGAAATACTCTTACTATCATTGAATATTTTGGGGCCTTTCCCTTACTTCTAAGGAGCTATGACAGATTTCTTGACACTAATGAGACAGAAAAATCAAGCCCCAGGTTTTGTTTCACAGGTTTTTTGTTTYGGGTTTTTGTTTTGTTTTGTAGTTTTTTGGTTTTGGTTTTTTTTGTTTTGTTGKTGGTGGTGTGGYTTTGTTTTGTTGGGTTTTTTTCCTAGCAGTTAAGAACTGTATTTTCCTTTTATATTTAATATTTATATTGAGAGTTAGGAGTATTTTTGTTGTGSGCAGATTTACATTGGTTTAGATTATTTGGTATTTTCTTTGCATAATTTTATGGTGTCTCTTCAAAGTAAACTCAAGCTTATTATGTGTGGTTGCTGGAGCCCTAAATTTAGGAATTATTTGCACATTAAACACCAAGAAAACATCTGCTTTAAGTCATACTCTAGCACACAGTATGTTATACTTTTAAACAGATTGCACTCGTTTCTGTACAAAATACTGAGRAGAATTTTTAATGAATATTTGTTTGAATTTTCCCAAGAAAAGTATTTTAATTCTTCTTGTACATATTTTCCAAACTATGGGAGAACACAGCATGCTCACCTTTTCTGACTTACAACTTTTGACAGGATTTTCCTGTTGACTAAATGACATATTCCTTTTTAAGACAATCATTGCATTATTTTCTATTATGTGGTGGCACGAAGGAAAAATTGTGGGCAGGAAAGTGCAAGGTCAAAACAATGAGTGGGACATACAGAAAAGATTATTGTCACTTAAAATGTGTCACCTCAGTCTCCCTGAGAGCTGATCAGCAGCAACCTCAAAAGAGGATGAAGCCAAGAGACTAAAAAGCTTGTTTTTCCCTTTTGCACCTGCACCTCATCTCTCCCCTTGCCTTTCCCCAGACTTTGCACTGCGTTGCCTCAGGGCTTGTGAATTTGCCTCTTATCAGTAAAAATGGTCACACCTGCTGATAAAGTGTTATTCTGCTCCTGTGCTGCAATACCAGGCAGTGGCTTTGCTGAGCTGTGGTGCTCGGCTGTCTCTGCGCACTGCCCGTGGCAGGGAGGTCAGTATGGTTTTCACCTCCTCATTTTAGGTGTTCAGGAGAGATGTCCATTGGGAAGAGCTGCAGAAGGTGCTGGAAGGCCTGTGTGCTTCTCAGCACGTACCACATCACACAAAGCCATGGTCATTCTGCACAGGTGTCACATCTATTTCCTTTGTTTATTTCTTTTATCTCTTTACTGCCGTGGCAGCTGCCAGCGGATCAGAAAATCATTACATGCAAACTTCTTTCTGTATCTGTAGCTAATAATTAATATAATTTTCCAAAGTCAGGTAAGGGACCTTCCTTCCCTTTCTGCTGGACCTGTGTTCTCTTCATTGAGAACAGAGTGTTGCCTTGACTATGAATTATTCCCCATTTTTTTGTAAGCTCATTTCTTTGCCTGTCCCCCTAATTTTTCAGGCACGTACAGGATTCAGATATCTTTCACATGACACTGAAAGCAAACATTATATGCAAAYCATTGCTAATAAACTGAAATTATAAAACCATGCAAAATAAAAATAACTGATAAAACAGATTAGTACACTGTGGTTCTGATTAAAAAGATTCAAACAGAAGAGACGAACTAAAAGGTGGAAAAGAGTCAGTGGAACTGTTTTCAGGTATTTAGAGATTTTGAATATCAGAYCATTTATTTAAATATCAGTTTACAGATTTAGGTCTTTTCTTCAGGCTACTATTTTGAGAAAGGTTTATCTTTGGACTTTAGTGTAGGCTCTTGTGGGAACTCAGCACATCACTCYGGATGTCCAGAGYTGCCAAGAACCCTCCTGGGGGGCTCGGAGGTCCTGGAATGTTTCCAGGAGCGCCTGGTGGCTTGACTTTGACMCATCTAGGGATTTGCCACCTGTGTATGAGGACATGAGAGGCACTCGGGTTTGAATGGTGCAGGAATGATGTATTTAGAGGGTGAATATGTAGATTTTAGGTTTTGGTACAGGGGGGTTATGGAGACAAGATGGAGGGATCAGGGCGTGTCTCGTCCTTCTTCTTTCTTCTTCTTGTCATCCATTTTCTGTGATGATGTTGACACTTGGGGATTGATTTAACATAGAAATGCACAGTTCAATATGGGTGATTGGTATTGGGAAGTAAAGGTGAATATGATGTACATAATTTGTAGTACATAAAGACGAGACCGCCTTGGGGGCAGTCAGAATGCCTTTGGCTGCCATGCTGTTCAGACCTCGGCTGGGCAGAWAGAAAATTTTGCAGATAAGAAATAATAAATAACCTGAAGACTGAAAAGTGAAGAGTCCAGTCTCCTTCTTCAGAGCACGGGCTGCATCGGAACCTCCCCATGCATCTCAGGGCAGAGACAGCCGTTCCCAAGAGACCCTGAGGGAATCTCACATTCATCCTTGAAGTGAAGTCTGTGTGGAGCACAGCTTGCTGCAGGTTCTCTTCCTAATCAGGAATAGATACAATRGTCAGACCACCAACACTGTTCATATCTGGAGAGAAGGTCCCATAGCCTGCTGAGTGAACCTGAGTGGCCAGGGTCATAAATTTAGGCCCTCAGTTAAGTATTTACAATATAGGTTAGATGAGACTGGATGGAGCTAGGACTTAAAAAAAAAAAACAACTAAAAATCAGCTTTTTTTCTTTAAGTATTTACATCTCAGTTGATAGCATTTCACTTGAAGCATGCAGATTCTCAATTAAAAAATTAATGCATTATTAGGTAAAATGGGGACAAAAGACACACATTTCAATCTRTCTTAGCAGAGATTTGGTTTTTCAAAGCATATTTTTGGGATGAACTGCATTGTTAATTTTAGGATTATCTGATTTGCAAGAGMAAACAAAATACAAAATGGCTTTTAAGAGCAATGATATATATAAGTTKTCTCTGTATTTCTATTGGGGATGACCAAAACAAAAAGTTCTTACAAAGAATGGTTAAGGTGTTTATATATATGATCCATTAAAGTTCAGGTAGAAAGATTGCTTTTGTAGTTTATAACTAAATACATATTGTGAAATGTAAAATAAAAATAACAGTTCTCCTTTTTGCTATGGAACCTAGTTCCATAGCAAAGATCTGGTTTTTGAACAGAAACAATTTTCTCTATTTACCATCTGTAAAAGGTCAGCATTGAACMCAGAATTGAATAGACCACAGAATCTTCAGGGGATGGTGTTGTTTGTTGTTTTAGTGCCAACTGTGACACTAGACATTTTGTCAGTTCAGAACAAATAATAGCAATGGTGGGATGGGAATACTCACGTATTCTGCTGACCAGTTTGTGGGAAATGGTGATTCAGCTGCTAGGAGGCACAGAAAACTGTTATTCTTTGAGACTGTTGTAATAAAGGGTACAAAGGAGCATAGTGAGGCTTCTCAACATCTACATATAGCCAAGAAGGATTACAATAGCCTAACATTTTTCAAGCTCTGACTAAACTGGTTTATAAAATAACTATTTAATAAAACTGTGTTTTTACCGTAAAATTAWTACTTCAGGCACTAACACAACCTTGGATTTATTTGTCTATAGAATCTACAGAAATCTTTAAGAACTACAATTCTATCAAAGCAAGTTAAAGAATAGCACTAATAGAGGTCACATGTTGCTATTCACTAATGCACAACTGTGTGGTCATTTGTCACATATGCAAACAAACAAGAAATTGTTTTAGTCATCTAATTGGGAAAGAGAATGTTGCTGCAACAATTTTTATCTGAGTCTGGTTGTCAGATATACACTGAAATATGTTTATGAATGTAACTATTATCTGCCAGTAAATTCTCYAGCTGCAGTGGCTTTTGTGAGTGAAATGAGAAACGAAAAATAATACAAAAGCCCSTCTGAGATGGACTTTGTAGATTAGAAGACTGCTTAATAAGACAATKGTATGGTCATTGACATGTAAGGTGAGAAAGCAGATTTTCATGTGTACTTCACTGTAGAAGTCAATATTCAAAAATTTCTTAAATGTTTTATAAGGAAAAGGTTGGCCTTTGAATGATGCCCATATCCACTTTTCTTTGCTTTTTTCTTCACTGGGGTTGTTTTTGCCATGCTAACAGAAGAAGTGATGGKAATTTCTCTGTGTAAGACTGAGGAGGGAGGATCATGCCTTTGTTTTGGACAACAGCAACCCTACAGCTTGCCAATACAAAGGAAAGCTTTTAGTCATCTTGTTATAAGGATGCATGAAAAAAGTAGCAAACATATCACAGCACAGTTAGATGCAGAGGAAAAACAATTACAGTGATACTAACCCCTCCTCAATAAAAAAGTWATTTTTCCACAGTTTTGGCTTGTTTGCATCAGTAATGGTGTATATATACACTAGGGATACATTTTTGTGCATTGACAGCACAATTCTAAGCCTCTAAGGGATTTCAGCAAAATAAMTAAGGGAAATTAAAGTATACACAGACACTATACACATAAAAATCCAATTATATATTAAATTTAATGGCTAAAATAAAAATTCCCATACAACAGAGCAGTTGCTGAAAAAACACAAAACTTGAGCTTTTGCTGAAGGTTCTGAGATGTATCTTGAAGTAAGGTAAGGGTATACACTTTYCAGATTTGTCATCACTTGAAGAAGTAGGTCACCTTTGTGTTGTCACACTCTGTATTTCATCTGTATATAACTGAGTGAAATATTCAGCAGCCCCAACCCTATTAAATTAAGGAGCAGATAATTCCTGACACATGGGAGAAACACCAATTCCTGTGTACTTTTCTGGCAATCTGCTACAGTATTTTTCACTTGGTGCGGAAGAAAAAAGAGATCATTGAAAATAACTTATTTTATTTCATAGTTTTGATGGCTTATAACTAAACATATCAATTAGTAACAATAATACAGGCTGAGATAACAGTTTTCCTCAACCACATACTGAAACTCTTTATTTGAGAAAAAGATAAAAGATGGTATTTTGTTTTCCATTGTTCAGAAAACAATTTCATCTTGGTTGCAACTTTAGCAAATAAAAAASCACATTCTTAGACTGAAGAGGTAATCCCTTACTCCTCCTATTGACAAAATTCTTTATTCAACAGGGATTTTTACAGGGTGGTTTTTTTTGTTGTTTTGTTTGTTTTGGTTTTCTGTTTATTTTTTGGTTGGTTGGTTGGTTGGTTTGTTTTGGGGGTTTTTTGGTTTTTTTTCATTTTATTTTATTGTGTGATGCTTTAAATTAATCTGAACCAGTTTTTGGGGTTTTCTATGATCTCTCTTTAGTGGATAAGACACATTGATGCTTAAAGTCAACTAAATTCTGTGAATCTATTTCATGCTAATGATATAATGCATTCTGTTCATGATTACTATTACAGAAATGCAGTTTTTAAAACTGGTAGGATTTCATGAATCATTGAGTGATTTTGTTGGCAGTCACATCATATGTTGAAATTAACTGTGTTTCTCTGTACCACACTCCTATTGTATCCTACTCCAAACTTCAAATCACTACTGGCAAGGAAGGTGTTCTAATTTTAAAGCTAAATTTGTCCATGGACCATTAATATCCATTTGGTTTGCAGCCAATATACCTTTCCTCCCATATAAGTCATATTTGTGAGATTCATTTCCCTTGKTTAAATTAGCCACATTTTTCTAACCTTTTCTCCCAAAATCAACCATCTGACTAAGCATTTGTTTGCACATCATTTCTCCACTTGAGGTGGAATCCAAAAATAAGTTTAAGTTCCTAAGTGACATTTTAGACAAAATTGATGTGTAAATTCAGGAGAATGAGCCTGGAAACCTGCCTGTGACCTCCACAGACACTATATCTGTGAAAACCTRTCTGCATTTTTTCTAATTCTGGGTGCCGTAGAGGCTTCACTGTGGACCCTGTCTCTGCCAGACTGGCTTCATTTAGTTACCTCCTGCCTGCCTAACACTGTTGGATAGAGAAAATGTGAGATTTTAGTATTTTGGTTTTGTTTTTGTTTTTTCTTCTGCCAGATCTACAGTCTTTGTGGTCGTGCTCTGAATGTCTATGTTTCTCTATCAATCTATGTGACACAGGTGGTAACTTCTTTATATGTAGATCTAGCAATTTGAATATTTCTTCTAAAGGTAGGAAATCTAAGTCCTCAGTTTGTGTGGGATTTGAATTTGTAGATTACACATCCCAAAGAACTKCTAAGGCCAGCATTCCCATTCTAGATGGGAATGTAGCCTTCCCTCTCTGCGTTTTGTTCAGGCAGTGTCTACCACAGGCAGAGCAACACAGCAAGGAGGATGCACAGACTTGAGGAGTACAGAGCAATTTATGGATGAATAYACACAGCAGATAGATACCAATGAAGAGTTGTTAATATTAACATATTCACCACCTCAGTGAGCCCTTTGGATAGTGTCTGCTGGCCAGACAGTCACCAGTCAGGTCAGCAAGCATCAACTTYTCCACCTCCTTGGAACATACCAGCCAACATTTGGGCTTGCTGGGTTGTTCCCATCCACGTCTCTGTATTTTCCTTTTGGCCTTGTACCTCTTCATGTCAGTCATGTCAGTCATATTTCTTCCTGATTTTTTTCTCTCTCTGACCTTATGTGGTTTTACTCTTTTTTTTTTTTTTTTGTCTTCTTATATCACCTGGTTTTCTCTAAAATACCATCTCAGCAGCCTTTTTCTCAATAAAACTGAGATGAGGACTCTCAGCTGTGCTGTGCCAGCCTAGGCCTTGAATCAGAYACCTGAAACTCTGAGCTGAGCCTTGTAAGAGTTCCTTTACTCCTTTTGCTTGCAGAAAGGGTAATTCTGTAACCAGCAGGGCAGAGCTCTTGCTTGATGACTGGAAAACAGACATTCACAATGAATGTTAGACGTGTGCCCTTTTCATAATGACATTTGTTGATTACAAAACCATGTGAGGAGAACATTGTGACAGAGGTATTTTGTTCTGCCCAGCAATATTGGGTTGTAAGGGTTGCTGAAACCAGGGAGAGCTGTGGATTCAGGGTATTAAAGCTCTTGTATCACTTCTCGTGCCAATCAAAATGTCTATGGTCAATTCAGGGACCAAAGGGTGTGGGGAATTCTGTAAAGAACTAAGAAGATTTATCTAGTGAAGACTGCTAAAAGAAGATGATGTCCATTTCCCAAGTCCTAATAAATTTGGGTTGACAGGCTAACTGAAGAGGTAGCCTCAGGGAAAATCTTGCATTAAGGGCATGAGGTTAACTGAGGAAAAGACAAGACTAAGGCATATGACTTCATGGTACAAGATTTGATTTTAYAGAGAACCATTCTGACAGACAATCAGGAGCTAGAGGCCTGGTGCTATAAGATGATTTTTGTACATTCTTTTGTGACCAAATATCTGCATAGTAATGAAAAACTATTATATGAAACACATAGCTTTGGGAGTAGTCTGTGCAGTGCTTATACAGCAGCACTAAAAATCAAAKTGGTAAATAGGTGCAGATATAGAAGAAGTCCAAGAGGAAAATGGCAAGGTTCATTAAATCACTGGATATCTGGACAATTCCAGCTTATTTTCCTACTATCACATACATCATTATGGCAGAGGGGCAAGTCGGGGAGTTCCATCTTATGACAAAATTTAGTGCATTTTGCCAATCTGCTAATCATCAAATTCCTTTCTTCATGATAATTGTCATTATTTTCCTTTTTAAGAGTTCTACCATGTGCTCAGCACAAAGCATAGTCCTTGAGTTGCAGAAATTTACTCCAGGGAAAAGAAACTAAATAGAGACAGCAAGCAGTGGAAACAGTGACTGGGTAACCAAACACTTAATACTGTTACTAAAGTTGATGAAGTTCTTATAGGCATCCAGAGAACTGAGTCTGCGAAGGATTAAAATGAGGGAAAGGGAAGTGATGATGAATCTGAGAAGGAGCAAGTGTATGAGCAGTGAGTAGGCTGCGGCTGGGAGGTACGAGATGGAATCTGCATCAACAGCAGAGATAGGAGAGCCAAGTGTAGATGTACCCCAAATGTAGATAGAAAAGAAGCAAACATAGAGGCCCTAGAAACTGGATATGGATATAGGGAAATAAAAATAGAATAGGTCAAAGAAATGTTGCARTCTGTGAAAAGAACATGTGAATTTAAAGTATAAATTATCATGTTCATAAAGAATATCTATATACCAGTAATTTTTTGAACTATGGATTATTTCATGGCAGAAGCCACTTCATTATGTTTTTTATGTAATTAAAGATGGCTAAGGCTAGATTCKGAAAAGCTTAATACATTTAGGTACTATCTTATTCTTATGCCCTGTGCTGAATGAAGCTATATTAGCACAAATAATAATGGCMTTATTTTTGCTTACATTGGGAAATGAGCATTTTTCAGGCTGAATTGATAAAGAAAAATCTACCCCTTTTTTGTGGGTTTAAAATCTATTCAGCCCTCCAATAAATTAAAAAAAAAACTATGATAATTATTTTACGAACTTTTTTATATTGATGTTCACAAACTTTATGAGAAAACAATAAAAGCTACTATGAAATTGGATCTGTTTTTCAGCAGTCTTTTTATGCTACATTTTAGYTAGCATTTTTAGTCCATTTCAGACATCTAATAATAATGCAATGATTTTCTGTGGGGCAGATTTTTTTCCTGGAGCATTGCTTCTATTTTCAGTTTATAAAAGACAGTACACAACATATGTATTCCTTCCAATACTGTTTTCTAGGAAAAGAGAGGAAACTGTGCTAAGAATTCTAGATAACCCCATCTAAAAGAAATATTTGCAAGAAAAATKAGCTATATTTTGAACATTCATTTAAAAAAATAAATTGTACTTCATAATTAGTGCTTCCTCAACAAATGATGTGTAGTTGGAATACTTTAACTCCTAAGGAGGAGAATAATAGATCCTGGAGGATTATGTTTAAATGTTTTTTTCAACAGAAAATAATTTAAGCCTAAATTATAACTAATAGTGTGATACAGAGTCACATTCAGTTTGGATTTGCAAAGGATATGGGAAATGTTAGGGGAGACTACTGATTCAGCTGATAAACTGCATTTATTGGGACAATATTATTGGGTACTATTATTAAATGTGTTTGTGTCAATTACTAGGATGCTCACTAGTTTGGTAATTTCTATAAAAGTAGAATAATAAATATACAAGACAATTTTTTGATGACCTGAATGATAATGCATATATTCTTGCTTTGCTTGTGCCTCAACCAAAATTTTAAATAGCCTCTCCTTAGCTGCATTTCCATAAAACTAGCCCATTTGAGCTGTTCTTACTTAAGATTTTTGTCATATCATCTGTGTTTCTTTTAATTTATATATTACTTRTAAAAATTGCTGATCAGCTATTTTTAAATGTAGATTTTATTGCACATTATATACCACTTACGCACCAGTGAAGCTCATATTGCACAGTGAAGTAAACCTTCATTAGCTATTCTAGTATCCAGAAGAGACTTTTTCTTTCCTTTCAGTGYCTTTCTTTGCTTAAAATTTTCTTTTGCTATTTTAAAGGAACTATGAACGAAATCCCACTGGAAACAGTGTGATTACTCCTCTCATGTAGTAGCTAGGCAACTGGCTAGGCACAGATAGAAGCACTTGTCCTTTTTCTGATTTTTTGAGAAGAAAAGTAGAAGGAGCCAGTGTGCAGCAGGGATTTAGCAGTAAAGTGAGCAGAGAGATGATCTTCCTGTTGAGTTACAGCCATAATRAATTTATACAGATACCTGTACAAAACCTCAAGAGAGGATTTCCTAAGAGAAACACAGCCATGAGTGCCAGTTGGGTCCCTTTTTCTCAAGCTAGCAAAATTATAGGGACCTAAAGATAGATTATAGAGGCTGTAGAAAGAAATATATGTTAGAAATATGTCAGCAAACTTTGCACATATAGGTCATCAATACTTTGGAAAAATGTTGTTGCTGTTAGTTTTCACAGTGCCTTTTTATATTTGTTCATCTTGGCTTTCTGGAACCTGATATTCTCCTTTTCTGGAATGGTGCTATGGAGCTTCCTGCAAGAGCAGGAAAGAAAATAAATAACTTTTCATGATGCATAGCATTGAGATTGAAAGAATTCAACTGTATCAGCTGAAAACACTGTACAATTTTATTGTTACTTTTTCAAATAAGTAACTTCATATGTTTTTTGTATCACAGGTACAGGAATGGCTGTGCTTAAACTGCCAGACCCAAAGGGCAATGTCAGGACAACTTGGAGATATGGGCAAGGTGCCACTTCTGAAAACAGGCCCTTCACAACCAACATCCAAACCACCTGCTTCTCCTCAGAAACGTCCTGTGCCTGCTGTCTCCCATTCCCCTCAGAAGACTTCCACACCGCCCACTGCAGCAGCAGCAAAGCCAAAGGAAGAGCCAAGCGTTCAGAAGGAAGCTCCAAAACTTCAGCAGGGGAGATTGGAAAAAACATTGTCAGCTGATAAAATCCAGCAAGGAATTCAAAAGGAAGATGCAAAACCTAAACAGGGAAAACTTGTCAAGACACCCTCAGCTGATAAAATCCAGCAAGCTTCTCAGAAGGAGGACCCAAGGATTCAGCAAACAAAATTGACAAAGACAGCCTCCTATGACAGAGTTTTGCAGGAAGTTCAGAAGGAGGATGAAAAACTYCAAGAAGCAAAGCTGGCAAAAACATCCTCAGCTGATAAAATACTGCAGAGAGTTCAGAAGGAAGACATAAAACTCCAAGAGGCAAAATTGGCAAAGGTACCCTCAGCTGACAAAATTTTACAGGGAATTCAGAAAGAAGACCCAAAACTCCAACAGATGAAAATGGCAAAGGCACTGTCAGCTGACAAAATCCAACCTGCAACTCAGAGGGAAGATACAAAACTTCAGGAGGTAAAATTGCCAAAGGCAGCTTCAGTTGATAAAATCCAACATGGAATTCAGAAAGATATAAAACTTCAACATGAAAAACTTAAGAAAACTTCATCGGTGGATAAAATCCAAGAGGAAGGTCAAAAAGAAGAAACAAAACTTCAGCGAGGGAAACTCTCTAAGACACCTTCAGCAGATAAAATTCCTGCAACAACAACTGCAGACCAAAAAATACCCCTAAGCACATTGGAAGAAGATAAAGAAACTGTGCTCCCAGAAAAGAGAACACCACATCCAGAAGAGAAAAAGGAAGACATTACAGCTAAGATTAAAGACCATGTTGCTGAAGAGAAAGCAGAAGTTGAAGCACCTTATGAGGGACTGCAGGCTAAGGAGCAAGAAGATGTTAAGAAGGAGGATTTGACAACTGGGATTTCACAAGAGGTTTTGAAAGCTGAAAAAGCTCAGGAAGCAGAAATTCCTGTTCAAGCAGCACCTTTGCCAGGAGCCGAACACGTGGAAGCAGTGCGAGAAAAAATAGTAAGTGTTTTTCTCCCTCCCTCTTCTCTCTCTCCAGCTTAGAATCCAGACCCTCTCCTTCCTGTTTTACTGTTATTCTCTTTACAAACTGATTCTAAATGATAAAATCAATGACTCCCATTGAGTGAAAGGTTCACTAGTTAGTCCTATGCTCTACATGCACATTTCAAGGTTACTTGTCTGTTTTTAAGTCTCAAGCAGTTAAGCATTTGAAACTAAGGCAAAGCTCCTTTTCAATAATTTTTCCAATATTTTAGATTTATTTACCTTGATCTCTTGACTCTTCAGACCTCAAAGATTAATTGTTGAAATTGGAGCGTTTTCACAGTTCCCAATCTCAAAGGGGAATAATCTGAGTAACCTGTACGTTGCTTTGCAATAACAAAATATAATATAAATTTTAGGAATACTTTATAATACCTGAACATGGTACAGTAAAGTATGCAATCTTTACATCTTTTTACTATTTAATTGCTTTATCTCAAATAGACAAGTACATTCAGGTAGGGTACTTGTTGGCTCTCAAGTCAGAGGACTGGGTGAGTTTATGATAGCATGTACTAGAGGTCAAGTCACTTTATCAGCTGAAGGGAATAGCATGCACAATTTGTTGAGAAATGAAAAGTTAAGGGGGTTTGTATCAGCACTGCAAATTAGGTGCTGATTATTATGTTATGAAAGTAGTATGTTATAAGGGTATATTGTAAACTCAGGGTAACCCCGACAAAGGGAAGAAGGATGCATCTGACTCCATTGATATTAAAAGGCTAATTAATTACTTTATTATACTATATTATTCTATACTATATTACAATACATCTAAACTGAGACTGCACAAGCACTTAACTCCACAAAATCTTGTGAATGTCTCCTGACAGTCCCGGTACACACACATGGATGCAATTGGTTAAACAATCTTGGTTAAACAATCTCCAGAACGCATTCCACATGGGCACAACAAGAGGAGCAGTAAACAAGATAAGAATTGTTTTTTCTTTCTCTGAGGTTCCTCGCTGGGATTCCCAGAAAATATCCTTGGGAAATTGTGCCCTGCTTTTCTCTGTGAAGAGAAATGTGGCCACAAGGGTAGGAGTAGGCTTAGGGAAAGTGTTTAACCTTTGCCAGAATTACGTTTTCATATAATCCTAGTCAAAAAGGTCAAGGATTTTGTTGATTTTATGTATTTCCTGGTGGTAATTAAGATATATGGACAGAAAAATATTCTAATTAAAAAATTTTGCTTTGGAAAATACTATTTTTATGAACCAAGTCTCCTGTCTGAAATAAACCTTCATCACATGTTATGTTTACTGCACTTGATCATACCAAGAGGTATGGTGTATGATTGTACTGAGGGAATCCCTGAATTATCCTTAGAGTAACATAGCCAGAAATCCTACCTTTTGGACCAAACAAAAAGGAGATCTGGGAAAATCCTATTTCAAATTGTTCAGTATTAAAAATAAAGAAGGTTTCCTACCTAGCTTGTGCTTAGTAAAATTAACTCTGATTTATTTTTAATTTTTTTTTAATTGAAGTACTTCAGTGTTGTCTGTGCTATTTAACAAACCCTGCTAGACACAGCTCTTCCCAAGAGAGCATGTGATAAAAGTGGAAGAGGTGATGCCAATTTAGATATCACACATTGCTTCCATCTCACTAGGTAAAAGAAAACATGTACACATTGAAGAATATAATTTACATGTATTTCAGGGTAGAATCGTATGGCGGATTTCAGCTAGGTATATTTTTAATTAAGGATGCATGGGAAAACCTTTCTGCCCTCGACAAACTACTGTCATTTTATATTCAATTCTGTGGAAATGGTAGTTACTAACTCTTCTAGCTTTCCAATAGAAGATAAGCAAATTTTGCTATCCTGTTTTTCACTTTAAAAAAAGGCAGCAATAAGTCCCTGAAGCCATGAAAAGGCCAGTACAAAACAGTAGTATAATCCATGGGAAACCATAGAATCATAGAATGGTTTATATTGGAAAGAACCTTAAAGTTCATCTCATTCCAATCCCTTTGCCATGGGCAGGGACACCTTCCACTAGACCTGGTGGCTCAAAGCCCCATCCAACCTGGCCTTGTGCACTTCCCTGGATGGGACATCCCCATCTTCTCTGGGCTACCTGTGCCAGCGATTCAACAACTTCATAATAAAGAATTCCTTCTTAATATCTAATCTAAATTTTTCCTCAGTAAGTGTGAAGCCATTTTGCCTCATCCATGCTCTTGTAAATATTCTCCTCTATCCTTTTTGTAGGCTCCCTTCAGGTTCATATCAAATCACAGATATCAATTAAATTTAGAGATCTGGTATCCTTAAAAAGAAAAGTGACTTCAATATTGAAACATTTTAAAATATTTGATCCTCAAAGTCTGATTTAAGGAATCATAAAGGTTTTTTTTTTTTTTCAAAGCATTTTTTTTCAGTAATATTTTGAAGTATCTTCAAAATGTTTTTAAAGAATGAACTGACTGCTCATGTTTTACAGAAGCTGATTTTCCCTGAGAAACTGTCTTATAATATTGACTATTGACATAGCAACAGCAGTTTGCTGTTCTAACAAGGATGCTTAGAAATCTTGGAGGTTTTACACAGGCAGTTTGTCAGTAGCTAATTGCCATCCTGTAACTCCCAAGTTTACAGAGAGGTGGTCTGTATGAACCCATTATCATGTTGTCAATTTGCATACATTTGAAATTAATTTAATATATATATATATACCCTTATTACAACCTTCTTATTACTGAGGAATGATCACATTCTTCAGTTGAATAAATAGGTAAATATTAATATTGTGTTGATTTGCATCATTATTCTGACACATGCCACAAAACACAGCCCAGAGAGATAGAAAAAGGAGGATAAGAATTGTCTGTAAGCAATTTTTCTGGATACAAATAAAATATATAATTTTGAAAATATAAAATTTAAATGCACATTACGGAGTTTGGTCAACCTGTGTTTCTTTTCCAGTTTGTGAAACTTTTTTTTAATTGTTGATATCTTTATTTCTTCTATAAAAAACCCAACATTTTAAAAGTTATGAGTTTCTTTGCAAAATAAAATTTCTGTCCTCTGCAACAGAATATAGTCTTGCTCGCTAGAAATACTTTTCTCTAAATAAAAGATTTTTTTTTCTTTTAGCTGTATTTTTATTTTAATAAGTTTCTTTACTTTGGTACCTGATTTTTCATAGAATCATAGAATCTTTAAGTTGAAGAAGACCTCTAAGATCATGAAGCCAGACCATTAGCTCAGCACTACCACCTTAACCACTGAAACATGTCCACAAGTACCACATCCAGATGTTTTTTGAATCATAAGCCTTATATTATCAAATAAGAATAGTAAAAGTGAGGAAAAGTACAAATAATATTTATAAAGCTAAAAATTCTAGTACAAAATAGTTGTAAAATTAATTGATTCTGGCATCACAGAAATGCCACTGGAATAGGAAAAATACAATTGAAATTAGATCATTTTTTAACATTAGAGAGGCTGCACTTCCTGTTTTTAAAGTCTTCTTCAAACTGCACCTTTTATAAGTCTCCTTCTTCCTCATTTCTCAAGAACTTTCTCTCATCAATGTCTGTATTAAAGCTAAATTTGTCCAGTGTTAAAAAAACACGCAGTAGGCAAACTCAGAGGAAATGCCATTGAAATATTCAGAAAAGCCCAGTATTGCGACATGTACCAAAGTACTTCCTAATATACAAAGGAAAACAAAGTATTTTTATTTAAATGCATTTTTTTCAGTCTCAAAGAGTGTGGAATATATATATGATCCTTTTCATTATTGTTTCGGCAATATTTTGTCATTCATCTAAAAATCTTATGTTTATGATATGTTTGCAAGTTTAACAATGATGCTGTCTTTGTGGATGTGATGGCAAACACCACAGAAAATAAGTTAGCTGTCCTTTAAGAATAGATGTAGCTAGTGACAATATCCTAAGTCTCAGATTACACAAAATAGGGAAAAACAGCTCAGAAGTTTTTCTTGTAAGTATTGCTTATTGTAAGTTACATGCATATTGATCTCAAAACATGATATGCAGGATAATTCTTGCATGTACCAGGGTGCAGGCAATGATACAAACAAAAAACGTTAGAAAATATATTCATATTTTGGTAATCTTTAAAAGAAAGTTGGATTTTTCTCATCCTTTTTATTTCTAGTGGGAAATGAAGTCTGTCCTAAATGTAGATCTTTTTCTTCTCCTTACCAATAGCAGACTTTCTCACATTCAGTTTCCTGGGATTCATAGCAGTCATTTATGTCATTCACTGAGGTTCAACACCAGGGTGGGCAACAGCTGCCATCTCTTCTGGTTTGGTCACAGTAGGATTAGATATTGGACTCAGCTGCAAGGAGAATGGCTGAAGCTGTTCCTTGACCAGTTGTTCTCTACCTTTTTCTGTGCTTAACTGTTCAGTCAATGCTTTCTGCCTCTGCTTTGCAACTGGCAGTATCACATCATCTTGGAGAACCAAGGTCTGAGATGTTCACTTTCACTGGATGGATGCATTCTGTCCATCAGCTCCTGGGAAACCTTCTGAGCTTGAGCAATATTTGCATTTTTAGTAGCTCATCTAAATTGATCATAATGTGTTTTGTTGGGTGTGTCTTCATCGGTGTGAACATACTGGTCATCAATGAAAAAATAACAGTCAAATGTCATAGGTGAAGTTTTAGTGAGGAGCATACTATTTATAGATGGAAAAACAATTTTATTTTAATGATAAAGGTATTTTTGAAATACAGCAAAATAGATTTCCCTTAAGAACTTTCTTCTTTAATAAAGGGGGAAAAATGTAAATATAATATTCAAAACCTGAAATTTTTAATTTTGCTTCATTGCTGACTTTTTGTAAAGACCATACATAATTCTGTCCTTAAGGACCAGATAATATCCAAGACTAGATTCTTCAGAATATTAAGAGCTGTAGGCTTCAAATGGTGATGCCTTTCCAAAGCTGTTGTAAGTACTGCAGGTTTCTTCATATTAATATATTAATCACAGCCTTATAATTCAATAAGTCCTTAGAAATGTTTTTTCACACCAGATTTTTATTTGCAATGGATTTTGCTGTAACTTCTGATATTTGAATTTGCAATATTGGTTATAATGTTGATAATATAAACTACAAATATAGTTTATATTCAAAGTATTATCTGATTTTGCAAACCATTTAATAAATCACTTCTGTGATTTATTAATTAATAAAATATTAATTAGCATACACTGTAATATAAATACTTCGATACTAATATAAATATTAGTGTTTGAGTGTAGGATTATGTTCAAAGTGATATGGCTAAAAGCAAGAACACATAACTTAAATGTAAATAAAATCTAAACCTGATTGTTTATAATAACAATAAAAAATACTTAGATTTTGGTATTTTGACCCTAAATGTAACTTTAGTGTGAATAAACTTTGAAAATACTTGTAGTTCATAGCAACTTGAGTGTAAATTTAATTTAAAATTATAATTAACACTCATGATAATTTTTCTAGTATTTATTCTACTTATTATTTATTCCAATTATTATTTTCTAGTATTTATTCCACAGTATTTTAACTACTTTTCAAATAATTATGTTACCAATGAAATTCATAAATTAAACCTTTAAAGAAATGGTTTGCTGTACTTCAGAAATCGCTGACTTAGATTAGCAAAGTTGGTAAATATGACCTATTACTGGGAGCCCTAACAAAAATAAAGATCACATAATATTATTAAAATCATGAAACTTTGGGATACTTGTTCACAAATTGCCAGTGAATTTGGGGGCACTTCCTAAAATTTTCAGCCCAGAGCAGAGCTAAGGTGGCCTGTATTTTGGAGAGTGAACTGTGTTTTAGCTGAACAATGAAGTAATTTCACTAAGTACAGAGCATTTCACAGCTGCGAGAAGCAGGAGTGAAACTGGTCCAGAAATACTTTCTGTAGGATATTTTTAGTATTTTTGTTATTTATAGAAGGAGATAGAGATTCTTGTCAGTCAGAATTAGGTAGAAAAATCTGGAATGACTAAGGATGTTTCATTAGGGATGAGAAGGAAAACATTGGTTCTGATGCTCAGTCAGGAATGCCTGCCGTGTTTGCTTCCTTTAATCAATGGCTGACCACCGTGCCTTCCTCCCTGCAATTACACTGCCCTACCAGCAGATTACTCTGCATTACCAATTTACCAGGAAATGTCTTTTTTATGAGGTACTCAAAAAAATAGTTGTACAGTGCCCAGCTGTAGGGGACATCCAATATGTGGGGACATTCCAAATATCATTAAATCATGCTTCACTGCTCTATATATTCTGTTGCATGTTGAAATGTGTAATGCTTCAATCAACAAAATCAAATAATGAGTGCAAAACTTAACACATTTCTAGCCAATTATAAAATGTTGAATGGGCAAAGAAAGGAGCAGACTCCAGAAATTCTGCAGACATTTGTCAAGCTACATTACTTTGTATTGAAAACCGTGTAGGCAGCTTTGAAACACAGTAAATAAAATCTTCAAATAAATATACCCCTGGGCAAATTGTCCCATGAATGTGTGATCAAATGGCAGGTTATCATTACTAAGTGTTCTTAAAACAATTAAATTTTATATTGAAAAATAGAAGTTCATCTTGAAACTAGTAAGATCAGTTGCCAGTGTGGACAGCCATGGAAAGCTAGTCAGAGTCATTCAATGCAAAAAAATCAAAATTTGAGGAACTTTTTCGTTTTATTCTAATAGCTTTGAATAGCAAAATTAGTGTTCAGTCTTCATCTGGGGCGTGAACTCATCCTTTAAAAAAAAAAAATCACTTTTTAATTGCCAGGAGACATTAAGAATTTATATATAAATATATACACACGCGTTATGTATTTATTTTTTTAGGAAAAGGAGGATGACAAATCAGACACATCAAGCTCACAGCAACAGAAAAGTCCACAAGGTCTGAGTGACACCGGGTATTCTTCTGATGGGATATCAAGTTCACTTGGTGAAATTCCAAGTCATATCCCCACTGATGAAAAGGATTTACACAAAGAAATTAGTAAAAAAGACATCATTTCACAAGAAAGTCCACCAAGCCCCTCAGATCTAGCTAAATTGGAAAGTACTGTACTCTCAATTTTAGAAGCTCAGGCAAGCACTCTTACAGATGAAAAATCTGCAAAAAGCAAAGAGCTTTCTGAAACATATGGTGAACAGCCAAAGGATCAACTTAAAACAAAGCCTTTGCCCGTCACTCCAGAATCTTACAGTTCAGATGAGGAAGACTTAAAAGCTATCAAAGAAGGCGAAGGAACCATTGTAGAAGAGGGCAAAGGAATGGCCTCCTCCCAGGCAGAGTACAAGGAAGAGCATGAAGGAGATGACATATCAGCAAGAAGACAACAACGCTATGACTCTGTGGAGGACAGCAGTGAGAGTGAAAACTCACCTGTCCCAAGGAGAAAAAGAAGAACTAGTGTTGGTTCTTCAAGCAGTGATGAGTACAAACGAGATGACAGCCAGGGATCAGGTGATGAGGAAGACTTCATTAGAAAACAGATTATAGAGATGAGTGCTGATGAAGATGCTTCAGGTTCTGAAGATGATGAATTCATTAGAAATCAACTCAAAGAGATCAGTGCAGCTGAAAGCCAAAAGAAAGAAGAAGTGAAAAGCAAAGCCAAAGGAACAGCTGGAAAGCACAGAAGAATGGCACGGAAAAGTAGTGCAGGCTATGATGAGGATGCAGGAAGAAGACATTCATGGCATGATGACGATGATGAGACTTTTGATGAAAGCCCAGAGCCAAAATACAGGGAAAGTAAAAGTCAAGACAGTGAAGAAATTGCAGTATCTGGAGGAGGAGGCCTTCGACGTTTCAAAACAATTGAACTAAACAGTACAATAACAAACAAATATTCTGAAGGATCTGAGCCACAAAAAGGTATTTTATATTTTGATGAAGAGCCTGAGCTAGAGATGGAGAGTCTTACAGATTCACCAGAAGATAGATCTAGAGGAGAAGGATCTTCTAGTTTACATGCTTCTAGCTTCACACCAGGTACATCTCCTACTTCAGTGTCATCACTTGATGAAGACAGTGACAGCAGTCCTAGTCACAAAAAACTGGGAGGGGAGAGCAAACAACAGCGCAAAGCAAGGCATCGGACACACGGCCCTCTCCTTCCCACTATTGAAGATTCTTCAGAAGAAGAAGAACTAAGGGAAGAGGAAGAACTGCTAAAGGAACAAGAGAAACAACGTGAATTAGAACAGCAACAAAGAAAAAGTTCTAGCAAAAAATCTAAAAAGGACAAGGATGAGCTCAGAGCCCAGAGAAGAAGGGAACGTCCAAAGACTCCACCAAGTAATCTTTCTCCCATTGAAGATGCATCTCCAACAGAAGAATTACGACAGGCTGCAGAAATGGAAGAGCTGCACAGATCTTCTTGTTCTGAATATTCACCCAGCATTGAGTCAGAACCTGAAGGTTTTGAAATCAGCCCAGAAAAAATAATAGAAGTGCAAAAAGTTTACAAATTGCCTACTGCCGTCTCTCTATACTCACCAACAGATGAACAACCAACTGGACTCCCAAAAGAAGAGAGTGGTCAAAAGACACTGAAAAGTGCTGAAGAGGTATATGAGGAGATGATGCATAAGTCCAAATCATTTCAAATGTCAAATGAAAAAGATGAAGTATTTGAAAAAGAATCTTTATATGGTGGAATGCTAATAGAGGATTATATTTATGAATCTTTAGTAGAGGATACTTACAATGGAACTATTGATACTAGTCTTGTCATGAGACAAGATGAGAGCAGTGAATATATGCAACAGAGAGGAAAAGAGAAAAAAACAAGAGCTTCAGAACAGGTCTATGATGAACCACAGAAAGTTAGTGATCTAGAGAAAGACTACTATAGTGTTGAGACTTTACATACTATTGTGCCTCAAGAAGACATTGTTTCTAGTTCTTACATTATCCCAGAAAGTCATGAAATAGTTGTATTAGACAGCACAGTAACTTCCACCATTGAGGAAAAGCATTTGTTAGATGCAGAAGCTGCTTATGAAGAGCTTATGAAAAGGCAGAAAATGCAGCTAACCCCAGGGTCTAGTCCAACACAACCAGCTTCAGATTTCATTCCCACATCTGATACAAAGGTATCTGGAGGTGGAGAAATAGTAGATAGTACATCTTTAACATCAAGCACTACTTCAGCAATCTCAGATGTGTCACCTGTCAGTAGCACAACACTTTCTATTCCAGATGTTAAAATAACACAGCATTTCACAGCAGAGGAAATTGAAGATGAATACTTAACAGATTATGCCAGAGAAATTCAAGAAATAATTTCTCATGAAACGTCAATATTGACCTACTCTGAGACATCAGAAGGTGCTGCATCAGTTTTACCTTCTGATACAGCTTCCTTAACATCATCTACATCTTCAGTTTCTACCACAGATAGCTCCTCACCCATAGACAGTGCAACCACAGGTTTTGTAGGTCCAGCAGACAGTGTAAGTAAACCAGCAGATTCTGAAGGTGTCAGGATAGTAACACAGGTTCCCTTAACATCTGCAAAAGAGTACTCTGAACTGAGCATGCCTTATGAATCTCTTGCCGGAGCCACTAAAAAACCATCTCTTGAATCAGATGCAGAGAGTGTGGAGCAAACTGCAGTTTGTTTGCCTGAAACTGCACCTTTAGTGGTGGCAACTACAGTTACAAAATCCAAGGAATATGCAGCTGACATCATTACCTTTGATAACTCCAAAGCAGAGAAGGAAGCAGCTAGAAAAATTAAAAGTACGGTAGAGGCTGGCAGTGTCAAAATTCATCATGAAGAGCCACACAAAGAATTGGGTGTTGATATGACAAGGATTGATTTGATTAATGCTGCATCTGAGCAACCACCTATATGTATAGCACCAGTACCAGTTACAGAGCCTGCATCAGAAACATCTTCTGTACTCACTCACAGTGTTGTAAGTAAGACCAGCATGGTCTCTGTGCCTTCCTCAGCTCCTGCTGTTTCAGCCAAAGTATTCTCTCTTTTTAGAAGCTCTTCTTTGGATTCTTCTGCTCATCCTTCTCCACCCCCACCTCCTCCTCCTCCACCTCCTCCTCCACCACCATTACCACCACCACCTATTTTACCTAAGCCAGCCATTTATCCCAAAAAGAAGCCACAGATTAAGGCTCCAGCAGCACCAGCTCCCACAATGGTACCTTCAGTCACAAGTGTTCCAACACTAGAGTCCACAGCTGTATTAAAGGATCATGTGGTACCTATCACTAAAACATACACCCCAACACCACCTCCTGTACCACCCAAACCATCCTCCATTCCAGCAGGGCTTGTTTTCAGTCACAGGACACCTGAAGTAACTAAACCTCCAATTGCTCCTAAACCAGCGATTCCTCCACTCCCAATAGCTGTTCATAAGCCAGCAGAAACACAGCCCAAACCAGTAAGCTTGGCATTGACTTCAAGTATGACTCTGAATTTGGTAACCACAGCTGAATACAAAATACCATCCCCCACTTCCCCTTTGTCTCCACACTCTAACAAATCTTCACCAAGGTTGGCAAAACCCTCACAGGAAACCTATGTTGTCATCACATTGCCATCTGAGCCTGGAACTCCCACTGAAGCTATAACTAGCCAGGCTGTTACCAGCTGGCCTTTAGAAGCACCTTCTAAAGAACAGATTCCCCAACCTATTCAACCAGTTTTTACTACACCCATGAAAACTATGGATATTCAAAGTATGGCAGGTCAGAGTATGTACATTTCAGGTGCACTGCAAGCTATTCCTGTGACAACACAATCAACTTTTGAAAAAATACCTAGTTCAAAACCAGAAGTAGTAACAACAGATATAACCAASACCACAGTGTCAGTGGTTAAGGGTCCAGTGCCTGGTTATGGTTTAGGTAGTGTTGCTATTACTATACCTCCAGAGCCACTACATATTGTAGACCAGCCCAGATACAGAGAAAATGGAAGATTCCATCCTTTGGGCGATGTCATCGATCTTCGCACTTTAACTAAGATGGACATTGAAATGAGGGACAGCTGTATGGATCTCTCTGCTGTTTCCATGGATGTAAGAAGGCAAATGCCAGCAAGTGACRCAGGTGGACGGCCAGTAAGTACTGTCCAGCCATCCATAATAAATCTTAGCACTGCATGTGTTGCTGATACTTCTCTGCCTGCAGTCACTGAGACAGTGACTGTAATGACTTGCACTGCCACTGTGAGCTACACCACCAGCACAGACAGCCTTGTGGATCTGGGGCACGCGATGACAACGCCGCTGCAGCTAACAACATCAAAACATTTTGAGCCTGCATACAGAGTGACAGGCAGCCAGGCCTTCTCTGCTGGTAGAGATGAAGTGCCTATAAATTTATCACTAGGTACTTCAACACAGGCAGTGACATGGGCTACTACAAAGCCTGTTACTGTGCCACCTGTTGGGGTTACAAATGGTTGGACTGATCTCTCCACTTCTCAGGAGCCAGCAGAGAGTGGAGCAGTTGACCTTAGCACTACGAAATCCCACAGAACAGTGGTAACAATGGATGAAACTGCTTCAGGTATCATAACAACTGTAATAGAAGATGATGAAAAGCCTGTAGATCTGACTGCAGGGAGAAGAGCTGTCTGCTGTGATATGGTTTATAAATTGCCATTTGGTAGGAGCTGTACAGCTCAGCAGCCTTCTACTACACTTCCTGAAGATCGCTTTGGCTACAGAGATGACCATTATCAGTATGATCGTTCAGGGTCATATGGTTACCGAGGAATTGGAGGTATGAAACCATCTATGTCTGACACAAATTTATCAGAAGCTGGACTATTTGCATACAGAAGCAAGAATAGCTTTGATTATCGAGTTGGGGCAACTGATACAGCAGTAGATCTTACTTCTGGAAGAGTAACTACAGGTCAGTATGACACAGCAGCAGATCTTTCTTTGAAATATAATTTTGATGTTCCTCACCTCATTTCAGGATAATTTTTTTATTGTTTTTTTCCCCTCCTTCTGTTATTTTGTTTTCTTTTGGACAGTGTGAAAAATTATTCCGGATTACACGTGTTTTTCATTTCTTCATTTTACATATGTGTTTGCACAGAGGTGCCTGCATGTGCCTGCATGTTCAGAAATGCTGTTTCCTTCACATCTAAAGTAGATCATTAACCTGAAGATTTGCATGCAGTTTCCCCTTCCCATTTATTTCATCAAGATGGGATGACTTTCAGAATCCGCAAAGCAGCATTCTTTTGTGGGACTGGACTGTAACTTTGCCCTGTAATTTCAGGTGAGGTTATGGATTACTCAAGCAAGACTACAGGTCCATATCCAGAGACTCGGCAGATTTCTGGCCTCGGGCTCAGTACACCACAGTATTCCCAAGCAAGAATGGTGTCCACTGTGGGTTCCCAGTTTGGCGTTGGAAGTGTTTTAAGATCATCCAATGGTGTTGTTTATTCTTCAGTTGCAACTCCAATCCCATCCACATTTGCCATCACCACACAACCCGGTTCTATTTTCAGTACAAGTGTCAGAGATCTACCTACTCTCCAAACAATTGACTCAGTGCCCTCTTTATCAACTTTGCAACAGACTCAACCACTCCCAAGATCGTATAGTTTCTTGACAACTGTGGCAGCTGAAAAAGATAAAGCAATTACTGCCATTGGTGTGGAGACGGGGTTACCACCTCATTCTATAGAAACTATTACTACTGAACCAACCAGCTTGATACCTGCTTTAACGACAGCATCTGAAGTTTATACAGATGTAATTGATGATGAGGTTGCCCTTCTCATTGCCCCTGAAGAAGGCAAACAGCAGCAGCTTGATTTGGAGCGAGAACTTCTTGAGCTTGAGAAAATTAAGCAGCAGCGCTTTGCAGAAGAGCTGGAATGGGAACGTCAGGAAATTCAAAGATTTAGGGAACAAGAAAAGTTTATGGTGCAAAAAAAGCTTGAGGAGTTGCAATCCATGAAACATCATCTCTTATTTCAGCAGGAGGAGGAACGACAAGCTCAGTTTATGATGAGACAAGAGACATTAGCCCAGCAGCAGTTGCAGCTTGAACAATTCCAACAACTTCAACAACAGCTCCACCAKCAGTTAGAGGAGCAAAAACTTCGTCAAATATATCAGTATGGTTATGACCCTTCAGGAACTGGGTCACCACAAACTACCACAGATCAAACACTTTTGGAAGGACAGTATGCAAGCACAGAAAATGGCCAATTCTGGCCTACTGATGACACAACCACTACAGCTTCAGGAGTGCTGGGTATTGAAATTCCACAAAGTCAAGCATGGTATACAGTTCAGTCTGATGGCATTACCCAATACATACCCAGGTCTGGTATCCTAAGCTCAGTTTCAGAAATGTCTCTTAAAGATATTGATGTTAGAGAGGAGAAGCAATTGAAAAAGAGAAGTTCTATGCCAAAATTACGTGGTCCCTATGAGGAGTTTGAGGAGACCCTGGAAGAGCCCCGGTGTTTCAAAAAAATAGTGGACAGTGGAGTGCAAACTGATGATGAAGATGGAGCAGAAAGAGGTTACACCAACAGGAGACGGAGATCTAAGAAGAGCGTTGATACAAGTGTTCAGACTGATGATGAAGATCAAGATGAATGGGATCTTTCCAGCAGATCCAGAAGGAAGCCTCGTGTAGGGAAGTACAGTGAGAGCACCACTGAGGCAGACAAAGCCAAACCATTCTCCAAGGTATCTAGTATTGCAGTTCAGACAGTGGCAGAGATTTCTGTGCAAACAGAACCTGTAGGAACAATAAGAACACCTTCAATCAGGGCCCGATGGGATGCTAAGGTTGAAATCATTAAGCATATTTCAGCTCCAGAAAAGACATACAAAGGAGAAAGTCTGGGATGTCAAACAGAGACAGCATCAGACACTCAAAGTCCCCAATATCTGTCAGCTTCATCTCCTCAGAAAGATAAAAAACGTCCAACACCATTAGAGATAGGTTACACATCCCACCTTCGCCCAGACTCCACATTACAGGTAGTCCCTTCCCCTCCCAAGTCTCCCAAAGTTCTCTATTCACCCATTTCACCCGTTTCACCAAGCAAAGTTATAGAGTCAGCATTTGTACCTTATGAAAAACCCATGACTGATGACATCAGCCCTCAGAAGATGCTGCATGCTGACATGGCCAAGGTTCCTCCATCAAGCCCAAAGACAGCAAAGATGATGCAACGCTCTATGTCTGATCCTAAGCCCCTGAGTCCCACAGCAGAAGACAGTTCCAGAGCTCAGTTTCAGTACACTGAGGGTTTTATGGTAAGAAGTATTTGCTTGCTTTTTTTTTTTTTATRATATGCTATCAGTACAGCATGAGGACAGACACACTCATTTTCAATACATGTGTATGTAGTCTTTTTGCTGAAAAATCAAGAGGAATATCTGCTGTCTAAAGCAATGTTTAGTTCATTCACTGCATTGCCAGGAAACAGAGAAGTCCATATTACTAATAATCAGGAAGTAATATAAGKTCATTTTCAGAATTTGGATAGCATTTTGTGCTTTATATGGCAATTTATGGCCATTGCAGGGGTTACTGGAAATGCTTCAGGAAATTGAAAGCATTTCCTTTCTAATCATACAACATCCAGCTCTTGTGGCACAGTCTATAGTGCATTTACCTTGAAATTACTGCATGTGCCTTCTGAGAGGCAGATAACACCAGATTTATAATTGCCTTAGTTAGTTGTCCTTTTTGACCCTCATGAGGTTTCTTAGCCATGTGTGATTCTGTGGATAAYCTGTCCCAGTGTGTACATCTTTTATCTTTCCCAGACCAAGAGGTCTCATATCAAAAATCCATTTTTAATTTGTTTGTTCTGGATAAGGAAAATTATCAGGAAGTTATGCAAGTTTTGAGGGCTGTTTCTTATARGGGTCAGAGGAGGCTGACTTCAGTAGGATCAAGATTTTCATTTCTGCAGTATTTCTTTTCCTTGAGAAATAAGATTTCATATTTGGGAATCAGATTGATGTTTATAAATAAGAGGAATAAGTCTTGGCAAAAAAAAAAAGTACCTTCATAATATAATATGTTCTTGGCTGTCCTTTTATCTGAGACCATTCCCTTCTGTCAGTTGATGCATCAGTATCTTTTCAGAACTCTGGAAGAGYTGTCATTCAACAATATTTATTTTTTATGTTCAGTTATCTGCGAATACCAGTGATTAGTRCAGGCTGGATAGGATAAAGAGGGTTTTTTCTCTCTGTTTGATAATTTGTGGTAGCTTTCAAATGCAACATTATCTGGTTATACCCTCCAAGGYGCCCACTGTAAGTAGTTCCTGCAGCTTCACATGTTTGTGCAGTTTTAAATGCTTCCCATGCTGTTACTGCTTGGAAAACTGTACTTGGAAGTTTGAAGGGAAAGCCATAGTTATGGCATTGGCACTCTGTATTCATTCACTAATGAATGATAATCACAGTGGGGGAAACTAGCATGAGCACTAAAGTTTCTTGTAGAGGATTTGGAACAGCATCTTGAAGAACATTGCTCATGGATTTTAAGAAAGTTCTACTTAATATTGGAGAGTAGGTATAATACTGTGTCATGGTTTGAGGCTGGYACAATGCCASTGCCCCCATGAAAATATATGCTCCCTGGTGTCTGCTGTGAGATGTGACCAGGAATAAGCAAAGCAGCCCCCCACTCAGAAATGAAGAAAAGAAAACTTTATTAACTAAACTACAACTCTAAGTAAAAAGAAAACACACAGGGAAAATGAAAACCTTCCAAAAACATTTCCTCCTCCCCCCACCAAATTTCAATACATCCATCCTCCAAATTTCAACTCTCAGTCCATCACCACTCTTTAGATAATAAATTTCTCAATTCATCAAGAGGAGAGGAGTCCTTCTTGTGCCATAGGCTTCCCCAGGAAACACCGTTGAAACCTCGTGTGTTTCCTGTCACTCGTGGCACTGCCTGGATAACATCTGCCGTCGTGACCTCTTCCTGCCATGCCCAGGGCTCTCACCACTGCACATGGACAAGAGCTGCTTCTAGGGTCGTCCTTTTAAGGATGCTTTGTCCCGTTCCAAAAAGAGCACAGTCTTTGGGACACCTGTCCGCCCCAAATATCACCCCCTGGGGCCGAGGGGTCTCTACACTGAATCTTCTTGGCTCTGAGCCATTGTCTCCTCCTGGATGCAGCCTCTGTATCACAGGAAACATGGTTCTGTCCATGGCTATACAAGAAACAGTCCAGCCAAAGCCACTCCATCATCTCTTCCCACCTAAGATTCTTCTCTACTCTTCTGCATCTTTCACTTTCCCAGACCTTCACACTTGCACATTTCCCTCTTCTATTTCATCTCTTTCTCTCTTCTAGGAAATGTTAATGTTCTGTAAAGTTTTCATTGTCTGAAAAAGGGTTAAAAGCTCCCACAAGCGGCCGGACACCTTCTCGCTGCACCCGCCCTTCTCTGCAGGCCGGGCTGTGCTGCTCGCACATGATATCAAATTTCAAGGCGGCACGCCTTGCGAGAGAGGCTCTCTCGCTCTCTCTCTCTCTCCTGGGGGGCTGCCCGATGCCTCCTGGCGCTTCTCCCACCCTTTCATGCTGGGGCCTCTTCGCCTCCCATCTCTGTCCAAGGCCCGGCCTACCTCACGGCCGCATGGCTTCCCCTCCCTCGCCCAGCAGCAGACAGCGGGGCCGGGGAGGTCTGACCTGCTTCCCTCGCCGCAATTCAAGAGAACTTCAAGAGAACTTCCCCCGGGAGTGCTCTGCTTTTTAACCCCTGTGTGCTCAGAGGTGTATCCATTGTCTCCAGTGGCCACACCAGGTGCCARTATTAAAATCTGAACACCTATTGGTGACCACAGCCTATCCCASAAAACTTACTTCCTCTCAAACCATGACATACTGTAAAATATTATAATTGTAAAAGTACAGTAAAACTATTTCTGTGAATGAATTATTTAGTTTACTTATTTCACAGATACACATGTATATTTGATATAAATAGTATCCTTCTATGATGGATGATGAATTCTATAAACAAGTCATTGTTTAAAGGTCTTTACAGTGGAATTTGAACACATACATTATTCTTTAATGAGACATGAAAACAAGGAGCTTGTACACCATTGTTTCTTTTTGTACCAACATGTTCTCTATGCTTTTGCCTTAAGCCCAAACAGCAATGAGCTATATGGTTTTCCCTAGTGTGCAGCTATCAGGCAGCAAATACCCATGTCTCAAAGTAATTGCAGCCTAAATAAAGGAGCGGGACATTTTTATGGAAGATAAGGTGCAAGTAGMCTAGCACAAGAAGAAAGAAAAGACTAGCACAAGAAGAAAGAAAAAACTTCCATGAATATAAAGTGGACTGCACTAACTTGGCCATGCATTAGAGGATGAGGAARSTACTCTGTAAGCTTCAATGAAGTAAACTTCCCATGGTTGGCTCTGTGACTTCCATGGTTGACATGGCTCTGTAAACTTSCCATGGTTGACTTCAGCTTTGATGCTATGTTAAGCATTAGGTTTGTTACCCTCTGATGGAGTTTTGTTCATAATGTGTCTGAGTTTCAGATAGCTTATGTTGAGGTCAGGTACATGAAGTTTAAAGGAGGAAAAGGCACATGGCCAACAAGGAGAAAATATTTACATTGATCCTTGAAGAATATAATTGACTGACCTCATTAGCATCTGGAAACAGGGGCATAAATTGCTTTTCCAATTTCTATATCAGTTTCAGTTCTCAATTATTCATTCAAGTTATGTTATGAAGGAGAGTTCTACAGTATAAGATCTAAGTTATCTAGTTTGGACAAGACAGAGTATTCCCTCCAGCATGTCCATTTGTTATACCATGGGTTTAGGGCTGTATCATCTTGAAGCACAGGAAAGACTGGACAGTGATTTGTTTTGTACATTTTATCACATTCAAAATTTTTGTGAAAGCATACACACAGTGTCATTTTTGGCAAAGTGTAAACCTTGTTGACATTTTTTCAACTGTACATTTTTGTTGTTAGGGCCACATGGTGTTGCTATACTTAAGTTCAAATATAGGATTACTTTTGGACCATCCTTCTAAGTGTGGAAGTAAGATGCTGCCTTAACTTTGAAATATTTTTGGCACTGGGACTGTTTTTTATTCATTCTTTGTATGTACAGTGCCCACAACAGCTAAGCCTTGTTAATTCTCTGTGCATGCTTTTGTGCCTCCTGACACAGAGTTTCTAATTTCCTAGTTAAAAAATGGAAAGGTAGAAGGGGACAGTTATGTCATTCAAAAGAGTGAAGTTCAGTACAAAAAACTTCCAAAACAGCTCACTCTGAAAAAGAGAATTTACTGGAGCTGAACATAAAAGAATAAAATGGAAATGAAAGATTGATCTTTCACTACCTTAAGGAAATTGAATGTGTATATGAATATTTTTTGCATGGATGAATATCCCATCACTTTTTTAATAGTTCATGAATCAGGGTTATGTCTTTGTCTGCATTTATAAACATTGCAGGTGAAAAGGGTATTCATGTATATGATTCACAGGCACTTTTTTCATGACAATTGAGCAAAAAAAGTTGATCCTTACACAATTGGTGGGACTAAAAGAGTAAGAATAAAACTAATCTCTTTTGAAGATTTACAGTGAAATGATAACTTGTTTCTCAGACAGTGCCCTTTCATCAGTCATGCACTTCTTCCAATTGAAAAGGGTTTTTTACAACATTTCAGGGAAAGATGGTTTGGAGACTCTGGCTAAGATGATTAAATRTGTCTTAGAACTGGTGCTTTAAATATGATTTTCTTCCATAAGGCAGCTTGAAGAGGAAATCATTACAACATTTTATCTAATCTAGTATAAGTGAAATGCTGAAAAGTAACCTGCTAGCTAATCACATAATAAAAAATCCAGGTWACATTACTTTCAGTGGTAGCACATTTAATTTTCCAACAACAGAAAATTTTCTCTGTGATTATGTTACAATTCCACTTGATGGTCTGTTATAGTCATTGTCTCTATGAGAACACTAGAAAGAATTTAGATGGTGCCTTCCTATTCATCCAAAGAAAAAGTATTGCTTGCCACTCTGTCCGCTTTTGCAGTTCTTATGTGCTGTCTATTAGTGATATATATTAGCAATCAAGTATAGCTAGTCAAGAAAAAATTTAGAATTGTAAATTGTCAGCACCAGAAAAAGTTGTGAAAGCCACTCATTGGAATTGACATTTTGCAAAGATACCAAATTTTGCTGTTTTGTGAGCTTTGTGTCTCTTGCACTCCCTGTGGCAGTGAGCTCCCCAGCACTGATTTTATTAGACTGTCAGTAGTCCAGCATGGTAGGGTTCAACAGAGTGAATACCCATAGGAATGGTTTCATGGGAGCACCAGAAGCTGTCAGAGCCTGGAAGTGAGATTGCTATTCATTCATTCAGCAGCAACAAAAAAATTGTGAGTACCTGTSTAACATAATAAAGAAACAGCTTTACACCAGTGTGCCACAGAATCAAGTCACATGCCAGTCACGGTCATCTTTGGCACTTGTACAGATTGCATATGTGTAATTAAAGATGGGAGTTGTCTTCCTTTTGCCTTTGGATGCAAAATGTCTGTTCAGCTAAAATGAGGCAAATTGCAGAAGATCTTGCACATGACCTGTCACACACATAAAGCATCCCCAGCTAAGCAATGCACAGACTCAGCAGAAGTGTTTGTATTCGTGAAACTAATGCAAAGACACATCTGTCAACAGCCTGTCAGCTTTAGGGTAGAAACTGCACATTTAAGCTTTAACACTTAGAGTAAATCATATCAATATATTTATTAACAGAGACTTTTCTTGACATTTTCAGCTGGTGTGATTTACCATRCTTTTAAGGCAAAATTAAATCAAGTCTTCATAATGTAGTAAAACAAAAAGTAATTTTTTCAAGTGAAATTCCCCCAAAATACATCTTTATTTACATAAGAAACACAAGATTTCTTCTATTGCTATATTAAGAGCACAGTTACACTGAGTTTAGGAGTGGAATTTATTTTAGATGGCTTTATTAACACATTAATGTGTATCATCTTCTGTGGTATTCTGAAGTTTTCATCTTTAAAACTAGAAGGTTAAAACTTCATGATTTCACAGAATCACAGAATGGTGTGTGTTGGAATGGACTTCAAAATTCATCTAGTTCCAACTTTCCCTACTGCCAGGGACACCTTTCACTACACCAGGATGCTCCAATCCACATCCCACCTGGCCTTCAATATTTCCAGGGAGATGGGGCATCCACAAGTGACCTTTGCMGTGTCAGACATGCTGTACATCTGAACACTGAAAAGGGTAGACAAGGCAGTTGTTCCCAGTAGAATTAAGACCTTCCATCTATCATATCCATGATCTGATTTTTGCTTGTTTATTCAGGACTGAGCTGATCACCAGACTTGTAGTTCAGCAAGGAGTGTTCTCCATGGATAATGAATAGAGAGAGAACGGGAGGGACAATTACCCTGTTTGAAGGTGGATATTTCTGTTTGCTCAGGTTCCTCAGAAGCAGTGAGTAGGTTCATTTCTTAATGTCATGCCAGAATGACAGGTATCATAATTCTTCTGCTGCTGAAGCACAAGACATTGGTGTTTCCCTTGGTTTCTTGTTATCTGAGCTTAATTCCAGCTAACAGGAGTTGCTACTTTGTTATATTTCTTTTAGTAACTAAAATATTCAGAAGTGATTTTTGGTCTGAAACATAGGTGGTCACATCATTGTACTGCAAAAGCCTTAATTAAATGATTTTTAATTTTCCATCTCAGTTCTATGATTCAGCCCAGAAAAAGAGAATAACATTTTGGTTTCTGCAAAATCTATGTTTTGTATAAAGGAAGAATTATCTTTTAGCAGAAACAGCTGCTATTTGTGTTTCAGAACAGACAGAGTGAGGAACCATCTTTAGTAGTATCTAAATTTTTAAATTTTTATTTTAGATTTTTAYTTGTTTAGCTTTGCTTCTAAGTGACATCCCATGGCTGTGGTTTAATGAAAATTCTCCAGACACTGGCAACCGGTCCTTCATTTTGAATGTGCCTAAACCAGTCCTAAAGAATGATCTGGGAGAAGTCTGATTTGCATAATTCATATGGCTTCCATGCAGTTTGTGAACTGCACACTCAGGAATGCCTGGAAGTGCACTTAATACACTTAGCAACTGAGGTCTTACAGGCCCTACACTTAGGCCTGAATGCTGATCAATTGCTTATGGATGGGAAATCTTGTCTTGGGACTGAATTCAGGCCAGCGATCCAGAGAAGGTGCAGATGTTCCCTACCAATTTTCTTTTGTGCTTTAAAATTGTCGCATGCTTTCTTTGTGTGCTTCAAACAAATTCACTGGGAACTGAGTTACAAAGACAGTCTCTGTCACATTTAGAAACAATTCTCAACAATCTTATCCATGTGTAAGTAATAAAATAGGATCTATCTATCTTTTCTTTTAACAATGTGGCTTTAGCAAGATTTAAAATTATTTTTTTCCACCACTGGTCTGAATTATTTACAATTTGGAGTATTTACATTTCAAGCTACTGTTTCCTGTGAAGTATTTCCTATATATATCCTTTGGAATAACATTTGTGTGACTGAAGTGAAGCATCTTTTTTCCATCTGTCAGGTCTTCCAAAGAGACAGAATATCCCAAATTTAGGCAACATGTCATATTAACATTATTTTCTAAAGCACATTTAACTGGGTCAGTCTTTTCTGCCTGATACTTTTGTATTCGTTGGTTTCACACCTTTTCTATTCAACCAAGGGATGTTCATGCATAATAGAAAATCATTATAGTGTTCACTCTTTTCCCTTAACACTCTTTTATAAAGCATGAGATTTATGGCAAAGTAGACAAAGAGCCTTGGTTTTATGTCACTTAGGCCTTTTCTCACCTGCTTTCACCTTATCTATCTTCCTCTCAAGCTGACTCTTATATAGACATTAAGAAAACCATCCCTGGCCACAATTCCCATCCCTCAGTCTTTTATCTTCCAGAAAGACAAAGAAAAACAGAGGTACAATAGTATCTCTGTGCTCATTTCCGGTTCACTTGGTTTCCTTGGTTATACATTTTAAGAATACTTGGAATATTTGGTGGGGAAATAGGTAAATATCATGTTCCTTGTTTTAAAGTAATAAATACTGGATATAAATTTATACAGTGGAACCAAGCAGGCTCAGAAGAAAGACAGAGGGGCACATGCCCATGAGCAAATTTTGGCCTACTTCAGCTCTGTTTTGCTTCAGACCTTCATCTCCTCTCAAGCCACAGATTACTGTAGTTAGCATGAATAGGAGGGTAAAAGTTCCACCAGTGGAATTTTCTGACTGAAATAACAAAGAGGATTTCTTTCACATGCTCTCCTGATAATTATGTCTTCCTGTATTTTATTCTGTCCACAGTTTAATGAGCATCTTTGACTGAAGCTCTGAAAACTATACTAATAAAATAAAAGTACATTCTCCAAAAGGAGCAGAAGAACAAGGTCTATAAAATCTTTGTTAGAAAGAAAGTGCTATCTGTGCTTTATTAGGAAGTTGTTTGGTGCAGTAGAAGCTGAACAACAGATCAAATTAGCTGATGTAAATTATCTGCTGTGCTGTATTTTTGTACGAAAGGAGCCAGTCATGGGTTTGGACTGGTTTTCCCTGCTGGGATTTGAGCCTGTTTGAGTTACATTTAGGACAGAGCTTACTACTGAGTTTCTCCTGGAGCAGGCTAATTTGTTTATAGTAATTCCTAACTTATTTTTAGCATATGAGATACTAAAAATTTCAAAACTCTACATTATTCCCTTAGGAAAAATACGAAAAATATTTGCTGAGCTAGATATAGATAYACCTCACATAGTCACCCCAAAAAATAAAAATTACAAAAGGATGACAGGAAGGTAGCCCAGTAATCTTTGAGCTAGATGTGTTTGTTCTTCACAGCATTATTAGTTTCACAGATTCATACCAGATCTCTGAAGGTTTGCTTCTTATCTGTAGAAATCCTGACTAAATCAGATCCTCTTGTGCTCTCAGTGTTTAAAAATGCAATGTGTGCTAATAGAAACTAACTGTTTGTTTGCTTGTTTCTTATTTTTAAATKAATAAGGCTTGCCTCTGTTAGTTCTAACTTTTGTTCTGGGGCTSAAAATCCTTCTAATTAGGCATTGCTTTTCTGAGACAGTGATWTCATATTAAAAATAATTCGTTAAGATAGACATGTGGTTTTGCATATTATTGCTGCAAGATCAAATTTCATTATTAAATATTAAGAAAAATAGTCCCTTCTGCTGCACTTCTTTACATTCTTAYTCCAACACAACATTATTGCTAAGGTAATTATTTTTCAATGATTTTTAAATGGAAGTTTTCTTTCTATCTGCCAGCTGGAAGTGAATATCTTTGGTGAATATGGTCACGGTCAGACAGGAAAGCAGTTTCAAGTGTATCAAACAGGGACTTGTCCTAGGCTTTACTCTTTAATAATTCAATTTGCAATTTGAAGTATGAAGAAATGACTCATAGCATTTTTAGAATGATATAGGAAATACAATTACTTTGGAAAGAAGAATTGCAATTCAGAGCAATGTTCCAAACTTTCAATAATGACACAGACACTACAGGTAAAGAAGAAAAGAAAAAAAAGAAAACAAAACAAAACAGGAATGTTGCTGATTAGGCAATAGCAGAAGTGAAAATGGTCCAGTGTACCAGTAAATATTCAGATGTAATATGAGTTAAAAATATCAGGTGCTTGCAGGAAAGGTAGTGGCGTTTTGGGAAATACTGACAAGTGGTGCCTGTGTAGGAGACGGGCTGCAGTTGTTCTGCTCTGCTCAGTGGCTGGTGAGGCTTCAGCTTTAATACTAAATCCAGTTTGGCTGAGCACCMCTGAAGAGTTAGAGGATGAGATGTCTGAAAGTTGAGCATAAGAGAAAGGATAAAAGATTTAGACAATGTTGGTTAGCTGTCTGAAAGATCTGGCTGTGTAGATGTAGAAAGAAGACCAAAGCTGGACAAGATAAGAGTCTTTCACTGTGTTAAACATTATTTTAAATAGGACAAATATTAACCACTCTATACATCCAGTAGATAAACAGGATGGATTATCTCAATCTGTGGCCTGGATATTTAATAGATTTGAACTTTATAACTGCAATAGCACAGATGCCTTAGAACTGATATATTTTAGTGAAACTGTTTTACATCTGAATATTGGAAATACCATAAAGGGTTAGATAACTTACATGACTGATTTCCCTTCCAAACCAAGAATATCTTGAGCACTATGAGTAATAAAATTATGTTTGAAAATTAAATTCTAAAATTAAATACAACTTTCTTTAGTATTTATCACTCTTCTGACATATCATGCACATCTTTGCTGTTAATCTGTATCAATACAGCATTTGCCACAGAGTGCTGAGTAAACAAACCACTCAGATATATATGGCCCTTTCCATAATATGGGTGAATTGATATGAATTTAATCTTTTAAATGAATTCAATATTCATTTAAAAGATGGGACAAGCATAATCAAATAGCCAAAATGTCTCCTGTTTTGTTCCTTCCATCCCTTAGCTGAAGTGGCATTTACTCTTTATTTTAGTTTCTCTTCTGAAGCCTGGGAGTCTTTTGTCTTCCTTGGCTGACACAATGTAGTCTAATGTAGGAAGGATTGGAATTAACATGTTTAACATTAGATGCTGGTGGTGAAAAATCCCACCTGATCTGGTCACTGTATATTCCTGTTATAATCTGCAGGCAGAAGTATTCCAAGGGAACAGTAGTTAATCCAGTTATTTTATGGTTTTACTTTAGAATAAGATTAATCCCACTCATTTCTCAAATGACTACAGTAAGGTTCTAGATGATTGAGACTGCTTCTGATCCGATGGTCACTCAAAAAGCCTGTCTTTTGATTCTTCYGCGTTATTTCCTGTATTTTTCTCTCAAAACAGTGAATTTCTTAATTATGTACTAGTCAGCTTTTATCAATTCTGCACAGAAAAAATTATGATTCGGGTAAAGTTAGGTTTATAAATTGTTTTCTAGGTTCTAAAGCTTTTTAAGAAAAATATTTAAAAAATATTAATTTAAAATCACTTTCATTTAATTCACTGAAACATTATAAAAAGTCTTTTCACTATTTTCTGGTCTCTTCAGTGTACTTTTAAGATGAATAGCTGCTGATAGATGGGCATCATAGTGCAGACAAACTTCATATTTCCAGGACAAGGTTGACTCTGCTGATGCCAATTCAGAATTTCAGAAACTATACTGTCAACAGTTCTCAAAGCTCACTTGGAGAGAGCAGTTTTTTCATTTGCGCTTATCTTCTCAGTTCAATTTCTCAAAATAACTTTCAATTTTGTTACCAAGAAGTAGCTGAACTCTGGTAAAAAAGTGATTTACCTGCTTCAATGTTCGGCTCAGGGAGTGGAATCCATAGTGGCATGGTAACTGCTTGCAGTCCCTGCATTCAAAATGAAGATATGAGAGAGGAATTAACAGTAGCCAGGTTGGTTAGGCCTATGCTGCCTAAGTCAACTCTTCAGAAACTCCAGATACAGGGGTAAGTCTGTCACAAGATATGGCTTAGGCATCTCTGTGAAATTGTGATGCAGTGCCTGAAATTTCTCCCTTGGTGTGAGACTGCAGAGGAAGCCTGCCTTTTGGCTCTCCTTCAGAACTTGATGCATTTTGTACATCATGAATTCGGGTCTTAGTTCAATTTCTGTTCACATTCTCCATCTGTCCATATCTTCCCTCTAATCTTGCTAAACCCTACTTCTGTTTCCCAGCTGGTCTTTCTCAGACTCTCTCTCATCCAGTCTAAGTGGTTCCTATCAAAATACAGCTTTGATTGTCTCACCTTACTCACTTTGCAAGCTGTTTGCTGATGCCAAATCCAGCTCAAGCATTGAGTGTGCTGGTGCTCTTACACTGCCTGGTAAACCTTTTCCCTGGGGCATTATGGCCAAGCAGGTTAAATGGGCCAGCCAGCAGCTAAGAGTGAAGGCAGGGTTTGAAATTTAGTAACTATTATGGAGGAAGGTCTGAAGGAGGATTATATGCTGAGGATTTCTTTAGTGTGTGTGTGGGATGAGAAGTTTAACAGGTCTGATTTCTCAAAGTCTGGATAACTCCTTGATTTAGACAGTCAGCAGTTGCCAGAGGTGAAAAGATAGTCAGGAAGGGTGACGGATGGAGAGAATCAGAAGGAGAGTTACCCACCTAAAATTTAAGTTTAATTTAGGGAAGATTATTTCAAGACTGAGACTTTATTTTCAGCTGCTGTATAGCATTATTGAAACATGATGGCATGACACTCAGGAAGTCATAAATTAGTTTGGAGATAATATTTACTGCATTTGTTTTTGGAATACATTTTTTGTATTCCATTTTTTGTAATCTCCTTCTTAGCTGTGTTTTTGTTTTATATATACAATGTATGAGGTCGGCAGTGAAATAAAATTATGCTTCTTGTCTGAGTTGACATTAGAGGCAAGTACTGTCTTTTTTTAGAAATTTTACTGTCTGGGTTAATCACTTACATCATATTGATGCTACTTTTATGATTCCTAAGTTATAACCAACAGCAGCAATATCATGGTCTTCTAGGAAGAATGGAATGGAATAAGTGAGTTTGTGCTTTGCCCATTTGATTAGACACACTGTAGTATAAAGAATTTTACTGTAATGCCTTCAGATATTTCTTTAGGCAGTAAAAGTGATTCTTGTGACAGTGGTAGTGTAGGCTGCTCTGAGTCCTTATGTTCTTACAGCCTGTTTGAGGATTGCCTGTCTCAGGAATGATAATCTAGGAAGAGGAACACATTTTACCTCTTTTCTTCCTATTTCTTCATCATTTGGGCCAAAACCTCATGATGGAAAACAAGAAGTTTTGATGATGTTGGAGAAGTAGCATTTTTACCATATGTGTACATACAGACACACACAAACACGCATACATATATGTCAGAAAGCAAATGGCTTTCTGGAGGATATTTTTATCTCAGACACTCTGCAGTTAAGGGACATCAAAGCTTTAATTTAATTAAAATAAATATTGAAGTCCCTAATCTTTCACTCCTTACACAGCATCACAGCAGTATATCCATTAAGATGTTGGTGTCTGTTTAATATTTTGAAAACATTTCCTCTCTAAACTCCTCAGTCATCACAGATCACAAAGTAGGTTGGAAAGATCCTGTTGAGGTCATACAGCCCACCTTGACCTCAAAGCTGGGCTAATATCTATGTTAGGTCAGATGTCTACAGGACTTGCCAGGTTGAATTTTGAAGGATGGAGATTTTACTGTCCCTCTGTGCAATCTATTCTGAGAATTCACTGCTCTCATGTCAAAGAGTGCTTCACTTCCCTTGTGCAACTTGTGCCTTTTGGYCTTCATTGTGCATCCCTTAGAAGAGTCTGATTGTCTTCTCAGTGCTGCTTCATTTTAGAGTGGAGGACAGCAATTTGGTGTTTTTTTCAAGCTCAGTTCCCTTAACTTCCCTCCTTTGAACACTCTCCCTCAAGCCCTGACCATCTTACTGGGCCTACTCTGGGATCCCTAAATGACATTTTTACTGGTTTGTGTGGATATAAAACAGGGTAGGAAATGTTGGGAGACTCTCCCATYTGAGTCCTTCTCTTCCAGTGAAAATTGTTGTTCTCATTAGCTCAAGTGCAGACACACTCGAACTCCTGTGCTGCCTCACTTCAGAAACAAATTACATTTCCTAAAGCATTTCCTATGCAGCTTTATAAAGAAATACACAGTACAGTTCAGGAAACACTAGTCTATGCCCCCCATTAACTCTCAAGCCCTGTAATTAGTTTAGAGCAATTTGGGAAATTGCTGGGTTTGGAGTTTTGCCTTGTTGGGTTTTTTTTTTCCACTAGAACTTCCTCCAATTTTCTAGATTTTTTATATATACACTTGAGTTTTAAGAAATCATTGTTTCAAAAAAARCCTGGTATTTGGGTGCATGTAGTTCATAGTTGATATATACATTCTAAGGTACTAATATCTTATAATTATTATACATAGAAAATTTTTAAAACTGCATTTTAGATTTTTTAACTCATAGATTAGAAACTGTCTCTCCTTCTGATGTTATGGGTAGCTAGACTTGAAAAAAAATCCCCAAAATCCAGTGATAGTATTCTGTTAAACTTTTCTCTGAAATACTTCTTCAGAAAAAATATGACATAAAAATATTTCTGTGTTTTGTACAATTATAATAAGAAGCTACAGTTTAAGGATAAGTGATATAGCACTGTCAAAACACTTTTAAGTTACATAAGAATCCCAAATTCTGGTTGGCACTCATTAATGAGATTTTATTTTGGAATTTCTTAGAACATGAATTTTAGTATCTTAATGTTGTCATATTTTGCTCTATTTGGGAAGATTAAAAAAATGTTTAAAGCATTGCTGCTGAAATCTTTGTGATCTRTTATGATGAATCTACTGTGATGCTCAGACCTGAGTATTTCCATTGACTTTTGAAACTATAGAGGCTTGTGTTTCTGTTGTAGAATCACTAATCTGATGGTTCATATTAAAGTCTCTAAAATTAATTATACAGTCTGTTAATTCAGTCAGCTGTGGATCATGCCTTGAGGAAATTAAATGAGTATTTTTTCTTTGGAGTGGTAATTTCACTATTTCAAATATGAGGAAATTTTGCACTTCCTTTAAAACAAAATTTCTCAGTTCTGATTGTTAAAAAAACAGAAGCCCTAAATTGACAGAATGTGGGGAGCAGAAAGGAAGGCTATTCATGTAAATGATTGAAATATTACTGCTGGAAGTTTTATAGTGGAAACTAACCTTTAAATCTAAATTTTATATTGAAGAAGTTCAAAGTTTGCACAGGAAGAAAATATGGTAGAGAAAAAAAATACAGTGATAGTTTTTGGAGAGAAAGAAAAAAAAAAGACCAGGCCATTTTCAAGTTAAAAAAATAGGTAGGGATTCTCTTTAAACACATTTTTTCCTATGTCATTTAAAAGAAAAAAACAGAAAACCAATCACAACAATACCCCACTAAATCAAAATCCAGACAACATGGGGTTTTTTTCCCCTCTACTACCCATTCCTACTGGAAATATTTTAAAAACAACAACAACAACAAAGAATTGTTTTATTAATGGAGAAAGATTTTCTGTCTGACTTGTTCTGGAAGTATGGACAGTACAGTCAATAAAGGAAATGGTGGAATGGGGAAAGTGACAGACAGTGATAATCAGCTCCATTTGCTTCAAAGCCCGGAAGGAGTTCAATATATAGAAAAGTTCTAAATGTGTGCATTGAACTGGAGAGATCAGTAGAGTAGCTGAGAATCTGGAAGTCTCATTTTTGCATCAAATTTTTGATTCTGTTTTTATTTTAGTAATTTTGATGTGTATCTTAACATGTTGATATATTACACAGACAAATTAGTAATAAATTCAGAAGTAAGGTGAATCAAGAGAGGTGTCCTGCTCAAAAAAAGTAGAAATTTGAAATAAAGTATGTTTTAACTTCATTGTGCTAAACATTTTGTAATTATATATGCTTTCAAATATTTCTGATCCTTATTTCTGAAAGCCTTTGTCATCAGTTGTGAGTTTTCTGCTGAAACTATAGGAATATCAATAATTTGGTATTAAATTTCAAAGCAGTTTTTTAAAAAGCATATTACAARTACTTTTCTTGTGATTCAGAATATTCAACGTTTAAACACTCTTTTGAAATCTAGTGGCCAGCTGAAAAAGAGCAAATTGAAATTTGTGCTTTATAATTTCTCCTGAGCTGGTTTTACAGAAGGAAGAATAGCCTTAAGACTAAGTTGAAGGTTTTCAATTATTTTAATTTTTTTCACATGCAATTCAACAACTGGAAATAAGTTTCATGACAATAGAATCTGCAACTCAATTTCAGATCAAAATCCACCTAATTCAGCCTTTCCTCCATGAAATGGACTAAGTCATAAATTTTCAGTAAAAAATGAGATCATCAACCGATACAAAGTGATTTAATGTTTCCCAGAAAGAGAGCAGAGCAGGTAAAGAAAAATGTTTCATCATKAATTCAGTACTTGGTGTTTATGTGTAAAATGATGTTCAAACAGCACAGTAAGGAATTGCACTCTAACACACAGAGCTCCTGGATGAAGCATTCTGAGGTAAATGCCRTCAGTACCTCACCATTTGAGATGATCTTCATCACTGTTCAGCAGCCTGGTTCCTGGCTGCTAGGAGTACAGCAAGGTACAGGAATGACTGCTGTGCTTTTGGGAGAGGAATCTAAAAATTAAATTATTTCCTATTTCCTGATGAAATACAAACTTACAGCTGGTGCTGTAAGTTTTATGGGTTCTGCAATGTTTATAGAAAGGCTCTTTTGTTTATAGTCCTATCAAAGATCTATGACCATCAATACTGTCATCTGAAAATGGAATAAAACCATATAGATACTTGACTTGATCACTTAGAAATTATATAACACTTGACTTGATCACTTAGAAATTATATAACAGCAGTGTTCATCATGAAAGATCACTTGATGTTCACTATCCTCATCTTTCCAGGGCCCTAAAATCAGTGCATGATTGTTGCTAAACAAAATCTTTTTGTTAGTCTTAGCTCACAGGCAAATAAGTATGTGGCTAATAGAGCTGARACCCTTTAAACATTTACTTTTTTGCAGGATCAAATATTTAAGCTAAGAGATGTTGCTTTGCTTAAATAATATACARTGTTTTATTTTAAATAATACCAAATTAATGCAAAAATTATTCAAAATTTTTAAATTTTCTCATTTAGATCTAGGTGCTCCTAAACTGATAATAATCTTAGGATGCCCAAAAAATCAGATTTAACTCAAAATGAGACAAACTGAAACAAAATCTCTGCACCCATTGATTTTACRTAGGTGAACTAATGACCAAAACTAGTTTTCTGGATCATCACTGACATCCAGTTAYTTAGTGTTTCAAGTAGGCATTCCTCATCTCAACAGTGCTATTAAACATGCCATTATGGCCTGTTGCTGGAGGGTGACTTTCAGAATTAAACTGTTTAAAATTTGTGCTTCTTGTCTTTCCATCCTAGCTCAAGTTCTCAGTGGTAGCATTGTGTAATGACTGTTTGGAAGAACCATTTTCATGGTTAGCCAGTTTTTTCTTGTTTTCTGACTAAATACTAACTAATAAGTGTTCTTGTCATGTTCATCCTGATACTCCACAGCCCACACTTGTCCTTGTTTTGTGTAATATTGTTTTCTTAAACTTTTATTGTCCTGGAACTGTCTCCAGAGACAGCTTCTGACATCCTCACCAGCTAAAAACCATTAATCACTTCTGCCTTTTTCAGTCTTGGGGAGCACATCTCTGRCAAATCACACTCACACATTTATGGGTTCAGTTCTGCTCTGAGCCCATCAATGCTGCCATTTCTTATCTGTAAGGGGATGTATCACCACTCTGTACCTCAGGCTGTTATAGGTCCAGTGAGCATTGATCTATTTGAGACTTCAGAMCAATCATTTGATTTTCTGTTAACATCTCTGGATCCAAAAAAACATTGAATGACATGACTACAAAGCTGATACTTTGTGAAGAKAAGATGTCACTAATATATTCAGTAGGCATTAGTTTTCAATGGTTTGGTCTAATTTTTTAGCTCTTGCTCTTCCACTGGTCTAGAATGTGCATTTGGATGATTACAAATATTCCAGGGTTTCATTAATTTTCTTTTCTTTGTATACTCTGTGTTTGCTAGAAATTTTAAAACAGTGAATAAAACACAGAAAACAACAGAGAAGGGAATCARCCTAAATCTGTCATTATCCTTTGAACATCTTTTAATGATTATTTCCTGTGTTTCTGTARTAAGAAACMTCATRCTGCCTGTTTAGGGTGATTGGTATRGTCCATATGCATATAATCAAGCAGAGCTATTTTTTATCTGGATTTTTTTTACCTGTGGCAGCAGTGGACAAAGAATGGTTTAGAACAAGAATAGGAGTTCTGAAAATGAGGGGGAAGAAAAGAGCCTTCTTCCTTTTGTACATGCAGTGAATACATATCCTAGATTCCAGCCCAACTATAAGAATTTTCATTTTTCTTTCGTGTCTTGAAATATTGCTCTTGCATTAAATTCCATTTCTCCTTTTATTTTTTTTTCTTTTGCTACATATATAGGTTTAGAAACTGSAACTGGCACATTTTTCACATTTACTTCTGATTTTTCTGCTTCCTTATCTTAATTTTTATCTTCATTAGTGTTCAAAAGTAGTCTTTGCCAACTTTCTGTCTTCCTGTCCTGCTTGTCACAATAAGCAGAAATGGGAAGAGGAAGGTCATGATTCTAAAATAGTATAATTGCTATTAAAATAGTAGGAGGAAAATTCATTAAAGGTTACTGCTTTCTTCTTCCTCAGCCCTACATAGTTGCATTAAATATCACATTGCATACAAGGTTGTCATCTGATGCAATTTATCCAGGAGTGGAATACTTACTTCCTCTTCTGAAAATGAATGTAGATTACAGTGCTAGTAATAGAAATTATATTTAATAATTAGTAAAATAAAAAAATATAAATATTATCTCCATATGTGCCTTTAAAGAGGAAAAAGAGGATGTTCTAAAAACTCAGTTTTATTCAGTTGAGCTAATCAAGACCAAACTGAGTTCCTTGTCTGGATTTCTTTGGTAAAGAGATGGAGTGGATGTCCAATCTAGCTTTAAATACAAATAATGAAGCATTTGTCACTTCTCTGTCCCAGCTGCATGGATTAAATCTGGTTCAGTATCCACAGAGAATAGAATACATATAAGAGTAAACAAACGAACAAAACAAAAAAACCAAGCAAAAAGTAAACTCTGGAAAAATGGTCTCATACCTTTTAAAATATTTTTTTTGAAAAAAAACAAAACAGGTAATCTGTTTCATTTTGGTATCTGTTTAAACAGAGAAAGCTGTTTTTCTTCCATGAAAAGATGCTCTTTTTTGTATCAGTATAGCAGATTTCTGYACATGTTTATTCAAGTGTAAATGTTTTCTTTAAAATGTTGGCATTTTGAAGGTTAGGGGTGAGGTATATTTGGTTTTGTTTAATTTGTGTCACTTGGAAATGGATTTGTATCAAACTGGAAATGCCATTTTCATATGAGAATAAGAATAGGAATATGGAGTTTTGTGTGGTCTGGCTAGTGCATGTTCTCACTGTAGAAAAATGTAATGGAAAATCCGGACATACTGTGAGTAGCTTTCACACCTCCTAAGTTTTGCCATCTGTGGCAGATGATCCACTCTGTTTGTTGTCAGGTTCAACTCCATTTCTTTAGAAGGTGTGAGGATTGCGCCTGCCCTGGGATCAACTGAGAGTATTTTAGGGGGAATTTTTATGCTTCAGAAAAYGAGGGATGGAGGGGGAGAAGAAAGAAAAGTTTCAGGCAGAAGAAGTTCAAGGGGGACATTGAGAAACTGCATAGAAGAGAGAGAAATATTTTTACAACATGAACTGAAGGAGAAATTAACTTGTCTACCTGAGGCAGAGGGGTTTATGCAGAGTCTACGGCAAGACCTGATAGGTGGTGAAGTCTTGGAATGGATTGAAGCCTGGAAGAGAAGTATCAACAATCAAGGAGAGTTTCTCAAACTTCTTTTACTTTCTATTCTATTCTATTCTATTCTATTCTATTCTATTCTATTCTATTCTATTCTATTCTATTCTATTCTATTCTATTCTCAGTGTGTAATATTGGGACCATGGTATACAGTACCAGAGAATGTGGTGTACTGGTAGTTTTAAGGAAGTTTTGGCAAAAGTGGAGGGGAATTTGGTGCAGATAATTTTGCAGGTGCACAGCAGTATGGATGAAGCCAGGGCTGAGCAGAAAAGACAAAAAGAAGGGTTAGCTGTGATGGCTGTAGAAAGGTCTGAATTAGGCAGGTGGGCACTTGGTGAGTTTGTCTCATCTGTGCCCTACAGCAGCAGCCACATGGCCATTGTTCCCCAGCATGAACCACATTTTAGAGAAAGTGGTTAATCAGGGCTCTGCTCACTCTGCCACCTTTAATCTTAGACTGCAGAAGTAAAGCATCATGAGTACAGAACCTTGCCTGAATGATCAAACTGAGCCAAACCCAGAACCTTTGATGGCTGAGGAGGGGTGTAATTTCTTAAGAATTGAAGAGGTGGTGAGATTCCTGCAAAAAACAAAAGGATTAAAACTCTGCTTCAAGCAGAGRAGCCAAAAGCAGGAATTGAAACTGCTCAAGTTGTGGTGAGGGGGAATGAYCTCCTGTCCTGAGACATTTACTGGTGGCATCTGTGTTACATGTGGCTGTATCCACAGCTGTCAAGAGAAACAGGTGGGATTATGGAGTGAGCTCAAGAAAAATGGCACTTGCAGTTCAGTAGTCTGGAGGACTAGCTCAGATTAACTCTGCACATGATGCCTGTGCTTGGGCAGATGAATCCTCACTCTTGTGAACAAACAAGGGCTGTGGCACAGCATGTGGTGTCTCGTCAGCTCCCATCCTGTGGAGGAAGTCTGTAGTGAAGGAGAGGCAGAAAAAGCCAAGATTTTCTCACACCATTTTTGTTTAGTTTTGTGTTTGTTTTTTTTTTGTTTTCATTCCCTWTGAAACAAGATTGATATTTTCTTTCTTTCAAAGATAAAGGGGGAGTTAGTGTTGATTGTTTCAGTATTTTTTAGATTTTTTTTTTAATTGTTGCCAAAAGTTTGCAAAGTAGCCTGATATCTGTTGAAAACAGATGGTGCTAATTCAGCATATGCATATCATACTGATAAGTATAAACTGTTCTGAATTTTTCTCACAAGTATTTTCTGGCCAGGATTCTCAGTTAGGTTGCAAAGGAAAAGAAATTAAAATATATTCTGATTTACTGGGAAAATATTCTTTATAATCCTGTAAAATTTTCCATAGATGAGATCTGAGTTTCAAATAAAGTGTATTATTCTGACTGAGGRGTATGACACATAATGATTTGTGTGTTACATGATAGGAAATGGTGTATTATTGATTTCTATTAGTGAATGAGCCCATGCTAAGGCTATTTCATTACATACAGAAAGATTTATTCCAAGGATTTTGTTATTTGAAGATAAAGTTGACTGATGCCTTTCTCTATTGCCACAAGTAGCTTTGCAATCAACAAATCCCAGAGCTAGCAGGTAATATTTTGGTACAATATCCTTTAATATAKCTTGTTTAAATTACCAGTGGCAGAATCACATTGCCTCTGTATTGAAATACATTACTAAGGTACAGTTCTTTGTTATCAGTTAGTTAAATCCAAAAATGGGTTGTATTTGAGACAGGACTCATCCTGTGCAAACAATATCTGCATCTTAATCTATCACAGGCATCAGATTGTCCATCCACATCACAGAACTTTTGATAACTTCTGATAACCTTTTGGCAGAGAAGTTCAGAGTATTTTCAGTTCTGTATTTATATAAAATTTTTTTTAAACTGTCAGTGAAACACCAGCRGGGAGAAAAAGAAGTGATGGATGATTAAGAAGCACTAATTATGTTGTAGTGTAATGTWCACTGTTATAGTACAGTCACCATGAATCTACAGGCTTTGATTTAATCTTGTTAAGCATCTACCTCAGAGGAATCCTAGTTTTGCCATTTTTATTTCTCCATATGGTGAATACTGCTCTTCTTCGAGTTATTGTTATTCAATACATAGACTCCTACATAGACTCTTTGTTCTCTGTTTAATCATTTATATCATAATCTTTTGGGTTGTTAGAGTAAAATATGGTTAAGAATTCTCTTCAGAAACTTTCCTGAGTCATTTTGAAAGACGGTGTATAAAAAAATCCATTCATTTTGTTCCTTTTTTATTTTAAATAAAACTTGGATATCATCTTAAAAGTAATTAGCAAATGAGGAAAGATTTTAATTCACAGACAAAGGGATTTGTTTTAAGTTCATTATCAGGCTTTGGCCTTGGAATAGGGCTGTAGTACTTTAGCTCTCAGAGTATGAGCTGGAGTTGATACTGAAAACACAGCAGTGCAACAAGGGTAGAATAGCATTTTCTTTCTGTGAAGTCCCTCAATAGTTTTTAGTATACTGATATTTAAATAAAATACTTGAGAATACTTAACATGCCTTAGTACAAAGCATCTAAAGAAAAGCTTTTAGGAAGCATCTGCAGCTATTGCCTACATAGCAGCTGTATATTTCCTGCAATGTTTTCAAGCCTGTCATAGCAAAGTATGAAATCTGTATTTGTCATTCAGAAAAGAAATTATGACCAGGTTCCTCTGGTTGGAGTACAGGCTTTCCCCCTTCTCTTCTTTCCCCCTTTACCTTCCTTTTCCTTATTTTTCCTTCTCTTCTTTCTCAGAGATTGAGTAATAGGGAAAATAATGAGCCCATTTGGTAAAGAGATTCCAATGCAGAAGCAGTACACAACTCTGACAATTTCACTCTCTCTATTGGCTTGACAGATGCCCATGGTCTGAATCAATCTGCCAGAGATTTTCTCCATTGCAAAGTAACTGAGATACCTGTAATTCTCTATACATTTAATATAATTGAACAGTGAATCTCTTACATAAACTGCTATCCCAGTACATCTTGCAAATACAAGTAATATGGTTGAAAAGATAAATARCAAAGGGTAGCAGAGGGGGAAAAGAAATTAGGAATAAAAATGAAAATAATCAGTTTTGAAGGCAACATCACTGTGAGTTAACCAGCAATGTTTCCCTTTTACATAAGGCTTAAGCTGTGAAAGAAAAAAAATTACAAAAAGTGGTGAAYTGTACTTAGGCAATTGGGAAAAAGGACTGTTTTCAGTGAGCAGAAAAAGCAAACAGTATAGATATGATCTGTAAAGGTAAAATAAGGGAATTAAAATGTAGGCTTCTGAATAATGTGTATGTTGTCTAAAATCCTTTGAATGCACATACATAGAAGGTTGTTCCAATTCCACTATTTAAATCAAATTTGCAAAACAATGGATTCCATTTTTTCTTACAAACTGATTCTTCARTGATGTATTACTGCTGATTTAAACTGCTATTTCTCATTTTTAGAAATTGGGAAGGGAATTGCCCCATTACCCTTTATAGGCATATTTGTCAKTCCTGTTCTAAATGAATCCAAATCAGTTAGTCTGTGTAAAACTGTCTTCTGTGCAAACAACTGGGAGCAGCTATTATGTCTGCTCTCATAAAGTAGATGAAATGTAGATTTAGATCCCTTTGAAAATCACAGTGTAAGGGCCATATCTGTCTGTAGTTTGCATATCAAATTTCCTTTGATTTTCTCCTTTCTCCCCTCATGATCAAAAGAAGCATATGGGCTTTTATGTGTTTAACTGAGGATAGAACTTGGTATCTCACATCAGCTGTTAGGAAGTGCACTGTGCTGTCTCCCTTGCATTTGAAGTGAAAATGGCAATTTCAAACAATTTCACAGAGAAAATGAAGGAGTAAGGGGATGGAAAGTACAAAAGTGTTTATCTGAGGAATGAACRACTCTGACTGACATGAAGGAAAGCAAAAACAACGGAAAAAATCTTATTGTTTTGGAATAGACTATTTCTAAAAATTGTATATTGGTGTTAACAGAAAATAAATTTATCTTTATAGGCCTTCAAAGGAGTAGAGGAAAAAAAAAAGAGAAAAACAGACTGACTGGCATCTCAGTGCTGCTGTGTAGTGATTTAGAAACTAGTTTTCTGCCTGACTGCTCAGTCCCCAGAGCAACATACTTGCAGAAAAGAAAAGGACAGGAGTTACATTGAAGGAAAGCTCTAGTGTATTACTTATGAAGCAGGGTATTTCACTCCCCTATACAAGGCCAAATTCAGCTCATCAAATTAATCTTGCACTACCCTTGCCAGCAATGGCACACAAACCAGTACTGGTTGTATGATAAGGTTTTACTMTGGGTTAGAATTAGTTCAGAGAATATATTACTCCATTCTAAGCACTGCTGATGAGACCAGATTTTATTAAATACATGTTTCTATGAATTTTCCTTACCATACACAACCCATCTGCTTCCYTTAACCTGATGGCTTCATTGGAGGGTTTCTGCCTTCTGTGGTTCTTGATGCTGTAGAAGTGTCCCTATGTCATCCTTAGCCAGTGGAGAGAAGCTTCTCAATATTCTTGCTCTAACATTGTTGACCAGGGGTTAACAAAGGTGGTGCCTTCCCATCAGCAGTTACCACATAATAGTTATTAAGTCTAGAAGTGTCCATAAAAACTTACATGAGATATTTTCTTTGCACAGGACAAGTTACAAAACATTGTTCAGGACCTCTTCACCTATAGGAAGATGTARTTAAGGATTCCATACTTAAAATGAAGTAATCTAATCCTAGGGTTAATATCTTTAGGAGCTGGGTCTCATTTGCAAGCAGTTTTAAAGATACTGTTAAATTACCAAGAAGTCCTTAATGAACGATAACAGATTTCCATGGATTCTTTGTAGTAAATWAAATGTTTAAAATAATGAATTGCCAAAATTTCTGACTCTTCTGATACATCTCTAACAATGAAGAGCACATGCTGTAGTACTGAGTAATACATTCCAACCCTTTATAAGTAGAACAGCTGTCTTACAATTGCAATTTTAACTGTGCATATTGGGGCGTTGGGGGGGTTGCATTTGAGAAGGTTTTTGTTACATGAAAAATCCAAGATGTGAGACCTGGAAAGTGCAGGCTTCACCTTAACAATCTGCACTGGTCCCAAACCTAGGTGATTTTTTTTCTGAATGGGAGAGTAATTTCTATCCCTCCACTACCTGACATCTTATCTGGTTAAAACAGTTTATTCCCAGTAATTTCATTAACACATCAGCATTCATCTCACAACCTGATGCTAGCCATAAGTTTTCTGAGACAGTTTATTGACTACATGGTCCTTGTTTGAAGATAAAAAATATTATTTTCATTGTTTTTCTGGTAGCAGAAAAATCAGAATGCAGCCAGCTTTCTGCTGACATTTCAAGTCTGTTGCAAATTAGCATCAAATGTTTCAGGGAATCTAGCCCTGCAGAAAGTGAGGTTTTTTTTCTTCTGCACTACAGAACAGGATTTTCACCATGCTGTTGAGTCTTCTGGGGATTATGGCAGAGGAGTGGYCTCATCTATAATCCACTTTACTGTTGCTTTTCACAGCACCACAGGCTGTAGTAGTCTGACATCACTGTGTCTATTATATTCCCTGGTCATGACAAACTAATAAGATGCTGTCATCACAACTGTAATTGGCTTCTGCAAATGCATATATGTATACAGATTGTATACATTATTTTCAGGATTTTTCCTTACTTATATAAAATATATATATATATAAGTGCAGATCTGTTTTGTAAGCTCTAAAGGGGACCAAAGAAGAAGTTGATGTTGTGATCGCAGAAACTTTTAAAAGAGGAATAAATAATAAGGATTACATTTTTATAGCAAAATTTAAGACATGCAAGAAGTATGCAAGAATTGTATACTCAAGTGTCAAAGTTGAACTTCTCAGCAAATGAAACTAATATCCAAACATGGCTACCTGAATGGAGAGCAGCATATCGTGTTCAAAACCYCAGTTGAGATGACGACAAGAAAGATTGTGTAGCTAGAATCAAACACAGTATTTTGAGGCAGAAATTCATTACAGGTATCCTGAGCCATTCGGTCCCCCAAAGTAAAAAAGATAAAAAGCAGCAGAACATATTAGTATTTCCGAGTAACTGACTGATTCTTGTCARAGTCTTTCTGGCTTTGTCAACAATGACATCAAATTAAAAGGGACAAAAATAGGTAAAAGAAGGTATTTTTAGAAAGATTCACAAGGAACAGGGTGATCATTGCAAAAGAGTTATTCCAATGTCGCCACAAAATTAATTTAACAGTGTTCACAAGCCTTTGTCCAGATGACCTCTATAAATTGAAACTCAGACAATAACTCACATCAAGACTAATGTGTATTGGCAAGGCAGAAAAGAAACATTTTGCTAAATCCGTTTGCATGCAACCTTCAGCTCAGTCTTTTGACTTCCTTACWGTGATGTTATCTTGTCACTGAACTGCAAGGCTGAGAAGATTTCTTCCTATGTTTATTTCAAAACTTTTTTAGGCTTAAGGAGTGGTGTTGGAAGGGCAAGATAGTTTGTTCTTCAGTTCTTTAGTTTGTAGTATTGTGGAGAATTTCTCTGYGGCTTTATTTCAAGCATGAGCTTAGGCCTTATTTTAACAAGGTCAGCTTTGCCTCAGAAGCATATATGATTACTATTAAATCCACCCTGAAGGGATGTCCCAGACTAGTGTAAAAATATACAAGAGTCAGCAATAAAGTAATAACATTTATATGAGCATCACAGTAAAACAAAAAACCAGAATAATTTACTTCTAGTTTTTGGAAGTTGTGCTCAACATTTTGAGTGGTCGTTTGCTAAACAAAAAATTATTTTAAAAATTAATGAGGATACTAATAGTTAGCTAGAAGTAAACTGACTAGAATTAAGATGGAATACATGGTAAAATATAGTATGAAACTTTATTGTTTATTAAGTCAGAGAGCTTGCTAAGGTCACCTTTCTGACATCTAACTTTAACCAGTGATTGTAAGGTCTAAGAATGCCTGCTYGTATTTGTAGGTTTATGTGGCTCCAGAGTGGTCTCATGAAGGTTTCTGCCCCATCTTTCCTTTGGGTATTTCAAATGTAAAGTGAGCACACATTATAAATCTGAGAAAATGGCCAAAAATACAGAGATAGGACAAGACAGCACAATTACCCCTTTCCACTCCCAATTCTTTTTAATAAAGGGATTAGAATTTGGCAAAGATCAGCCCTAGCTTGTCTTTTTTTTTTTTTTCCATTATATTTATCAAATTCAAAGGAAATGCAAAAACTAATAACAGTCACTTTAAAGTTTTCTGTCAAAATATTGCAGTGGAAATTCCCTTCAATCTACTAAGACAGTTCCCAGGGAGCATGCTAACATAAGTGATGATGGAAATATTCAGGAACAAGGAAAAGACACACATTTTATCACAGTACTAATTTTCTTTTTCTTGTCCCAGTATAAATCTTAAGTAAAAGCAATTAAGCCTTCCTTTTGTGAGAATAGTAGCTAAAAGCTAGAGGTTATCAATACTTTTTCAAAAGCAAGTGTAACATCTTCCTATAATATCTATTAGTCTAAGTTTCTTCATATACGGAGAGATCTAAAAGCAATTTTTTTAGTTAAAACTRATAGTAATCTGACACTGAGATTTATGCATCAGCAACTTAACTATTATCTGAAAATATTAATTCCATAAAGTATTGTAGACCTTTTAATGACTGTTTTATTAATAGCACTTCCCAATACCATTGGCCATCTGTGACTGCTTCACCATCTGTGATCTCAATTTCAGTTCAGGAGGGGGAAATAACAGTGGTATTACACTGACTTTACAATATAAAACATTAGCCAACTAGACCTACTGTAGATGATTAATTTGTCTTTGCTTATAAGTGCACACTGAGCAAGATAAAATTAGCTCCTTYGATTTGTTGGCACAACATGGGTTTGTGAAATGGCCACAGGAAGCCGAAAAGATTAAATTGCTTTTATTGAGATCTGAAACATGCAAAAGTTCATGGAATTTAGATGAGGGCAATAAAAGAGCTTAAATTGCATTTAAAAAGGTGGTGAATGTTTCCTTAGAGATCTGTGGCAAACAATGTGTTGATTATTACAATTTTTTWAAGCTAGGTAACAGAGGACCAGATAAAGGGAATTGTCAACACTTCTTAAAAACTTGTACAGTTTATTGATGCCATATCAAAATAAACTGACAAAATACTGATTTATAAACTCCTACTTAAAATTAATATTATTTATATCTTATCTGAATGAAGTAGCATTTATTTCAAAAAAAATGCCATTTTTAATTAAAAGCAGTTAATCCTTGCAGAAATGCTTTCCTTTTCTGCAGAGGCAGGAGAGTTMATTTGATCAATATKGGTTTTATTCTTCTCTTATTAAACTGGGCTAAAATGTTTCCATATGTTGGTAATAACATGTCTGCATTCTGTAATGGCTRAGCTGATTTTTCTTTTGTTTCAATRTATGTGTGTAGATCAATCACWTTTCCTTTGCTAAGGCAAGATTTGTAAGAAGTTTTAAGGGAGATAGGTTATAATTTTAAAATCATTCAGGTCCCGCTTCTTGATCTGTATACATTGTGCGGGAGCCTAAACTTTAAAACTAAAAAACATTTCAAAAACATTAGTGATTTAGGATGCAAATTGAATTGCATCTAACCAGTTGCATTGTCTACTTTCCTAACTGATGAAGAGACATTGGCACCTCAAAAAAAATTTGTTATCAGTTTGAGGTAGATAGGTCTACATCAGGATGAATCATTCTTCTACCATTAACTTTGGGGAAGTCTGGACATCTGGATGGAATTAAATTGTTATAATTTTATACTTCCTAATTTTTTTTAGCTTTAAACTGTAGCTTCCTAACTGGAACAAATTTCATTTATGAAAGTCTTCAGTGAACTGAAGAAAGCTTATACCAGTTTTGTAAGGATCAAGAAAATCCCCTAAAAAAAACACCAAACCTATATATAGCATCAGATATGAGGCAAAAAAATACAAGATCATGTAAGAACTATCTGCCTTGTCACTAAAACTTCTGCTTTGTTGTCTGGATTTCAGTCCAAGTTATAGCTTATGGGTATGCATTCAGTGTCTGCCTCAGAGTCATCTATTCGACTGTACAGATTATAAAAAAATTTAATTATGAATGCTTATATAAGTACATTTATAATTATACATAAATTTTATTAAATTAAATGTTATATGAAAGGGAGGTGTATATGTATATATATTCCCCTCCCACACATATATGCATTGAATRTGTTTATGTATAACCATAGAGAAATTAAAAAAAAAAATACTATTGATTAACCTTTATGAATATAAGGTAGATTTTTTAATCTTAGGCTAAAAGAAGTCCTAGTGAGTTTCACCCTTATTTTTGCATTAGATTGCTCATCTTTAGTAGACTGATGGCCATTTTCCTTTCTACTTTCTGCTGCTTAATCACAGAAACAAAATTTCCTCTGTCTTAAAGAAAGTATGTGGTTAAGTTAAAAAGCCATACTCTGAAAAAATGTAAAAACCTTATGATTAATTTCCCTTCAGGATAGTGATTCAGTCTTGTTTCTTCTATTGCAGTCAAAAGGTTCTTCAGGCATGACTCCATCCAGTACTCAAAAGAAGGTGAAGAGGACTCTGCCCAATCCACCTCCAGAGGAAGCAACAGCAGGAACTCAGTCCCCATATGCTTCTGTGGGATCAGTTTCACGGAGAAGGATTTGTAGGACCACCACTATGGCCAGAGCCAAAATTCTTCAGGATATAGACAGGGAATTGGATCTGGTCGAACGTGAGTCAGCCAAGCTTAGGAAGAAGCAAGCAGAGCTAGATGAGGAAGAAAAAGAAATAGATGCCAAGTTGAGATACTTGGAAATGGGCATTAATAGGAGGAAAGAAGCCCTGCTAAAAGAAAGAGAAAAGAGAGAGCGTGCCTATCTCCAAGGAGTAGCCGAAGAACGTGATTATATGTCAGACAGTGAAGTTAATAATACCAGGTCAACCAGAATAGAAACTCAGCATGGCTTGGAAAGACCACGTACTGCACCCCAGACAGAATTTAACCAGTTTATGCCACCACAAACCCAGCCAGAAACACAGTTTGCCCCTGCTACAAGCCCATATGCTCAATATCAGTATTCATCTCCTGCCCTGCCAACTCAAGCACCAACTCAGTTCACACAGCAGTCACATTACCAACAACAGCAGCCTTTGTATCACCAGCAGGTTTCACCCTATCAGACYCAGACAGCATTCCAAACAGGAGCTACCATGTCCTTTACCCCACAGGCTCAACCTCCACCATCTCAACAGCCATCATACCAACTCCCATCACAGATGATGGTGATACAGCCAAAGCCAAGACAGACCACATTATATATGGAGCCTAAGATAACAACAAACTATGATGTAATTCGCAATCAGCCTCTCATGATAGCACCAGTGTCAACTGACAATAGTTATGCAGTTTCCCARCTGGGCAGTAAATACTCTACCTTGGACTTAAGGATAGGACTAGACGAGAGGAACAGCATAGCAAGCAGCCCTATATCAAGCATATCTGCAGATTCGTTCTATGCAGATATAGACCACCACCACACACCCCGAAATTATGTGCTGATTGATGATATAGGAGAACTTACTAAAGGAACAGGAGCTCTTGGTTCCAGTTTTAGCCTCCATGAGAAAGATCTGACCAAAACAGATCGACTTCTTCGCACAACTGAGGCCAGGAGAGCACAAGAAGTATCAGACTTCCTGGCACCACTGCAGACTTCCTCTAGGTTACATTCMTATGTTAAAGCTGATGAAGACCCAATGGAGGACCCTTATGAGCTCAAACTTCTGAAACACCAGATAAAGCAAGAGTTCCGTAGAGGTGCAGAAAGTCTCGATCATCTGGCTGGTCTATCACAGTATTACCATGGAGAGGGCAGCTACAGGCATTTTCCAAAATCTGAGAAATACAGCATAGGTAGGCTTACTCTTGAGAAACAGGCTGCTAAGCAGCTCCCAGCAGCCCTCCTTTACCAGAAGCAGTCAAAACACAAGAAAGCCTTGATAGACCCCAAATTAACRAAGTTTTCACCTATCCAAGAAAGCAGAGACCTTGAGCCTGACTATTCAAGCTATATGACTTCTAGCACTTCAACACTTGGGGGAATTACTACTAGGGCAAGGCTTCTTCAGGATGATATCACTTATGGCCTTAGAAAAAACATCAGTGACCAACAGAAGTACATGGGGCCACCACTGACGTCATCCATTGGAGCAGGCCTTGGGACTGCACTAGGTCCAACCATGAGATCTGCACTACAAGATGAAGCAGACAAGTCTTATAGCAGTGGTAGTAGATCTAGGCCCTCATCTAGGCCCTCCTCAGTGTATGGGCTCGATCTTTCATTGAAAAGGGATTCTTCCAGTTCTTCTTTAAGACTGAAAGCCCAAGAAGCTGAACCTTTAGATGTTTCCTTTAGCCATGCAGCACCTTCTGGAAGAACTAAACCCACCAGTCTGCCTATTAGCCAAAGCAGGGGAAGGATCCCAATAGTAGCACAGAACTCAGAGGAGGAGAGCCCACTAAGTCCTGTTGGACAGCCAATGGGAATGGCAAGAGCAGCAGCTGGACCCTTGCCACCAATATCTGCAGATACCAGGGACCAGTTTGGATCGAGCCATTCATTACCTGAGGTCCAGCAGCATATGAGGGAGGAGTCACGGACTCGAGGCTATGATCGAGATATAGCCTTCATCATGGATGACTTCCAGCATGCCATGTCAGACAGTGAAGGTAAATTAGGCCTCAGACTGGTATCTTACTATCACAACGCAAATCCTCATTTCTATGCATGTGTCTGATTTTTGTTACACTTCAAAGACTTGTTCTTTTTCTGTACCTTGGTGCATCTTCTGYGTATCTACATTTCTGGGGGTTGATTTGTTTTGTCATGTTTGATATTTTTTATTTTACCCTAACAGTTTCTGAATGGTGTTAAGCTACTATTGCATGCTACTATATTGTTGTTGATTTGCTTTCCTTTTTGGTTTGCTTGTGCATTTTCCTTTTCACTTATTTATGTCTACTTTTCAATGATACTGTGTAGAATATTCCATGTACAATACAGACTCTGCCATCAGTCTTTATGTGCAGCTCTCTCCAGTGACTGTGAATCATTGAACTTATTTGCAATAGTTTTTGTTGGGATTTGGAAATAATCTCCCAAATCTCTAAAAAACTCCAGTAATTTTATGTGCATGAAATTTCATGATAGAACACAAAAAATGATAATTCCATCTCCCGATGCACCAATTTAGATCTGTGTTTATATAGAAATAGTCTGTTCATCAAGTACATATTATATGTTAGAACCATATAGAGCTTAACGTGATAGCAAAATAACATTCTACATTTGTTGAAAGCATCCTGTCATGTGGACTTCTGTGCATTCAGAATTGTGATTATGTAAGATAATTTGTCTTTGAATGGTGCAAGACAATCTCATACRTCAATAAAGGACATAAAATATTTTACTTCTGTTGATGGGTTATGCAGCGTAGCTGGTTTTATATGCACCCCATACATGTCTGCCAAATAAGCACAAGAGTTTATCTCACTTAAGTTCATGAAAGGAACCTTTCTGATGTATTATAAATAGTGCAATTAAAAATGCTGTTTCTGAATAAGTACAGCAGAATGTTAAAGCTGATGTTGAGTTAATAATTGCAAATTATGTATCAGTTTTGTTTGAGTCAGTTCAGAATTAATATATTCTAAATTGTTTAAAAATCATAAAGACAGTTTGAAGGCAAATGAAATGAATATGTTCAAAATTGTATGCACTCCATTAACTTTTTCTTATGTGTATTTACTGCACAATAAAAGAGACTTTGCATGCGCTCTATTGTCTGTAAATGGCAATGATTGTCTCAAAAGACAGATTTGCATGATTATGAAGTAGTATGGTTTATTTTTCACATTTCTACTAACCTCCGTCCATTACTGCATCGTTGATTTTTTACACATGCTAAATCTTTCATAAGCATTAGAAAAAATTATCTGTTTGCCTTTCTCATACTTCATACTAAGGGCTTTGTTCTGTAAGTTTTTCTTCATATTTCTTAGATATTTATGACCCCCTCATGAACTCTGTGTTTCAGGAGAGACTCAGGGCCATCAGCTTTTTTGATATTTATCGGAAGTTTAACTGTTTTTATTGTCCTTCAATTCTTAGCACAAAGAATCCTATAATTAAATCTGAAAGCAGCTGAGAGGAGCTCCCCAAGCTGAAACTCATATAATTCTTCCTAAAGAAGCAGATGCTATCTTGTCTCCTCTCAGCTTGTGACTTTTACAGGTCAGTCTAGAGTCACATTGTGAAAGATACAGGACTTTTCTTCCTGAAAACTGAGGAGAACCAACCCAGATCAAAAAGATCCATTTTGGTGCCATTCTATCACATATGAACAGATCATGGAGAATTACATATCTGCCCTACAATGCATTATAGTTCTCATATATATTTGTACAAGACACATGAATACTTTAAGTTGAACATGTTTCAGTCTTAAATCAGTCTCTGATTAGTTAGACCCTGTCTGGTGTATTCTAATTCAACTCACATATTCTGTATTAAAGTCATATATCACTTAGGGCTTCCCCTTTCAGCAGTCTTTTTCTAATTTCTGTCAAATTTTATCTTCACAAATTGCCTATTTCTTGGGAAACCAAAACACTTCATCACATTATTTTCAAATATGCAGTCTAACAGCAAGTAACCTGTATTGAAAATTATTAATATAATTTGGATGTAAGATAAAAAGTGTTCAAAAGAAGCAATTACATTTCTACAGAAAGTCATGGCCTTCTCTTTTAGAGACTGCACTCTTCTCTGTAGTGAATTGATGCCCTGACARTGGACAGCTATTCTGGCATGTTTCATCCAACATTTTAGCACAATTTGCTTTGCAGCTTCTCTTTATTTTAAGCAACTGCTGCGTGGTCTTGATGCGATTTCATTTAAAGAAATTAGTCTTAAGCACTATCTAAGGAAAAATCTTCTTCTGCTACAGCTTGATTTATCATCTTAAAAGACTTTTAAAAATTAAGTTAAAATGTTAAATTTGAATTATTTTTCTTTGGTTCAAATTCAGAGACATGCATGACTTTCTGTTCACTTTTCCATAGGTGACATCCCATAACAAATAGTAGAAGAGAATGCAAATAGGACTTTGAGTCCAAACCTTTTGTTTTTCACGAAGTGCATACTGTAACAAATCTTAAAACAATGCTTCAGGACATAAGTAATTCTTGCACTGGGATTCCAAACTTCAAACAGATGAAAAAAATAGCCTAAGTGTCAAAAGAGCACAATGTCCAGAGCTGCCCATTGAAAATAAACAGCATTTTGAGATCTTGAAACACCTGATATTTTCTCAGGGTTCTCAGTACCATGAAAACTCYGATCCAGCAAACAGATCTCTGTCAACCCCACAGCTGCCACTTTCCACACATTATTAGGTATGCAGAAGATAATAATTTTCAAGAACGCTGAAGCTAGTATTCAATTTTATGAATATAAATAGCCCTTGCTTTTCAGAAGGTATAAAATGTACCTTTTCTCACCTCAAGTATATTTTTTCTTTTATATGCTAATTTGCAAATTCTTCAGCAGAGTTTAGAAGTTTAAAATTGAGATATCAAGACGTCAAGATATCAACACAGTTGATTCCTTGTAATTTTTCATCGGTGGGATTTACAGTGATCACTGTTATCTCTCTGATTGAGTTTCTTGGTTCCCACGGCCTGGAGTTCAATCTCACCTGGTTAATCTGCTTGGGTGGAACCACCTGGCTGCRTTCTGTTAGCCTTAGAATAAAAGGATGACTTCTCTAAGACTGTCAGTGGTTCATCTTGGCTGTTGTCAGGTTTCCAGCTGTGACAAATCCCAGCTGTGCAAGCCAAAACCAATGGGGTGTGTGTGGACATGCAAGTGGRGGGGTGTATGTGTGTGTCTGTATACACATATATTTATAATTTCTTAAATTTCAATAAAATACACACATTCATCACGTTTTGTTAAAAAAAAAAATAGGCTGGTCTGAACTGCAATATGGAATTTTACATTTTCARGAGTAGTAATCCAGCAAATGTTACTTCAACTGAGGCAGGAGGAAAAACAAAATCATTCTTTCTTCTGCTCAGATGATAACACAGATTGTGATAGCCAGCATTAGCATCTGGGGTCAGGAATATGTATTAGGTTCTTYATGCAAGCTTCAGAAAGAAGTTCTGTCAGGATGAGTTATGGACAAGCCTGCTTTGTGCAGGTACTGATCAACTGGCATAAATCTGWAAAGCATGAAATTTTTGCATGCTAGATCATAACTGCTATCAATTGGTTTATTGATAGCAGTTAATAACTAATCAGTAGTGAGATGAGCATCAACCTCTAATAATGTTTCTGGTAATTCATATAATCTTATCTAAATAACATTAAATAAACCATTTCATTTTAGATTAAGCTTGTGCACAGTCATGTAGGAAGAGACTRTATAATATCAATCATAATGTGAATCAAGACTAAAAATAATTTTGAAGSATTATTATATTATATAGAATATTTGTTTTACCACATACAATGTATTCTTTTCAAAAACTAATGCATATATATTATTTCTCTTTTTGGAAAAACCTTAAGAAAATAGTAATGAAAAAACACAACTTCCGTTTTTCCCATTAACATTTTTTTGAAATTATTTCCTAAACCAAATAGATAATGTTTAYTTTCACAACTTAATAGGAAAGATTATTAACACTACCATTTTTCCTTTTAAATTCTTTTCTGTGTCATGTTCATTCACTCTTGTTATTATAGCACAAACTGGTCTTATTTACGTTTTGCAGTTCCTTGTGGTTTTGCTGAAACAAATATTGTCTTCCTTTGATTTCCAACTTAATTTTGCTTAATAAAGCATAAAATTAAAMCTTGCCTTACGTTCTACACTGAATTACCTGAACATTGCATTGGTTTACACTGATTGGCAACATAGAAGAAAACAGAACATGATTCTGATCCCAATGGAATGACCCAATAGTCAGTAAGCATAAATATATCCATTTGCCAAACTGGTATCAGTGAAATGATGTAATTTGATCCCTAAAAGATGCCTAATACAACATTGCAAACAGTAATATTAGCCTGGTAGAATTTTTGCAGAAAGAATATTAAAAATCCATACATAAAGTTTCATACTGCAAAATCGGGGGATGGAATTAAAAATGAGAACACCTGTAATATTTCTGCTAAGAATTTCAGTTACATAGGTTTGTTTCCTATTTTCTTTGATTTTGTTTGATATCAATTTCATAAAGAGGTTGTAATTTTCTTATGTGTAGTTCCAGAKTATTTCCAAAATATTTTGAACAGTACTCAGTTCAGAAATTTGGGAATTAGTGGAGTCTGCACTTTGAGGGTTGGTTGTTTTGGGTTTCGCTTTGGATTTTCTGAGTTTGGGAGTTTTTCTTAGTCTGCTGMAAAATACCTAATATGACTAAATTTTTGTCAACAAACATTTTAAAGATATGTGAAATCTGCAGTGTATTTCTTAGCTGCTAGAAGGAGGAAGTGGCTATAGGATTTGGTAGATATCTTCTGTATTTAATATCCATGGTTCTGACATAAACAGAATCTTCTCTCTTTGCTGTCTCACAGCTAAATAATGCTCAAGTTCAATGTCTCAAGTCTCACCTCTAACTTTGCTTTAGCTGCATGGCCATTTAGTAACCACTCTGCATGTTTGCTATGCACAATGCACATTCTTGCCCTTTGCCCAGCACTGGACCAGAGCATTTGACCTGTCCTTGGTTTTCAAAGCCTATCATCTCCGTCGGGAAGAAACAGATTGGTTTGACAAGCCCAGAGAGCCTCGTTTGGAGAATGGACACATCCTTGACAGAAGGCTGCCAGAGAAGTTGCCACACTCTCGACCACTAAGTCAACACCAAGATCAAGTAAGCTGTCAAACAAGATGYGCCTCTAGTTTTATAAATGATTGATAATTTAATTATACTGTCCAAGAGTTCCCATAGGAACTACAGGATTACTCAAAATMCAGCTGCTTTCAGCTGAAGTGCTGTTGAACCCATATTCATCATCAACATTTGGTGATGAAATTAGATAACTTTCCTCTACAATTCAGTATTAATATTTCAGGTTGTCTTTTGACTTCTGAATTTTGACTGAAAATATCTATACCTGAAGTATTCCCACAGGAGAAAAAAAAAGAAAAAAAGAAAAAAATAGTCTAATTTTCCCTCACTAGCTTYAGCTCATCCAAATTCAAGTTCCTTCTTTTAGTAGTTGAAGGAAAATAATTCCTTTATCCTGTTKACATTTTTTCCACTTTCAGTTGGTAAGTATAATCCCAAAAATCTATGATTAATTATTGAATAAATCAGCAAGACACTATCAATCTAATACTTAGAATATTTCACTAATTAGGGAGAGAAAGAAAAATACCATAGTCTGATTTTTCAAGCTTGCCAACTTTAAAACCTAGTTTATCTTAGGGTACCATTCTATTTCCACTTTTTATTAACAAAGTTTATATATTTCAAATCTCTAAGGTCTTCAGTTGCTTGTTTTAGTTGTCATTTTTACTGATTGATTTAGATTATATCCTGATAAATTCTTATGTTTTGATTCAGATTACATTTTTATATGAGATCCAATGAATGCAGTGAGTGCATTTCCTCAAGACAAGAGGAAATAACCTCAAATTGCACCAGGGGAGGTTTAGTTTAGATATTAGGAAAAATATCTTCATGGAAAGGATGGTCAAGAATTTAAATAGGCCACCCAGGGATATGGTGGAGTCATCACCCCTGGAAGTGTTCAAGAAACGTGGATGTGCACTTGAGGACATGGTTTGTGGTGAAACTGGTGGTGGTACTGGGTTGACAGTTGGACTTGATCATCTTAGACATCTTTTCCAAGATATTAACAATCCTGTGATTTTGAGAGAAGGTATTGCACGGCCCCTTTGTGATACTTTATAGCTTAAATTGCTCACGTTAATTCCTCAGATGACATACAACACAGGAATTTCTCTGTCATGCAGTCTTTAAAAGTTTTATGCTGGTGAGCATTTTTACTGACATTTGACAATTAAATGTAGGTTTTATGAAGGAGGTGTTAAAATGTCTGACAATACAAGCTTTCATTTATTTTTCCCTCCTTTTCCATCCCTAGTATATATTGAGATTTACACACCCTAGGTTGTACTGAGCCTACTCATTTCTTGTTGAGAAAAAGGGCTTTACATGAYATAATTCTTACAGCAATCCATTCAAATAGATCTATGATTCTATGAATCAACTTAATTGCATAATAAAGGATGTTTTTGAGTCTTAACATCTCTTAATATCACTGGCAATAGTTTAAAAACTGTCTCTCTGAACACTTTAATACTCATGAGAAGCATTAATTATTCTAAGAATACATAACTGTATTTTACTACTACACCTTTCTGAGGTAAAATTGAAAATTTTCCTTGAAAATCAGGTTTGTCCAAAAGAATTACTGCTAACCCTGGGCTCTGTGATCAGGAGGTGGTTAGTAAGATACACATAACTTTAACAGCTCCAGAGCTTTTGTCCTGGGAAACAGTTCCAAGGCAAGGTCTTAGTCACAGAGATCTTGATCATTGCTTTTTTTCCTCATACAAATAGCACTACTCTAGGAAAAAATTTGTTCAAAAATATTCAGCAGGAAGGTTAAAGGGCCTAGGAGTTCTTGTTTTCCTGGATATTTCCAGGAAGATAATGTATTGGGTTTTTTGGGTTTTTTTTTTCCCTCAAGCTGTTTCCATGTCCCCATGCTTATTTGGAAATAGAGATACAGCATCAAAATCTTGCCAAAGGAATTTTTTTAAGTTTTTATGAAATATGGGATGTAAATTGGAGAGTGACCATGTTTTAAATAATTCTATCTGATGCCATGTAAAGCCTCAGCAGAAGAGAAGAAGTGATGTGTGAGGAGAAGTTTTACAACAGCTCCTTCTTCTCTTTTCATCCAGGTTAGCTACTGTCAGTCACACATCAGTACAAAATGATATCAATGACTCTGCAGAAGGGAGAAATGCCAGGTCTCACCAACTCCACATCATCTGCCTAATCAAAATGTTACTCAGAGCTTGTGTACGTGTGAACATTTGTTTAAGATAACTTAAAAAATAGATATTTTCAGACACATCCAGAAATTAAATTGTTTTGTGACAAGATAAAAAGGGCCAGAGATATTTTTAAAAAGTTTCATTAGCTCCATGATGAGTTGTGAAATACATAGCAATATGAGAAAGTAAATCAGTGTTAACATCTCTATTTTTTAGTATTAGTATTATATTTTCAAGAGATGAAGGCAAATAAACCACATCAGGGCAATGAGAGTGATGAGGCAAATTAATCACTCCCTTGGGGCTTTTTCAGCCCTGTGTGTAATGAAAGGGTTACTGAGTTCATTGTGCCATGCTGTCTGTGTCCTGTATCCACACCTCAGTACTGCACAGGAACCTGTAGTGCCCAAGTATGATGTACTCAAAATGTACAAAAATGGCAAGTCATTCTCCATCCAGAACCATCTGAACATATCCACCTTCATCCACAGCTTCCTCTGCTGCAAATGATTTCCTGAAATTGGTTAGGAGGGAAGTTTCCTGGTTAGCACAGGAACTAAGCCATTACAATGCCCTTAATATCCCTTACTAAACACAAACCAGCCACAGAAAGAATAATTTGCATCAATAGCACTAATCTGCTTGTAATCCGTGTTTCCAAATACCCTTGTTGGCTCTAAATTTGCTATTTTTATGATCTTCTGTGTTAAAAAATGAAAATATTTTAATGACCACTGCAATACATGTATTCCAGAAAATTTTGATTCACACATGTGAAATATCAATTTTCTTACTAGATGAAATCAGAACTGCTTGATTACATCCCACAGAGCCTGTRCAACAGAAGGTAATAAATAAAGCACAACCCTGAGCTTTTGAAGCAAAAATGCAGTGGAGTGACAACCCTGAACCTCCAGGTTTCCATGGATTTCTTAAAACCCAGTAGATTAAGCTCACATACTGTATTATAAATATTAAAATGTAATTGTTTCTATAGCAACTTCTGTGGTGCTATTTAGTATTCTGAARTTATGTTAAATTGCAGTTCARTTGAATATCTTAATAGCCATTTCCCAATGTATTGATTCTGGACTGCTTCCCTGAGGAGGGTAAAACCTTATCAATRCATAATCTATTGTAGAATTCCCACYGATCACTGTTGRCCCCAACAGTTTGCTGTCACTTCCAGTTCACCAGCAACTTCTTTAAGCCTCCYGACATCAARAGKTTTTTTTCTTATTATTTTGTGTGAAAAATATTTGCAYATCCTGAACTAAACTGGCTGTTGCAAACAATTTGGGAAAGAACTGTAGGAGAAATGCCGGAGCAGTAAAAGCTCATGACAAGGGCATGGACAATGAGAGTATATTCAGAGGCTATAAGCAGTTTTTCAGKGAGGGGTTTTAAATACTTCCAGTTATCATAGGTGGGTCTTTTTAAGCCCTAAATGAATAATAAAATCCTAAACTCATCAAAATACCAGTATATTGCYATCAGTTCACTTAGGCAACGGTTTTCTAATCACAAAAAGAAGGCAAGGGTCCTAGACATGAAATGTTTTGAATGCAATCCCCTATTTCTAAACATCATAAAAAATTATATGCTTTTCTATTTGTTCATGGGTCACTACCATTCTCTTGAAATTTAAGTCTAGCCTTTTTACGGGCCCTTGGAAAATTAGAAATTACAAAAAATATTAGGTCAAAAGGAGAGTAGTGGGGCTAAAATGAGAAAATGTCATTTGTGACAGAGATTCAGAAAGCTATCTGCAAACTTTTGTTCYACATTTTACTTAGTTTTGACTGTTTTCCAACTAGTGAGGAGAATTTATTTTAAATAGTAGTAAACTGATTTAAATTTTAAATTGCAGTAAACTGTTTTCTCTTAAAGATTTGGTTGGGTGGTTGAGATTCTCTGGAAATATGATGAGRAATTGGAAATTTCCAACTTCAGTATAATTTTTTTTTTGTTCAAATATTTAATCTAAAGACTGGATTGTTAGCCACCCCCTCACTGTAATTCACAAAGGAATTTATCTGGCAGTGCCTCATTTCTTAGTCACTCAGAAATGTTTTTATCTCGGCAAGCCAGAATGACTTCTGGAGCAAAGGTCAGTGTTGAATTTACCTAATTGCAGAAGAAAATGCAACTCAYTTTGTAATTTATTAATGAGCAGGAACATTGTATTTGTTAAGTTTTTATCCAGTGTGTCTTTTGGAAATTATCTCCATCGCTGGGGATCTATCAGCAGAAAGAACTTTCCACCTTCAGAATTTTGAGACAACTCAACATTTGTGCTCTGCACAGAAGAAATTTAGAGGTTCAAAGGGGCAAAATTACCACAGCTGGAGAAATTCTTGGTACCAGCTTGCACAGGCCTTGTGTGCTCATGCAAGTGCCTGTGGTATTCAGAAATTAGGATGGATACTGCCTAACCCACCACCTTGAGCATRCACCCTCTTGTTCCTGGATACCCACCTGAGGTAAAGTTTCCCTTGAAAGTGTTTTTTCCCAGAGGACAAGAACCATCTGTAGCTGCTGAGAGTCACCTTATCAGGCCCTGTCTAACACTGGAAGGGGAGATGCAGCAACATTTAAAACCAGGAACAACTTTGGTCCAAAGCAGTTGATACATTATAGGCGCGGCTATGGCCTGGAAAATGAATATACATGTCATTAATTTTATTTCTAAACTTAAACAGAGCACTGGGGAAATTTTTCTTCTTGATTATCCTCTTTAACTTATAATATTCCCTTTTATGAGGCTTCCATAGTGTTTGTTTATCAGACAAAATACTTAAAGCCAACAGGAAATGAAATGCATTTTTAAACTCATCTTCTGTTAGAAGCCTTCAGCACAATTATTTCCCATTCAGTCCTTTTTTGGAGGGCCTTTGAGCTGACTAATAACATGAAACACATGACCAGAGCTTACATTTCCTAAGCAAGAGGATGATATGCCGCTGCTGAACTACAAATCACGTGTACTGAATGCCCCCAAAGAGGTGAGGAAGGATGASAGGGACAGTTGGCAGAAATCTCTGGGGTTTGTAGCAGCTATGTGGGATCAAGTCAACTTTTGCCCTGTGCCCTAAATCTGGGCTTGTGGACTTGTTCTCCACTCCTGCAGCTGTGCAGTGGAAGGATGGCCCCTCTGCATTTGGATTTCCACTGCCRTGGTTGTGTGGCTTCAGTGGGGTCCCTCTCTGCCTTCCCTGGGGAAACTGGGGCAAGAGTCAGCTTGCAGGGATTCCTGGCATACATTCAGGTGAAGGGAAACCTGTGGAAGTTTTTAGTGGAAGTAAGAAGATGAGAACAATTGGAAACACAAAATAATTTGTGCTCTACAGGTTTTGAAATATTCTAGTAAATTTTCAGATAAATTTCAGAATAATGTGTGTAAATTTCAGATAAATATGCTCACTAATGATTAAAGCAAAACATCAAGAACAATGTAATTGCTGTTGGTATTATCTATTTACAGCAACTTCTGTTTTTTCCTATTTGTTCTGCCACTTCCAGAAATGTACTGGTCTAGAAGTAAAAGCCTAATGACATGTTCCATTTAAGTACTGATACCTACCAACAATAAAAAATAATATACTACCCTGGATGCTAATAAAATTTAATGCTTTTATTCAGACCTATATAAATCACAAAGATTTATACTTCTCATAAAGTTCTGGAAGTAATGAGGAAGTAACAGGCTAAAGAAGGAGACAGTCTATATTTTCTGATGTATTTTTTAGCAGTCATGTACAATATAGCATTGWATATTCTTGGATTGTTATTTATTAAAAAAATGAAATGAGATAGAGCAAGTAAAATAATATGAATTGAAGTTTAAGAGCTTCAGCATTCTTCAGGTAAATTGAATTACTCACACCAAAATGGATCCCAGATAAGGATCTATTCAAATGTGTTTGTACATTTATAAACTGCAATATTTTTTTTTATTTAATTCAAAAAAAATTAGATGCATTCTTCCAGATTTTTTACAATTTTATGTAAGCTACCTGTGACAAATGCATCACTTTTATTGCTATATAAAACTTGCTGAATACAATTTTTATTATTGTATAAAATTTGGCACATCTAGAAGTGTCATTAAAAACATAACACTCTCCCTAGCCATTAATGAGTGTGGAAGCCTCATGGAACTTTATACACTCCTGGTAGTATTAGACTCCGTGTTTTGACAAAATTCCATGATAAATTCAAATGTCTGCCTGATCACATGTTCTGATTTATTCTGGAGCACTTGTCTGCTATCAAATCCATGATCAACTTTATGTCTGACATTAATTGCAGTCAATATTACTCTCACTGTGTTAGGGGAGCATTTGAGTCTTCTAGATGCAACATCATTCACTGGATGAGTAACTGAATCATGACAACAGGTGTATAAACTCTGCTTACTGTGGGATTGAGCTGAGCAAGTCCCTTGACTTCTCAGTTCCTCTTCCCACCATTTATATGTGCTATCCATTCACTTCATAAACTCTCCAGGGCAGAACTAGGTTTGAAGTGCTTGGCTCAGGAGGAGCTTAATCCCTTTAAATGCTACTTAAATATAAATAATAACAATAAACTCTTGGCAGCAGGCTGCTGATGCACTCAAGCTTCTGCATTGCCATGCTGAGCAGCATTGTCCCCTTGGCTCYTTGAGGCTGCTCCCTGAGGTCCCATCCTGGGGCAGGCTCAGTCGTGCTCCCTCCTCTTGGTCTGGGTGCGTTGCCCAGGCTTGGAACTGACATGCAGAGGCAGGGACGTGATGGGTTCAGCTTTGCTACCAAAAGTCCAAAACTGCAGGCAAAGGGGGGCTTTGATGGCTGTGGGGGGAGTGTTGCAACCACCACTCTGCAGAGGCATTTTGGTGCAGGCTCAGGAAGGTGGGTCAGTCCCTGCAGCTTGGCCCCTCCTATGCCCAAACCACGGGGCAGGTGGGATCATTCCAACAGGACAACTGGCTCTTTAGAGTCTGTTGTAGGGCGCAGTACTTTCACTCTGATGTGGTCTAGGACAAGCCCAGGTAAATAATGCACATTTTCAGGCAATGTCATCCTACATTGGTCTTGGTTTAGGTCTTGGTTTAGGTCTTTCAAATGGCTTTTGGGATTTGAAGCCAAGAGGTACATTTGACCACGTGGTTTTGCTGAAACTAAAGCAGTAATTAATGGATGGTAACACATTAAATAAACATTTTGTTTACATGTCTAAGAAAAGAATTTTATAAAAATACAGCAATAATGTTTTGTTTCTTTCTTATGTTAAACATGGCTTGAATAAAGGATTAACGTTGAAAGAAGCTATAGAAGAGAGTGACCACCTTCTAATCACTCAGAAAAATCAGAGCTAAAGCCATATGTGAAATTAATCTGGAGCTATGGAAGCAAATATTCATTTCCTCATGGAAGGAATTTGCAGTCTGAAAAATACCTCCAAACTTGGGAGAGTTTTTGAATTGAGAAGTTGTGATATTTCCCTGGATGAAATAAGTTTGTTTGCTTGTTTCTGTTTAAACTGTCTGAAATTAGTCATGCAATTGTTGTTGGTTTATCTTTCTATGACATGCATATTTGTGTTCCTCAGATAAATGGGAAGCCCCTGCAGTACATTTTCCCTCATACAAGGCTCAAACTACTGAGAGACCCAAAGGACCACACAGTTTCAGGTAAAAAACACTCTACCAGACATGATAATTAATTTGATTAGCATGAACTATACAACAGATTTCCAGTATTTAAGATAGTTCCTGTGTCTATGCAGCAGGAAATTCAGTGGTCATTTTAAATCTTGCTCGTTGGCTATAATCAAAAGCAGCAGTGCATAAAAAAGGTCACAACATCTGTTCAAGATATATAAGCTATACAGACATTAAAAACAGAGGAAAATTGGTTGTGTTATCCATATGAACAGTCTGTTTTGCTGTTGCTTTTTATGTAACTCTATATTCACTGCATGAGTCCTTATAAAATAAGCTTGTGTAGGTGTTCAACATGTACAGAACTGAGAATTTTATTCTTTCTGTTCTGGTACTCTCCCCCTGGTCCCTGTCCCCCCCCCCCCCACTCCTCCCAGAGAGGGGGTTAGGAGAACAATCAGATCCCATTTTTCTGTGATATCTTCACATGGAGACATTAATCACAGGACTTCAGATTTATCCTATTTTTCCCTTACACTGACATAAATGTTCATGTAAGTCAGAGTCTGCTTGCCAAGGAGATGAAAGCAGAGGTGATGTTCATTCACCTCCCAGGCTGAGAGCTGGAACACAGTGTGTGATATTTTCATGTGTCAAACTGTAAAAGGCTGCCAGCTACAGGACCTGGCACAGGTAAGGTCTGTCTGTCTGAGCTTCTGGAATTGCACCCTTTCTCACAGCTAATACTGATATGGAACTCAAACTGATTTCAATATACTGGTTTTGTTCTTTCAGAGGTAGATACTTTAAGTGGTTTTTCCGTGAAACCATCAGACTTTCTTTTAACTTGCTTAAAAGATTCTCATAGTGTGTGTCAAACTCTGTTTCTGCACAGAAGTAATTACTGACGGCCAGCCCTGGTGTTCCCTCGAGCATTAAGCAGAAAGTGGCATGAACTTACTTGAATTGCTAAATATTGTTTTCACAGGGTTTCTGGCAGTAAAGTCTTGATAATTTCCATCCTCAGTACCCGCCTCACATTTAGGGTGTTAAATGAATGCTCTGTATGCAGGATGAGGTATTTTCTTGTTAGTCAGCGTAACACCCACCGATGATTTCAGGCTGCAGAAAGACCCCTCCGCCCACACAGCCCAGTCTGAAAGGAGCTGCCAGCTCTGCTGTGTGTCAGCCTGTGCTGCTCCAGGCCCTCCCAGTCCACAGGAGCTCCTTGGCATCCTTGTGGGGATCTTTGCCCTACGGGCTGATGAGTAATGCTGTGATCCAAGTTGCTGTCTTACTCAGAAATAAGAGGAATTACAACCACGCAAGTGTAAAGCTCGTGATTTAGTGTTGCTGAAGCCTGCTTTCCTATGTAAAATTACTCACCCTGATGCAGTGGGAAATGCCTGTTCCAAATTCTTGATTGACTCTCATGCTGGCAGTCACAGCAACACACTGTGCCTCAGGGAAAATGCCTTGTGAGCAGTGATGGGCAAACACAAGGTGTAGATATTGATGTCTCATTGACTAATGCCTTGCACAAATGAGGATCAAAAATTTACTCAGAGTCCTGATAAGGTTATATAGCCCGCACTGGGACTTCTCACTGTTATAGCTATATAATATTGTGCTTAAATTCTAATTGGAGAAAGCAAGCTTGGCTCTGTCTACAAGCTGCAGTCATATTTTTGTTTTAGTCCAGATACATGCTTGGAGACCTGCACAGATATATTTCTGTAGGAGGCATAACTAGATTTCCCTACAACTATTTAAAGGCCTAAATGCAAATTGTCCAGAAAAGAGCCAAAGGTAGAATAGGGTGACCCTGAAACAGAAGAATTAGTTGTAGTTTTCACTCCATATACATCTTTGAAGTACCATAACTCCTTGACTATGTACCTCCCTTCCTTCCATTCTCTCAAGTGTCTGAATGATTTAACTATATGAAAACTCTCTTCAAATGTGCAGTGCATTATGCTTAGCCTTCAGCTTTCCAAATGACCTTTACCAGAGATAGGCACATGGTTTTAAAAAGAATTAAATTTTATTAAACATTATCTGCAAACTAATAGTAAACTTCTGTGTTTATTAACCAGAGGAAGACATAAAAGTCTATTATGCAGCAAAAGTTACTTAAAATATTGGTAAATTTAAAAAATATATACTTTTATACCATCACAGTTATCTCACTACAAGAGTTTTGGATATTCATCTAGATTGCATGTCTGATTGCTTCCCTGGCTGATTTCTTTCTGTTTGTTTGTTTCTATTTGTTCCCTTTGTCTCTTTTTGCTCTTCTTTCTCCCTGCCCTTCTTTTTTATCAAAAGTACCAAAATGAGGTTTTGACTCATTTTGTCTGCATTTATACTTGTTGCATCAACGCAGGATGTGTATGTTAAAAACCACAATCCTCAGCAAAGCTCCCATAAGGAGTCAGATCTTTCCAGAAGAGGAGTCACTGTTAAAACCACCCTTTGAGCAGCAGCTTCAGCTGAATTTTTGTGTTGCTGGATTCTTACAAGCCAGCTGGCCTGTGGTCCAGGGTGACTACAACAGTGTGAGCACCATCCATTGTCTCAGATTTCCTCACAGTACGTACAGAACCTCCTCTGTCTTGACTATGCACAAAAGCCTCTCCTATGTGATCATTTCTGCACATGCAAGAGCAGTTTATACTTATGCTTTAAATGGTCTATGTGCAGTTTGGTCAGTTCTAAGCAGGAGCTGTCTGTGGAGATGCCTGAGACTGACAGATTCTCCCCAGGGGATTCATGAACACACCTTCAGTGTACAATTAGTGTATCCTAACTGGAGTGTGCACAGCAGGAGTTACATAGGGAAATGTCCTAAACTGTGCAGAATTCCCACTTGGAGAGTTCCTTTAACTGTTGACCAGCTGCTCTGCTGGGAAACTGGCCAGTGCTTCTGCCCATTATCTCATCTCATCTCACTGGAGTTCTCGGGCCAGCCTGGGCATTAATGATTCAGTGAGCTGGGTCAGCCCAGATAACCAACTCTACCACAGCAGCTGTAATTGTAGGACGAGATTTCATCCTAATATCACCTTTATAAGCTGAATTCGACAGGTCTCATCATAATGTTACCACAGTAGAATTTGTTGCCTGATTATGAATGCAAAAATTGTCACATTCTGAATATCAATAATAAGACTAATCCCAAATATTTTAAAATTTAGGCTTTTCCACTACATATTATGTACACATGTATTCGGTTTATTTGCTTTCTTGATTAATGAAAAATGACTCTGAGGTACAGATGCCTTTGATGCCTCTTACATAACCTGGCATAATTCTGCACACAGAAGCATATAATGTGAATTTTGGCATGTGAATGAGGTGTTTGACGATTGAGGAACCAAGCCAAAATTGTGATGGCAAGAGAATAGTAGTGCTGAATGAAAAATAATTATATACTTGCTCACTGTCTGCTCTCTTGAAGGTTCTTGTTTCTTTATTATATACCACAATCTAGAGCATACAGATCTACTTTTTGAGATATGCAGTGTCCCCTCCTCAGACCATGAGAGGTGTGGAGGAATTTCCAAGGATTAACTCTGCAAAAACTGATTAATAATGTGCCATTAAGGAAAAAAGAAAAAAAAATAATTGGCATCACAGATGTGCTAACATGCCAAAGCAATGAGGGCAGTGCTCAGAGAATGATAATATAGCAGTGTTTAATGCTCCAGAAACTCACTGTTTGTTTTCACTGAGAGCCCCTTGTTCCTTTTGGGTCCTTTAGCAGAGCAGCATAAGTGCTGTTTTATACTGCCAGAATTTTCTCTTCTGTTTTTGATCACGCCATCATTATATTTGAAGAAGTGAATTAAGGATGTGGCTCTTGAAGGTAATGAAAGCACTGGCAATACCTTTGGAAATGTTGCAAAGGTAACTTACATTGTGTTACTCCTGATCAGGAAGCTGTTTAGGCACACTCGGGGAAAATCCAACTAGGCAGACACAACTCAGTAGGTCTATAGGCACAACAAGTGCACTCAGTCAAAGGTAATTTTTACTTCTTTATCTCACATACGCTGAGTCAGATGTAATTCTTCCTTTTAAAAGGAGGGATGTTCTGTGTTTCCAGGAAAAAAAAAGTGCCTTTGAGCAGCCAGACTGTGTGTGCTGGGGAACATCCTCTTCAGTTCTGGTAAAAAAAAANAAAAAAAAAAAAAAAAAAAAGAGGCAGAGAAATGATTCAGAAAAATCTGCAGACTTTGTAGTGGAGCAAAGAAGTGAATTAGATGGTTGGAAGAAGAGTGCATCCCTAATCTCTGCCTCACCAGTGATGTCAGTGAAACTGCAAGTAGAATTACAGGGTAGCTGTAATGCCATACACAGGTCAGATGTGCCTCATACTCTCCCTAAGGATTGCTAATTCCTGCAAACAACACCACAGTGTTGTTTCTGCAGTATGCTAGCTCATGCAGTGCTTATCTGGATGGAGAAGAAGGGAATTCAAAGAGGTTTCCTGTATCAAGACCTCACTACTATAAAAGTTAGTTCTTACAGAAAAATACTAAAGGGCAATGAATATGTGATTAATAATCAATTAAAAACTTGTCAAATATAGTCACAGTCTATGTTCAATGTGAGAAGTCAGAGTGAGAACTGCAACCTATCTCCTGTCCTCATAGTCTTAGAGGATTATCTATCCTACTTCTTTCATTTAATTTGGGAAGAACTGAGATAATACTTGGCACAAAAAAGCAATACCCTCCTCTAATATTCCCTTGTCACTGGGGAAGGACTTAATCATTAATTAATGGTCATCATTCCCTCAAACACTCACTCCTTACCAGAGCCATGGCACAGAAGGTAAAACCCATAAACAGAAATGGACTGAGCTGGATAAACCAGGGTACATCAGAGATTTTCCTGCGAAGCCATGTGGTAGTAAATGAAGACAGGGCTGGAAATAAAAAGAAAGAGAGATATCTGGTTTTGTCTTAATATCAATTTTAGAAAGAAGTCAGTACCACTAAACTTTTCTAAAAAAAAAAAAAGAAACAAATTTCTCTGTGTGCTAGAAACACTTTGTAGAGGTACAGACCATATATTCCATTTATGTCTCTTGTCTCCAAATTATTTTAATTTGAAAAGCACTAGTGTCTGTATTTAAATACTTTCCATGAAATCATTTTGGCACTTCAGTTGTTTATGCATATTGCAGTATATGAACACTTGAGATTTTGAGAAGAGGAAGAGAGTTTAAGATTTGGAGTGGAGGTAATTGAGAGGGCAATGTGTCTCTTGGATGTTAAGGTTCCATTTGTTTTCATAGCTGTCATGCACAAAAGGCTGCATAAACAGATCACTGCAACACTGAATGTTAGAGTTCAGTCAAGCCCCCAGATTTCCATGGAGGTTCAGCTGTCAGTCAGGGGCACCTATTGAGCCATTGGTGTCTATCAGTAAACACAGATTAAACTCAGTGCCCACAAAGGATTTTATAGATTTAAAGCTATACTCTACTATAGATGGCACCATAGATTCTGTTGTGACAGATTGTCCAAAAAGATGAGACTTTTATCTTGTTTTCAAGTATATGTGATAAATGCTTCAAGAGGCTAATTCATAAAACACTTTATGATCCTTTGGGATGATAACCAGTGTGCACATCAGCATGAAGCAGATTTGCAGCTGATATAAATCAATGTTGTGCTATTAAAACAGCTGCAATATATCTGAATTTCATCAGCTCCTGTTTTGACTTCATATGTATTTTATGCCTTAATTGCCAATGTCCAAGAAATGCAATAGCTGAGTAGATACAATCATGTTTCTAGGAAACAACTTCATTGAAGCTAATTTTGTTAGAAGCACCGAAACAATTCTCCTGAGGACACTCTTGAAAATGCTTTACCTGTATAGACAACAAACCTCTGGTATGGATCATCATGTTATGCATTCCAGGGAATTGCATAAGAACAACAATGTAAATAAAAATTTAGGCTGGATTTTATTATACGCATTATTTTTCCTGCTGTTTTTAAGTTCCTGAGTTAACTTGTTTTTGTTTGCTTTGTCATGTTTCCTTTCTCTCTGCTCTCCAGACTTTAGAGATTGCTTTATCACCACTACAATGTCTAAATAAATAGCTTGCATTTCTTCATGGTCCTTTTAATTCTGACCTTTCCAAGAGAAGTCATTGATGTTTTTAATGTGTTTGAGCCTTCTGTTCCATGCAGACAATGGAACAGGGTGTAAAATTGTTCCAGCAGATAAGGGCCTACCAGCACCCTAGCATATGTCTGGTCTAGATAAGGCTGGAGGAGGAATGAGGAAGTAATGTTTAGTAAATGAACACAGGAGGAAGGTATGTTCTGTCTCCATTCACAGCCAGATAGTGTTGAAAGGTTTCATATTATTTGATCATTGCTATAACCTGGTGCATTGGCACATTGCAAAGTCTTTAATGCCTAATGTCTCATTTGCATGCTTTCTTCTCATGCATTTGCTACCACTGGACCTTGACTAAAGAAAATATCACCCTTGTACTTCCTTGCCTTAATTCACCATTGTGGTTTTGTTCTGGTTTGGGGAATTTTTTTAATTATTAGAAAGTGATGAAAAACATATTTCAACAAGTCTGTGCACTGGCTCCTGGATCTGAAACACAACACTTAATCTCTATTTTGAAATTTACATGTATCTCTCATTTCAACCTACTCAGAGATAGGTGTAGTAGCCCTGCATTTTGCAGTTTAAGCCCGTTTCAATTTTTCCCATTTTACTTCTGTATAGTTTCAACTTCAAAGCACACAATATCTGAAGGTGTTAAAATCACCACGGGTTTACAGAAATAGTGAGATTCAGCTATCATCTTGAAGGGTATACTTTAAGGCTCTCAGAAATCAAAATCAATAGCACTTTTTTAATACCTCTCTTAAAGCTCAGTCACTTAAAAGTCTATTAAAATTTCATTTAGCTCTATTTGTAACTGTGACAAAAGTCAGCTTGCTGCTGACATTCATACAGTTTCCTCTGCCAATCTGCATAAACACATGTGATTACTGGAAATCTGTTGTACATTCTAATTCCTTCTTTACTTTCCTTGTTCATATAATTAGAAAGACAAATGGTTTCATACTTTCAAAAATTAGCCCAGAGGAAATATTTGATTGAGTTAACACATGAACAATGTTTGCACAGAGCTTCTGAGTCATGTGCCAGCATTCTCCTGCATTTGTTGGAGTTGTTGCTACTGCATAGGACCTATATGATGATTAAATATAATCAATCCTTGCATTTGCTGCTGGAATGCTATTTACTTAAATGAGATAAAATATCCCTGGAAAATTAATTTTCCCTTTTGTGTAAAATCAGGACCATCAACACCCTCAAAACCCTGCTGGGCCTTGAGCTGTTCACTTTTTTGCTGCTCTTTTTTTTTTCTTCCTTTCCTTAACCTTTAACTTATGTACAGGGTTATCAGGAATTTTTTGTAAAGGTAAGCCTAATAATTGCTTGGATGCTGAAATGGTTCCAGGAAATCTAGACTGTTTAATGTCTATAATGGAGCTGCTCAGCAAAGCAGTGAAAAGATGGCAAGATTTCATGATCTTCCCTGTGTCCTGAGAGAAACAGACAGATTGGCTACAGCCTGATCTTTATCATCTCCATAAAAGACAAAAAAGACTGAATTGTAATTGCAGAGCTCAGGTTATAGTCAGCATATTCCAGCAAAGTAAATTACAGTCTCTCTGCTGTGTTGCTTCTGTGACACAATGAAGTATACAAGGAGATAGGATTTCATAGTGTTTGAGACACTTTGAGCTACAGAAATTCAGAATAAATATATCTAAAGGGACAGAAAGTACTTCATGGTGGAAATAAGAAATAAGGAGTGATGAATTTTGAAAATGCATTTGCAGTAATGCTTGCCAGGTCACCAGTGACAGAATTTATTTGTAGCAGGTTCTGGGTTACTGATCATATTTCATATATATACAAATATAAATATATATATACATATGTATCAATACATGAAATGAATATGCATCAGTGAAACAGTTTATGGTGTCTGGAAGGATATGAAATGACAAGTGAAATATCCTTTTGAAAGTCAGAGTTGGCTAATTGCCAAAAAGCAAAAAAGGCCATTCAATATTTTTCCTCCAAAAATGGTTTTCTCAAAAAAATAACTCTGCAGTTATTAAGCGCTTGAAGTCTTTGCTAGCATAGAATGGAATGGAGTGGAATGGAATGGAATGGAATGGAATGGAATGGAATGGAATGGAATGGAACGGAATGAAAGAGAACACAATAAAATACAAAATACAGTATTTCAGTCAGCAGGTACCTACAAAAACCTTACAGAAAAAAATTAAAAGTAGTTAAGCCTGTTCAAAAGCCTCTTAAATCCTAACAGGCATGGAGCATTGACCACCTCTTGCAGAAGCCTGTTCCAGTGTTCGACCACCTTTGCAGTCTAAACTTCTCCTGGTACAGCTTTGAACTATTCCCACAAGCTCACTCACTGGATAACAGGGAGAAGAGCTCAGCCCTTCCCTCTCCACTTCCCCTCCTCAGGAAGGGGAGCAATGAGAGAAGAGAACTATGAGGTCGCCTCCCACAGCCTTTTCTCCAAACCTGACAAACCCAAAGCCCTCAGACTCTCCTCACAGAACATTCCTCCCAGCTCTTTCACCAGCCTCACTGCCCTCCTTCAGGCACATTCAAGACCTTGACAATCCTTCTCAAATCGTGGGGCCCACACCTGTGCATGGAACTCAAGGCTGAAACTTCAGCTTTGCACAATCAGCTCTTTTGACTGGTGATGCTGTGCTTGATGCCACCAGGACAGGGTTTGTCCCCTTGGCTGACTCACACCAAGCTGCAGCTGAGCAGCACCCCCAGATCCCTCTCTGATTTACAGTCATTGCTCTCCCACTCACACTTGTGCCCAGTGTCACAGGTCCAGGATCCAGCATTCCCACCTGTTAAATTTCATCCCATTAATCACAGCTCGATATTCCAGTCTATCTAGATTCCTCTGAAAGGCCTCTTGTCTACAGCAACTCCCAGTTTTTGTCATGAGCAAACGTGCTAGTGGTGCATCCAACTCCTGCGTCCAGACTTTTACACACATATTGAACAAATCTGGCCTAGAACTGATCCCTGAAGAGCACTGCTGGTGCCCAGTCCCCAGCCAGATGTCATTTCATTCACTACAATCCTTTCAGCTCTGCCCTTCAGCCAGTTCTTCACCAAGAACAATGTGAACACACTCATCCCACAGCTGACAGCTCATCCATAAGGATGCTGTGAGAGCCAGCATCAAAAGGCATAGTAAAATCCAGAAAAACTGCATCCAGCACCTTCCCATCATCCACTGGGCAGGTGACCTAAAGCTTCAAACTCTGATTGTTCCCATGTTCAGCTGTATAAATCAGAGGCTTACAAGGCTAACTCTAGTGATTTAGTATTCTTTTTATTTGTTTGTTTATCAATGTATAAAACAAATATAGTTGCATGATCAACCTTGTCAAAGTTTAGCATTATAAATTTTATTGTATATTTGGTTTGGGTGGGGTAGGGTTTTGGGGCGTCTTTTTAGCTTAGCATGCTCCATCTTAAAGCTTTAGTTAAGATTAGATGGGAGAGTAGGATCACAGCCTTGGGAGATCAGTAAAAACTGTTTTAATTAATTACCAGTCTTCTCACTTTGAAGCATCCTAAAAAGGATTGGATTTCCAGGTGCAAAATTCCCTTTGAAGAGATGTTCTCCTGAATATATTTTTCATGGAAATCAATACTCATAATCCAGAAAGGTGCCTTCTCTTACTCAAAGCACAGTGATTTGCTTTTTGATGGTTTACTGGTCCTGTGTCTTCTAAAGAAAACAGAAGGAAATCTAAATGAGAAAGTTTAATGTATGGTTATATCAATATAGCCTGAGAGATGGAAATTAAGACTCAAAATTAAAAATAAAAGCAACAGCAGAAACAAGGGAAAAGATATCTGAGAAAGCCTAAATGAATGTGTCTGATGGGTATTTTTAAACTATCTGCAGTCAAGGTTATAAACTGGGCAATGTAATTTCAAACAGAAGTAGTAAGCTCAATATTTTCAATAGATAAAATATAAATAGACCTTAAAACCTATCTTTACATGAATAAATACAGTAAGACCCAAGCAATATTTCTTCGTCAACCAGAACAGAGCTCTTAGAGCTCATTGGGTGAAATGTAGCTCATTCATTCTAACTACCAGGAATGAAGGCTTTGTAATTAATTTAAATTTAAATTGTAATTTAAATAATTTTCTAGGAGTGTTTTTGCAACACACACAATCACACACTCACCAACTCCTGTGATTCTCCCTTAGCAAGGAGACCTCTACTTCATCTATAAGGTCAGTCATACATTTGACTCTAAAACCTGCAAACATAAAATAGAAGCCCTTTCAAAGAGTCTAGGAATAAAAATAATCATCATATATTAGTATGGAAAGTACTTTCTTTTATTAGCAGTAATATGGACAGAAACCTCCAAAAGCTAAACAAATATATCAGCCAAGACTTTCAGTTCCCCAGTGTAGGATCCCTGTGAATGCCTCTGAAATCAAGTGTACACTCATTTGTATGACAAACTACTTCTCTGCCATTCTATCACAAATAAGCTATGAGAGGGTAGAAATGCCAATACTGTGCATCATGATAAAATCCTGACTCCAAGGAGTTCCTGCCCTCTGTGATGAAAAATATATTTAAAATTCCATGTGTTGTCTGTGTGAGTTAAGATACTGTGTCCTTGCTTGTGTGTGTGGTGTACAAAGAATAATTGCTTCTTGGATTTGCTGAACTCAATAGTCCCCAGTTTTGAGCTTTAGATCTATAAACATATGAATGACTCTTTTCATACTGCTTGATCAAAAGTTGTCTGCGCAGCCCACATGAATTTCTAAATTCTCAGAGTGGACTTATGTTTAAATGTTTTTATAGGTGTATGCGTTCACTTTATGCAATGAGGTACTTACTTTTTTTTAAATTGTATTGTCTAATTTTTTTAAAGGACATCATCCTTAGAATGGTGGTTTTCCTTTCCCTATCAGATTAGAAAAAATATACTTTACCTACCAGTGCAAAAGTTCCAATTTGCACTGAAATAAGGTAATTAACTTAAAATATTAACACAGTTTGTTCCAATTAAATGGAAAAATCACTCTCTTAAAAAAAATATTTGGAAAATATTTAATTATGAGGAGAGCTGAGTCAAAAAGTATATAGATTTAGCTAAACTGGGATAGAAAAACCAGTAGAAAGTTTTTTCTGTCAGAAATGCAACGTGGTATTCCTTGTACTGAAAGAAACTCAGGGCTGACTTATGAAACACTAATAGCATTATGAAAAGGAAAAGCCTTAATCTAAAAAGACAAAGGTTTGCTTTGGTGGTGTGGTCACCTTTCTACAGCTGGTTAGTCTAATCACTCAGCAGGTTTGGCTTATGAAATTAATCAATTGAAAAATATTATTTTTATTTTTTAGCCATTACAGTAAAGGTGGGTAAATCAGTTTTTTAATTCTCAGACCAAAGTGTAAGTCATCTCATATGGAATTTTCTTCAAAGAAAAAAAATTGTTGAACTAGTATAGGAAGTTTTTGTTGTTTTTTGTTTTTTGGGGTTTTTTTAAGAGCAAAATAACATGAAAAATTGGCAAGGCATATGAGGCTAGTGATCTGCTTCTCTCCAGCTGAAACAATGAGTGGTGAAAATGTTTTTATCTCTGTACTTTAAATAAAAGAAAAAAATAAGTGTTTTAATGATGCTTTACACAGAATTATTGTATGCTTTTCCCACCATTGATTTGCCCATCCTTTGATGTGAAAGATGTCAATTAAAAGCAAATATTTAAGGAAAGTATTAGCATTTGCCAAATATAGGTTCATGTAAATGCACATGCTTTGCTGCTTGAAAGAGCAAGCTCAAGGATCTCTGTCAATGTCTCCATAATTATGTGATTCTAAAAGCTCAGATATTATAATTTCTCAGCTAAATTGCATGCATGTTGTAGGCATATGATAAAGCTATCCTTTGAATCCACACTTCATATGAATTTCTAGCAATTTAATTCAATTTATTAATATTGCAAATAGATTGTCAGAAGAAGATAGGATAAGCTTCAATGTAATTTTTAATAACTCAGTTGTTTGTGTTATGTCAGTCATGCAGTAGCTGCTCAAGAAGATCTTCCCAAATTTAAGTCTTTAGAAGAGCATCAGATGTGACTGCAGTTAACCCTGATCTTCCAACTACAGACAGAAGTTATCTGGGACATCTTCAGTAACCTCTGATGACTTGTTCTCTTCCTTTCTTTCCAGTGAATTATTCATAGCTTCATTTCTGTTCAAAGTTTTCTCTTTCTTTTGATCACAGGCAATGGACTGGGAATCCGAGTTGTAGGTGGGAAAGAAATTCCAGGAAGCAGTGGGGAAATTGGAGCTTACATTGCCAAGATCTTGCCTGGGGGCAATGCAGAGCAGACAGGGAAGCTTATAGAAGGTAAGATAAATGCATTATTAAAAGCTGAAGCCATGGGACTGTTGGGAGTTTGTTATGATTATTTATAACACACATTTTCTCTTGTGCCATGGATGCAATCTTGTGCAAGGAATGAGAGCTACACCTCCATGATGCTTTAAGCAGAAAAGGCCTGATGGAAAGTGATTTTATGGCTTCTATGGCCAAGGAAAGTTGCCAAAATGCGTTATTAGGATTATTCTTCAGTAGTATGTGTCAACATGATGTCTGCATGGTCACATGTCATCAGCCTATATCATGGACATGGGTTTTGAAGATCTTTAACCTTTCATCTTTATCATCTAAGTACCCTTGTTTGAAATTACTTTTCTTTCTTTGTTTTATTTCTTATATTACTTAATTTCCATTTGAAATTACTTCTGTTTCTTAGTTGCACAGGTAAAACAGATCCAGTTGTCTCTCACTTACATGCACTAACTTTTTTTCTTAGTCTCCTATAAGTCATACCCAATGTTAGYTGTCAAATTTAAGGTAACCATCCAACCTGCCCCAACAGGCAACAGAGAAAAAGAAGTATCCACAGAAAAGCAGTTATTTCATCTGACTTAGGCCTCTGTTTCAAGAACTGAAAGTGTCTTCCTCCTTTAACTGGCTTTTAGAAAAYGGCATTAAACTTCATATCATCCTTTAGGCTACCAAAGCTAGGTGGAGTGATAACTTCATTATCAATACATTTTCTAGGATTATTGCAATGTGATCCATCTGTCTAACAATTTATTTCTGTGATTACATGAATACCACCTTCTTTTTAGAACTTTCTCTTTTTATAGCTATTTTCTAGTTCCMTTTTACAAATCTGTATGCACCTGAAGTGTCAGTCTGTCCACAGACAAAAAAGAGTACATTTGTGTCCAACTCAATAAACTCTTTTATTTTTCTTTTTCTTAAATAAAAGCATGTACTTAGAGAAAAATAACAAAAGAAAAAGAGTAGGAAGAATAGTTATTCCAGGCAGAATTCAATTCACGTAAGTTTTCTGAATGGCAAACAAGCAAAAAAATCATGATTTAATCAAAAGCACTTTGAAGGCAGAAAAACTGAGTAAATGATTAAAGAATGTATTTACAAGGAATAGTTTAATTATTCTGTGGGTATTACRAAACAATATCACCTGCATTCACCCTGCAGCTTTTTTCATCCTTGGTGTTTTCTTTGCCAAAATATTAATGATATACAACAAAAAAAAAAAAACCCAAAGGGACACAAACCCCAATGTGCAATGAAATTAAACAGAAAATTAAAAGGAAATATATTTATTTTTGGCCTATACAGTTGATTCTGATATTAATTTTTAATGGGTAGTATCTCACTCATCAAATGATAGAATAGTGTTATTTTTTGTGCATGAATGATGAAAGAATTGACCTTAATTTTGTGTGTTTTGAAGCAAGTATTTGTTTTGGCTCTCTCTGTACAAATAAGTAGGTCTTTCATAACTGTGCTAGATTGTGCATGCTTTGTTTCAGTACCAAGCAAGTAAAGAGGAAAATGTGGTTATTCAACATTTACCCAGGACTGGACAGTTCAAGAAAGAGAATGAACAGTTACAGACTGGAATTATCTGTAAYCTTTTAGTTTATTTTGCCAGAAAATTTTCTGGAAATTGAAGTTTAAAACAGTTCTTTACTGACCACATTTGGTTCATTTCAGCAGTGATCAAGAACATCTTGGATTTACAATAACTACAGGAGATATCTGACATAGAAATTTMCTTTTTAATCTGTTCACATAATATATTTTGAAGGTTTATTTCTATTTTATAGGAAGATGAATATGACAGTAAAATATTTATTCTTTTGTTTCATTCTTCCATCATATRTTCAGTCATGTTTCTGATCCGACCTTTATAAAAGTATCCTAGACTTGGATAAGTTGGCATAAATCAACTCCATCAAAATYCCTATATTTCATCTGTAGGATTTGTCTACACAATGGCTCAGAATATGTTTCAGTATTGATGTGTTAAATGTTCTCTTAGAGGGAAAAAATGCTTCCTGCAGAATGCACTTTGACTATGACATACAAGACAAAAAAATTTCCTCTCACTGTCATTTACCTTTAGGTCTTGCCTTTATATCTAGTTTACTTTTTATGTTATTTTAGATGGCTATCAGGGATCAACAAAGAATTTTTTCTACTTCAYTGTGAAGTAGAAGATATATTAGTGGAAATATGGCTGGTGCCCATTTAACCTCTACCCCTCAGAAGAGCTAAAATCCACTTATGTCTTCAATCATTCTCATATTGATCTGTGTAAATCCAGCCAGACTGCTAATCTAACCAACATCTCTGAAAAGAGAAGCTGGCCTTCCTTCCTTTTTCAAGTTATTTGCTGTTTCTCACACCACAGAGAGAAAAAATAAAGAAAACTTTGTATGTCATTATCTGTAAATGCATTACTTTTTTTTCAGTAATCATGAGTCACTTTYCCTGACTAAATGCTATGTGACTACAAGTTAGAGTATAAACAGCCATCAAGTAAACATATACTAATGYCACTACAAGTTAGTATCTTGACTCATTAGCCTTTCTAAGAACATGAATCACTCTGAAAAATCCCATCAACTTAATTAATTCCTCTAATTCTAAAAACACTGGTTTAAGTCTGAAAATCCTACCAATAGCATAAGAAACAAGGATGGAGTTATTGTGGTTATGAAGGAAGACAAACTCCTACCTGTTCTCTGTATGACTGCATATAAATAAATGACACAGAGATAGCATTCCTATCCTTAGGGAATAACATAAAATTTTAGCCTATTTAAAAAGCTTTKGAAGAGTCTTAGTGCTGAAAAAWTTATTTATAGTTCTGACTGGCAAATACCACTCTTCCCGGTTCTCTCACCTTGAATTGCTTTCAAATGTCAAAAATATCTCTGATTCATCACTCATTGGCGTAACAAAACTGGAGGTGGAAGACTCATTCCACCGAGCTCATCAAGTGCAAGGACTGTGTCAGTTTGATAGATGTGTCTGTGCTCCCCCTCGTGTTGACAGAAACAGTTCAGTYCTATTCCACCTGGTGAATCCACTGAGTGAGTGGCACTTCAGCCAGCATTTTTCAGAAATAGAAGAGCATAGAGTAAAGAGCAGAAATGAAATGTTTATGTGTGATTCCTACTCTTATAAATTTTCTGGATGCCCTCAGCATTCCAGTTTTCTGATTGGASCATTTCAGTAGGCTGAGTGGAGAGCCTGGGAACTCATAACAACAGGTGTCTTTATGCCAAGTTTTCAAGCCAGACAAGCTGTGTTGCAATGGTTAGGTCACCTGATGCTCACTGAGATGAAGATATTCCCTGACTTTCCAGTCTCCTAGAAATTCTGTTAAACTAGCATGGTAAAAAACTTATGGTGAACTTAATTTGTGGTGATCTTACTGCCTTTGCTTATACCTCACTCAGCAGCATTAGTCAGATTTCTGTTAACCTGTCCTGAGCCCTTATGTGTGCATGTCTATTATTAATATGTATGGATCGTTTAAAATATATCCTCTCAAGCTTAAAAACAGGAAGATCATATATAGTGAAGACAAAAAATCTTGTCATGAAAAATACAGGAATAGAACTTCCTGAAAGAAAAACTACCTGATAGACATAAGATACTGAAAGATAATGAGATCTGTTAAAGCTGTTAAGTAGGTCAGGGCAGAGAAACTGCACTGCTGTTGGAGAGTTCCATCTTAGATGTGATCTAAGTTAATGGTGCCCTCCCCYCAGTCCAATCCTTTAGCACTTGTTTTGACCTAAATTAATAATTACACTTCTCAGGATGCAGAAAACATAGCTCATGAAAACACTGTAAGGGTCCTRTCAGAGCCACCTGCCTTCAAGAGCAGGTAAAAGCACATCCAATGTCCTCAGCATCAAAGTCTAAATATTGAGGATAAGTTCTTAAATGTGCTCAGCACCTTTTAGAATTTGATTCACCTGCTAAGAAAGAGATGGTCAGCTTTTCTAAATTTGTTTATTGCCTTTAATTGTGCTGAAAGTTTCCCAAGCCACATGTCTGGTTCCCCTCAGGAAAGTATTTTAAATGAGTGGGTCTTTGGGAATGCCAGAGATCTCTTTCATCTTTAGAAAACTGCAAACTCAGAACTTTAAGATGCTTCAGGAAATGAAATTGAGGTCTCCCTATTTCCTCTTATCCTTATTTATTCATGTTTCTTTTCCCCTCATGCATAAAGTCGTACATATTCTTACATATTCAATTGTTACAATTTTCTTCTGTAAGAAGACTTTTGATACAGAGTTTACTCTCTCTAATGCCCTAATATGGGGTCAAATAAAACTAGAATTATTCCTCAGATTGAGACKTAGAGCCTTCCTTTGGACTTTCATGGGATGGCACAGCTTATGACCTCTTGGATCCACAGACCATAGCCACAGTGTCAACAAAAATACTTTCTCACAAATCTGGAGCCAGTAGAGAGAACATGTTCACTGCTTGTCACCAAGCAACTTTCCACACCAAAYTGACATATGAGATGAACAGGGTGTGCCAAACAACATGCTGTTCCTGGCAAAAGAGGGCCACATCTAGACCAGTGGGAAGTGATTTCCACCCAAAGCAAAATATGACAGGGGAAAGGAGAAAAGAGGAATTTGGATAACCTCTATCAGAGAGCAGTCTAGCTCCCCACCTTCAGGTCATGGAAGAAGAAGGCAGACCCAGGAAGCCCTGTCAGAAGCCTGCACCAGAATGCTCTGCAGCTCCCACCCATGGTGTGGACTTTGGCTTCTGACCTAGTTTACTTCAAGCATTAAGCTTCATAACGAAGAATTTATACTGAGAGATTCTTCAAAGGTAGAGAAGAAAAAGTCAGGGTTCAGTGGGACTCTTTTCTATATGCATCCAAGTATGGTTRGCACAGCTCTTCATTATTTCCAGAACAGGCAGTTCATCAAAAGGAAAATTATTATAACRATACAAGGACTTATATATGATGATRAAGAGAGCAGCTGCATTGTTAGGTGAAAATCTACTACAAAATACCAATCAGCTGACCACTCAGAAATGAGAGTGAAATATGAGAGACTAAGAAATATCAGAGGCCTTGGTAGCAATTTTGAATCTGGGGAAGGCTGCGCATGAAAACTGAAAGATAGCCAACATGTTCATGGTGTTTAAGCAATCCCTCATGCATAAAGTCATCTGCATTAAATGRAGAAAAAGAGGAAAAAGAGTATTTATACTATAAATATAAGATATTTGTAAGAACTATACTATCTATAGTTCTTCCTCTGAGGAGAATGTAAATAAGGCTAATGAACAAACTAGAGAGGAGATGGCCAACATGGGGAGATTATTATCTGTACTTTGGTTGTCTAGTATAATTAAGATGAATCTGGCCATAACCAATATTGGGTAGAGGGTACTGGAATATTAGAATCGTTGTTTAATCTTTAAAGATTTTCCTGAATTCTGGGCAAAGACATCTTTGAATACAGGTAGTTTTCTCACTCCTCCAGTTTAAAGTGCCAACTATCTAAGTTCCAGAACCTKTTTCACTTCAGCCATGCCCTGGGAATGTATCCCTTTGTGTATTTTCAAATAATAAATTTKCAATCATAGCTTTTCAAGTTTTTAAGTCCTTGTCATCTTAAAGTTTGTTATTTACTGGCATTCGAAACACATTATTTCTTTCAAGTCCTCTCAGAAGGACAGGGGGATGCAACTGGATTACAGGCCAGTGCATGAAAGTATTATAAAGAAAATGTTAATAGATTTTCTGTTAACAAGTTCTTTGATACTTTTTTKGGCTACTTTGGATAGCATCAAGTGCTGAAAAGCAAGGCCAAACTGTTTCAGAAGGTCTTTTGCAAAGGCAGTACAGGTGCAATGGCTGTCCATCTTATCAAAGCTGTCTCTTGTCGTATCACAGACGTGCTTTGCATGCTGCTTGGAAAATGCAGTGTGACTGGAATGGTCATGGGCACCTAAATAGCTGGAAAACCAGAACAGAAGCAGTAAGTCACTATCCTTCTCTCTACCCTTGTCAAACTTCCCTCTTATCCCTGAGTTATAGATGAGCACAAGTGTAACTCTGGCTGATCTTTTATCGGTCACTGGCTGGTCATTTATCGGTGGGAAGTGCAAAAGAAACCAGGTCTTCCACAGTTTTAAAATACTGTAGTGAGCACTGCTTGGTGTTTAGACAGCTAAAATTGGAAACACTGATTGGAGCATCACAATGAAAARAGATTTTACAGTCCCCATGAAGCAAAGATAGTGAAGAGCCAGCATCCCTTCTTGAGTCCCTCTGATAATTACATTTCTGGCAAAAAGTAGATGGCATGATGAAGCTGGAAAATGATGAAACGAAATTAAAAGGAACACAAGAAGGGAAAGAATAATTATCAGAAAACTGGATAAAGTCTTGAATGAACAGTAATAATTTTCCATCCTGCACTTCCATTTTGCAGTTTGACTGCTTTAATCTATTACTGCATTGGGAAAAAAAAAATCAGCTTTACCCTGTTCTCTGAGTGTTAGACTTGGTGATCTAWTTTGCTATCCATGCTTATTCTGTTGGGTCAGAAGAGAAGTGAGCTTGCTTTGAACATATCCCCTGGGCTACAGGCTCAGGTTTCTCTGTCCGAGCAGAAACTGGCTTTATCAAAGATAATGTGCACAASATAAATCACAGAATCACTGGGTTGGAAGAAATCTTTAAGATCATAGAGTCCAACCCGTGCCCCAACACCTCAACTAAACCATGGCACTGAGTGCCACATCCAGTCTTTTTCAAACACATCCAGGAATGGTGACTCCACCACCTCTCTGGGGAGGCTATTCCAGCACTTTATCACTCTTTCAGTARAAACTTTTTTCCTAATATCCAACCTATCCAATTCAGTAACAGGCAGCRCCAATTTTTGGTTGTAAGCTTTGCCCTAAAGCTCTTTAGAAAGGACTTAAAAAAAAAAATACCCTCCCTCAGCTGTAAATCATAACTTACATAGTTGTCCTCCTCTCATCCATGTATTTTGTTCTACCTCGTAGTTCTTTTTCATAGGTAACAATCAGAGGTTAAAAAGGATTATTCTTGTTAAGCATGGCAATGGACATTCAATATATTAAAATGCCTTTAAATATTTTAAAATTAATTTTTAAAGGAAATTAAGTTAGTAGAAAGGACGCCTTGCCAAAGTGCATCACTTAACATGTTGGAATTAACCTAATATCTGCTAGAATGMAAAAAAGAAAGGCAGAAATCTTCATCACGCTGGTTTGGCTGCTCTCCCACTGACAGTGGTCTCAATTCCATTCTTAATATGGCAGGAGTTGAGCTGTTCTGAGAGCTTTGTTTGGCCTTTTGCTAAGATATGAGAAAGAAATGAGAATTATCAGAAGGAATGAGAAYTGTTTCAGTACTTACGTGGCACTTATAGAAAGAAATGAAAGTAGAAATAATTGCAGTATAAACAKTTGACTTGGAAATTTATTGAGAGCTGGTTACTCTAACACTGCACAGCTTTATTTACTAAAYCTCTTTGTTGGTGGTTGAAACACACTTAGAAAATAGCACTTTCCCTGGCTTTAGAAAATATAGAACATACAGTTTTAGGAATTTTAATCTTATGGTGTCAGAAAGGTATAACTGAGGTTTTACAAGGATACTTGAGAAAACTTCTTGTAYACTTAAAATATTAGTTTCAATGAGATAAAACAAGTAATATGAGTTTGTAATGTTTRTGCTCAGAATGTAATTTCTTTATACTCGATTTTTCTGCAACAAAAATCAGCATTTAAAACAGATGTTAGAGAGTAATTAGCATCTAGGAAGTAGTTGAGCAGCTTTAAGGACTGAGCTTTTAGGATCTTTTATTTATTCAATATAAAGCAGAAGGAAAAATTTAAGGTGTACTTATAAATTCTGTAAGGTTATGGGAAAGAAGCATTAAATGGAAACATATTATGACCAATAAAAAGATGGCCCCTTGCATAATGCCAGCTACCATTTTTTTCACTCCTGCATTTAGTCTTGCTATGTACCATATAAAATACTATAGTTTATACCTTCTTTATGATCAACAACTCTGAAAATAACTTGAACAATTAATTATTGATGAAAATTAATTTTGCTAAAAAAAGCATATTATACAAATTGCACAAGGAACTTGGATTCCTAATAACAAAGAAATAATTTTCTCCAAACACTCCTATGAGTAGGGGTTTTTTTTAAGTCTTAAATAGATATGTCTGATTTATGGAAACAAGAAAAATAACCTGGATGCTTCATCAGAGGGAAGAGGCAAATACAGTCACTAAATATTCCAGAGCTAATGAAGTGAAGAACCATCACAGAGGTCATGAAAAAAACACTCATCAGATGGTTTAAATACAAATTGTGGAAGATCACTGGTAAATGTCATTGCTGTCATAACTAGCTTTCAATAACACTCCAGCAAGATTGTATTAGAAACTACTACTAGCTATTGTAAAGTACTTATGTGGAGCTATGCAGTTAGTAATTTTCAGATGCACAGCTTTTGGCAGCAGTTTTTTTCAGGGCCTTGATGAACAGTTCCTCTTAGAAAGAATATCCACTTCTTGGAAAGAACCATCCATGCTTCCAGAGAATGTGCCTGAAGCCCTGTTTCTCTGAGCACAGCACGTGGAGCAGCAGGCAGCATTGTCATCAGGCTGCTCACAAAGCTTTCTTGGCTCCTGCTGGCACCATGCAACTTTCTGCTGTCCTCTGGGATCACACACATCACAGGTGCTTTGTGGTTCTTCCTCTGACATTGACAGATACCACCTATCCAGGTGGACCCAGTCTTCCTGTCTCGCTCCTGAATACTTTGCTTCTGCTATATTCTGACACTGTGAGTACTTTTAAGGCTCATTTGTCTCCACAGAAGAGTGAATTCCTTCCTTCATTATTCTTAAGATACTGTATTAAAATCAAGTGGATGTGTTTTTCTCAGAAGATGCAGGTGTATTTCCTGTGTCAGGACTCCCAATACACACTTAGCATGGTGGCAAGACGTCTGTGACTTTTCTGGTTTGGGCAATGCTGGGGAGAAGRTGTTTAGTTACTGCCTCCAAGATATTCAGGGATAAAGCAACATCTTTAGTCAAACACAGGCAGTCTGTCTGGGATTGTAAAAATAGATGTTTTTTAGATCATGTTATACCTGATAGCAAATTGCACAAGCAGAGACATAACACCACTGTGCCTGCCCCTTTGCCTAGCTGCTTGCTGAGACTGAGGATWGGGACTTGAATTTCAGCCTGGAGCATCAAAGATATGTGCCTGTATTGCTCTGGCTCTTGTCTTCCTTTTTCAAGGACCAGCTTCTGTGCAGGAGATTTACAAAGAAGCCAGGCAAATGTAAATCCTTCAGAGCCTAAAATGAGGCCAATTTGTCCCACCAGTGAAAGTCATCAAAGGCACCCTCCCATTTCCATTCACTGTGGAGGGAGCTTAGGTATTTCTTTTAGGTGAACTGTCTCACTAATAACCTAAAATTCAGACTCTATAGGCTTACCTTAAGTGTGCTGGGCCACATGTCATAAAACAAAACCAGGACATTTTTGTTTGATGTTTATAAGGGACAAGATCTATTTGGGCTCACATAAATGGGCATTCCAGAAAAACATCTTACTACAGTGTGAAAAAGCCTTTTGCATAAYCACTGAACTGTGTTGTTTGATAGTGACTTCCCAGTGAACTGGGAAGCTAAAAATACTCTAATTCCATTTCCTATTGTGCAGATTACTRTGGGCTCAAATTTGCAGACTAGCAGTTTGATGTGATTGCAGTAAAAAAATCTAGTGAAATCAAAGTGAGGGTCATCTTGAAGGACAGGTTAAATAAAGCTATGTCCTTAAGGATAACTTTTCCTGCCACTGGATTCCAAAAAGTGTATTGAATCATTTTGTGTTTACATGTAGCAATTTTAACCTTCAATCCCATTCCTGAAATCTGGATCTCCAGGAATATGAGGCTAGCCTGGCCACTCTGTGGAATGCTATATTGATGTAAAACATAGCAAAGATTYAGGGCCCAGGGTGAATTGTCCCCACTCAGGGTTTGTTCTGCTGAAATTCAGGTGGACAGACAGCCCCTGTCAGTGACTCTCAGGGGCTATGGGTTGTTTGCAAACCATAGTTCTCAGCAGCAAACAGGATTATAGAGTGCATTTTTGTGCCTGTGAACTGGGTACTGCAGGAAGCAGAATTTCTTTAGTCACTTGTTATTTCAAAATACTTTCTAGATAGGTGTGTGCAAATTCTTCCAAGACCATAAGAATCAATATGAAGAATTGTYAATAATTTTATGTTAAAAAAGATGGTTCATTTGAGAACTTATGAAGTTACCTTATAGGTACATTAATGTGTTCTAGGCAACKTTTCAAACATTTTTTTTAGGTACTTAAATATTATCACTTCTGGGAAAACTGAATTAGTCATTATTGGGGTGGTTGAGGGGGATCTAATTGGCTAGAAAATGCAAGGATTTTCAAACAGTTTCATTCAAGTCAGTAAGATGACAATAATTTATAGTATAGCTATTTCCTCTGCATATTGGAGATCAAATTTCATKAATGGTATGTGGTGGAATGAGCATTTTTAGGTCAGCATGTATTGACATTTTCCTTCACRGAATCCAACTAGAATATAAAATGTAAAACACTTGAAGGCAAAGGGATTTCAGACAGCCARCCTTGGTGTCTGGCAGACATGGGCAGGTAGCAGCTTCGTTCTCCAGGGTCTGAGCTCTGCTTAAGTCTCTGGAAGGACACAGCATCTGTGCAGTGGTTCACACTGCTTTTGAAACATGTAGAATATTTCCAAGTCATCATATACATGGTGCAGCTGATCCTGACTGCTTTTATGTGGAAATGCRGTCGTGCAGTACCTGCCAAGGGAACAAGAAACCTCAGTTCTGGGCCTTCCCCAACACAGAGGATGTTGAGTTGCTCAGATACTTCTCCTTCTAAGGAGAGCTGCGTCTGAAATGGTGCTTACTCTTGAATTTCATTAAAAACAAGTGGTTTGGACCATTTTGTTTTTACTTAGATCTTACTTTCTGATTTCTAACTAGTCCATCTTCCAAATTATAAGACCTAAGTTATTATTTAGTGTGGTAATTCAGCTATTTCCTGGGAACTGTACTTTTTTGTCATAATATTATGCAGAAGTTCAACACAGTTACTTTTTCCTGAGCAGATGTACATTTTTCCCTGGCATTATGGCACATGTTGCTGTTATTCCCCAAACCAGTATTTATGAAAACAGGAGCTTTTTTTAAGAATTCTTTCCAATGGAACCATGAAATTCTCCAGTCATAGCACTGTGATACTCATTCCAAGTGATTTTTCTTTTTTTTTGTATATTACATTAACAAAGGGGATTATTCATTAGTGTACTGCTATGTCACAAACCTTTTATGTCTAGTAAGTACACTATTCCTATGTTTATAAGATGTTAAACTTTCTTCTCTTTGAAAGTCAGCACTGTCAGTCCAAACTAAAATGTGTTGAAGAACTCTATACTTTCATTCAGATCTTAAATTGGATTTTTTGAGTAATAGTAAGACTTCACATCGAGAAGATGGGAGAAAAGTGTCTGCCTTTTGATAGTATAGAAGTAAAGAAAAAAGTTAATTGCAATTTTAGTGAAGTTTGTAGAAAGATACAGAATAATAGGCTACAGCTCTATGTCTACTTCTGAATGCCAAGAAGAATTCCACTGAAGATCCACTTACCTGTGTAATATTATGCATATGCCTTTGAATTTTGACTGTAAGGGACCTTTCCCTGGAGACTCATTGCTGCTAAACCAAAAGGGCATGTCAATAACCAAGAAGTATTAAATCTTAAAAAGTCCATAAGGGCCTTCAAGATGATACAGGTAATTTGATGATAAAGAATAATCATCCTGTAGTAGTGCTTGTACTAGAGTGGTTCCTCAGACTTCAGAAGAGTAAAGGATTTTCTAGTGGCTTGATTTGTTTTTCTTTCCTTTTCGTAAACTTAGACAGAGTAGAGACACAGTGATACACATCTACTAAAAGAAACTCAAAGACACAGGGAAAATGTTTGCAATCTTTTTGCATGCTCATGTGCTTAACTTTCCATTCCAAAACAGCTCACATCAGCAGGAAGCATGTCTGGAACAGCCTTTAAAGATACCCAAAGAAGCAGCATTAGTTTTGGTACTGCCCACAAGCTATGTTCTATGAGGTTTCAAGTTTTCAAAGGCATTTCCTCTTTCTGAGCACTTCTCATCAGAGCCAGAAGACTGCTAACAGCTGCTGTATTGCACAGCAGCACCCAAGTTGCTTCAACCCAGGCCTGTGAACTTGCTCATGTGCAGTCAGACTGCAGTGCAAAATGCACAATAAATATGGGACAGGCCTGTGTTGGAAGGTTAGGCTGCACTTTATGGGCAGGCACAAGGTGAAAAAGAGCAGGAATGAGAGAAAAAGGGCATTAGCTTGATCTGTTTAGAGGAAATGAAAGGTAAAAACAGAGGAAAGCAGTGCAGTGAAAAACAAACTCCCATGTTCATAGTTTATATTCATGATACATGTTCAATAACAGAATCTATTTTCATGGGAATGATGAGTGCCATTTACCTGCCCATGTGCAATGACGGGGCCATTTGCAGATGCTGACCTGTCACCTCAATGAACAGAGGGTTTCATTATTTCCTAATTACTAGATAATGTGCTGAACAGCACCCCATGAAATTAACCTTTAAGATGACAGTAAAAGGAAATGAGTCATTCCAGGCAACGCTCATCATGGTGTGAGCTCTACACTTGCTAAATGAGTTCTGTCATAGTGTGGGTGAAGTGGAATCAATCCATATAATTCATACATTTGCTGCTCATACAGACAGCTTTGGAACTGCTAAGTAGAAATAAGCATTGACTTATGTCTAACTAAAGCAAAGTTATGTATTACATTAACTGATTATACTTTTCAGATGGGTCTGAAGTTACTGAATAGAAACTGAGAGTTCCTGAGTGTGTGAAAGAGAGGATAAAATGAATCAAAATTCTAGGAAAGTACTTTCTTGACTGCTGCTAATGGGGAGGCAGAAGCAGTTTTAATCTTAGACAGAACTAAAGCAAGAAAAGATAAATCTTTCATCATCTTATTCACAGACCACTGTAGTATTCTTAGAAGTATCAGCCTATCTCAGTGATAGTAATACCTCTGCAATTCACACAGTAGAAGCTGACTGATTAGTTACAAAACAGGGGCTTTTTTCTGATTCAATAGCTGTAGAGACCATGAGACAAGAAAAACACTTCCCACTGTTCTGGAAGGAGCGAAGATCCAAAGAAGGAACGGAAAATACCTTCAAGCACGACAGTGATCCTTGTTGAATTTGATGCAGGCAGACTGGTAGATATTGTAAAAGCAGCTTTACTGCAGATGAGCATGAAGCACACACTGCTCTATCTGGATGAATACCCTTCAATGGTGCACATGGATGGGCTGCAATGCCACCTCAGAGGTTCTGTCTCTGAATGGAGACTAGCTAGGAGAGCACCTGACAGCTACAGCAGATAAACACTTCTCTGTTGCCTACACTTTTCCTAGATATGGAAAAATTTGGTGCCACCTAATGGACAGCCCCCAGCTCCCAAATTCTGAAAGTGTTTTACAGGAATTCTTTTGTAAGGCATCTGAAAAGGGATCTCCCTCTATTTGTTAATGCTTCACATGAAGAATTTCTCATTCAGCATCCTTAATCACATATCTTCAGATGAAATATGCATTTTTTATAGGCGAAGACTTAATAAGCCCCATGGGTAATAACAAAGGTTTCTGTATTTGCTGGCTTTAAATTTATCAACTGGGGTCATCTCACAGCTTCCTCAATTGCAGCAATATAGCAACACATAAAACTAAATTACTGCACCTAAGTGTTCTGATCTGTTTATGGGTGAAATTAAACTAGCTATTCTGTCAGTCACATAAATTATTCTACACCATCCTTAAGCAAGTTTACTGCTACAGCTGCGTGGACATTGCTATCTCTTTCAGTAGAAATGTTGACTATGTCAACAAAATATTTAGCCCAAGGGGTTTATATCAGCATGTGTACACTTGCAGAGCATATTAGCAAAAGTTAGTTGGACTATGGACTATTACAATGACTGTCGTAATGAGTAATACTGCAAATAATTGTTATTCCTTAAAAAGCTGTCAGGGATAACCTGTTTACGTGTCATGTTCTTCAGAAAGCAAAACAGGTAAGAAAACATAAGAGTATATCTCTTGTATCAGATGAGCCACCAGATATGAAAAATTCAACATATTTATCTGTGATACCTGAATAGATGTATTATGTTTATATATGTTGCAAGATGCAATATCTCCTCTTGCTTGTTTGAGCCTGCCCTCCCAGTAACATCATCCCTAGCTGGAACATGAGCATTAGTATTAGAACTGCAATTTGAACATCATGCTTTGTGCTCAGCTGTCAGTGAATTCAGTGGCACAAGTAAAGTCATAGTCAGTTTGATGAATTCCAGCTTGTAAAACTACATGCTTTGAAGAGATGTATCTCTGAATGAAACCAATTTTCCATCTGCAGTTTACATTTACAGATTTCAGGGTGCATTATGGGTTTGGTTATTCTCATTTGCCTGTGAAGAGAAATCCAGTAGAATTAGAAGTATACCTGAAAGCCTCCAAGCAAAGGACAAAGAAGGAAAAAGATTAGAAATTGTATTTCTATTGCTTCCATTCACTGAAATGAACAGGGAAAAAAGGATTGGACTTTTATTATTTTCTTTAAAATGTATATATATCAAGGTCAGTTTGGATGGGGCTTTGAGCAACCTGGCCTAGTGGAAGGTGTCCCTGCCCATGGCAGGGGGTTGGGAACTATGTTATCTTAATGGTTTCTTCCAACCCAAAGCATTCTATGATATTATCATTCAATAATTCAATAGAGTACTTATTTTCATCTATTAAAAAATCAAATTAGATGAATATGTTTTGTTACTTTAAGAGAAAGTAATTATTAGTTGTGGTGAAGATAAAGAAATGCCTTTGAAATGGGATGAGTTCATAGGCACTTTAGCAATTCCTTGGGTACTTCTCACCAAAGAAAAATTGTTCAAAGACTTTCATCTCTAAAGGATACAATATTATTTGTGACTCACTCTTTTATTGTATTCAGTGTGTTTGGGGGGATTTGCAGTTTCAGCTGGCTTTTTTTTTTTACTTCTTCCGCTTATTTTTGCCATATTTTTTCCTATTGTTGCATAACTGATTCCCAATATTTCACATATGCAGTTGCTCAACTTTGAGTGGAGGCTCCTTTTACTTAAATTTTCTGTAAAATAAAGAAAATATGTAATTTTTGTTCTGTAAATTACAGCAGATATTTTTCCTCCTTTTGCCTTGAGAAAGAAGATTTAATGGTTTGACGTGAGAAAAACAGAGATGATTGTTTTAGTCTTGTACACTGTTTTACACTAATAATTTTAATATTTGACACCTGGAAAAAAGACTCAGACACGTTCGATAACTTTGGTGAAATGGAAGAAGTCTTAAAAGACCGAGCAGTGAAGTGATCAAATTCCTTTGTCCTTGTTGACCCATAATATACATTCGAGCTTGAGCCTACAGATGAAATGTCAGTTTAACATTTATGTTTGGCAGTTTAAAAAATAATGCTCAATATCTCACTTGGGCATATATTTGAAGGAGAATAAGCTGCTGCAGTACCCAGTAAAGTTAATGTGAGGATGCCATGCAGGGAATTTGGTAACAGTTCAGTGTTTAAATGTGGTTTTGATATGTAATTAAAACACACAAGTTTGAAGAAATAGGGTCAGTTTGTCTTAGGGCTAGAGTGTAGTTGCTAAGTGGAGACTATGAAGCATCAGAGTAGACAGGCTTATTGCAATTGCTGCTACAGGACAAGGGGTTGCCTGTTTGGGCAGCAGCTTCTGGTTGCTGTGCAGAAGCAGGAGCAGTAGGTCGAGTACCTGCACCACACCATTGTCACAGAGCACTCAGGCTGGGGACACACCTTTCCTGCACCTTTCCCACCTTTTCATCACCCAGTTCCATCAAGCCCAACTCTCATCTTTTTGACCCATCTCAAAACCATAAACCACATCTCGTAGGTAGTTTTATTCCTTAGGAGTTTTGATGCTGTTGCCTCAGCAGAAGAGCTCCTATGTGCCTTCAGGAGGTCTGAAAGTGAGCCCTGAGCTACCAGGGCTCCCTGTCCTCCTTTGGGTGGTCACCAGCTGCAAGCAGGGCCTTGCAGGGCATTCTTGTGTTTGCTGTCATGGAAACTGCTTTCCCTGGAGCGGCACAAATTTAATTTCTACAACTGTAGCTATCAGTCAAGGAATGTGGTATCATAAGTTTGTTTTGCTTGTCTTCCGGGTGCTTACACGGTGAATTCAGCACATTAATTGTTATCATAGGAAACACATAAATACACAGGGACTGGCTGGTAAGAGATCATTTGTTTTAGTGTAGATAATGAGAAGAAATAGCAGCTGCTGCTAATCAGTATGCATGTGAGTATTCATTGAAGTTGATTAGGTATATAGCTGCCAGATAATCACCATCCAATCTTGCATGTACAGAATAGCTTCAGTAATTGTGCACTCAAATTTCTTTTAAAGAACCTTACAGAGAATGGCAAAACTATGGGCATAATCCTGCATCATTTATTTGCAATGCTCTTTYGTCATGCATGAATTCTACATTTATTACAATGAACCTATTTGTTAGAATAGTGCTACTTCTTTGATCAAGTACTGCAGATCAAATTTGTATAAAGAGATAATAATAAAAAAATTCAGCTGACAGTAACAAGCATGTTGAAGATGTGTAAACACCAACAGAATTACATTCTAAGGTATGAGAAGAATATTAATTATTTTAAATTATTTAATTTGAAATTTAACTAATTTATATTATTATTTTTAAGACAATTTTAGTAGCATATCATGGACCATTCTGATTGAGATGTATGACAGTCATTGCAGGGGCTCACTTTCTCTAATTTATGTTGAAGTTCTATATGTGTGGTTTTACCCTGGTAGGCAGCTACACCCTGCACAGCCTTTCTCTTACTCCTCTGCAGTGAGGTGGGAAGAAATCACTCTATCCCATCAAAACCAGTGCAGCCAGTTGAACTGCACTCTTAAATATGACCATGCACAAGTTTTCATAACTAGATTGATTAGATCTCTCTGATTCTACTAATAAAAACTACTCACAAACCACATTTAACTAAATCAGGTTTTTTTGTTTTGATTCTTAGTTCCTAACTCAGATTGTGCAAGATGTGGTTTGAGCTTCCAGGAAAGGCAACTTTGGGACCTCTTGGATGAGCTGAGCAGCCTCAGCATCATGAGGGAACTTTTTTGCTCTCAACACAGCACCAAAATTAGACTATCATTAATGTTGCTAATCACATGTTCCTAAAAACAAGCTTTGTGCCTACATTTATCACTAAACTCTGAAGAACAAGTAATTATTGAGAACTGAAATCCTGCAGTTTTTCAACTTCCTGTTAAAAATGACAGTTAGTTCTATAACAGGTAATTATTAGTGTCTCTCATTTTTCTAGCACATATGGAACCTCTGCTTCTTAGGGCAGAATAAGTSTAACATGTATCACAAAATTCCTCTAAGAATGAGTTATAGGGATACAAAATTTGGAGGGTTAATACCCAGCCCTTAATACTTCACAAGCACTACCTCCTACAACTTGTTAGTAAGATTTCTGATGCACTCAGCTTTACTAACAACACTTGTCACTTGGACATCTCAAAGTTAATGTACAATAATATTATCTTTTCACTGTGCCTTTTAACACATAAAGAAACTAAAGAGACTAATTGGTGTGTTTGTGCTGCTCACCTGGCTGGTTGTAGAAGAAGCAGAACTAACAGCTCAGTCTCYGATGGTGCCCCATTAATTCCCTTCACCTGAGGTTCACTATCTTTCAGTTCCTCCTTCTCATTGATAAGGTACAGCTGTCAGTTTGCTAAACTGAGAAAAAAAGTCCTTTTCATTTTCTAGGACAGATTTATCACTTTAAATGACAAAGGAGGGAATCAATACACATATTTTTAGGTGTCTGAAAAGTAAATATCTTACCTCACCTTGTATTATGGGCTCTTTTTCTAACCATAAGTGGAAGAAGGATACCCGAGGGATGTGATTCATCTCATTCCAGAAAGGTGTCAGATGAGATGAGCCATCCTAAGAGGAACCTGCTTCTCTTCATTCATTAACTACTCAAAATTCCTAGACAGCTACTGAGGCAAGACATGTACCTTTTTACAGCCAAAAACTGGTACAYTGACTCTAAGCCCAAAGGAAGGTAAAACCAAAGCAGCTGTATGAATGTGTGCAYGACAGCTGTTCCCTGCAGACATACATACTGCTTTCCATGCTCTTTTCTTTATTGGTCTAAATCTCTTCAAAATTAGATGAAGAATAAAAAAAAAAAAAAGATAATTTCATGCATTTTCACTTGTGGTTCACTTGTGGTCCGTTGAAACCAGCAAATAATCAAGTAAATTTTTTCTGCATACTTTTTACAGCTATAGACATGYATGTGTCWGGAATTTGTACAAACATACATTTAGCTACTACAAGAGAAACATAAAAACATGAKCACTTAAATGAAGTCATYCYAACGATGGAAAAAYTTAGCTCAACTTGATTTAGAACACAAACAAGTTGATTCAGAGGTAATATCATGGATTTACTTTATCTGGTATTATGAAGAGCATAAGTTCCAAAAAMACTTTTCATAAAAGGAGAATTATATGCATTGTATGAAAAATAGATACACACAGGAGATGAGAACTGCATAGCACTGGCCAGAAATTTGTGTTCCCTTTCCTCAGCTTTCAGGTTACATGAGTCTCACAAATGAGATAATAGTGTGTAAATTCTACTTTATATTTGAATAATCACACAATGTCAGAACTGTAAAATTACTCCCAGAGTACAGAGGATGATTATTGACAGAGTGGCTCCTATTAAAACACATCAAGTAAGGATCTCACTCTATGCCATGTGACAGACTGGCATTTTAAGGTCTTCAGCCATTCTCATTAAGGCTTGACTTTTTGCTTAAACAGTGGTGTTAGCTCACTGCAAGTCACAAAAATTTTCTGTTCTTGTTTCTAAATGACCTTAAGTAGCATTGGCATGCAATGCATAACCATRGCCTTTGCTCATTCCTAGCAGGCTTTCAGTATTTAAATTATCCTAATTATTGCATTATTTTCTGAATTGGCCTCTGTAGTCCCTCGGTGGTGACACTGCCATAGACCAGCCAGGAATTCACCGAGCAAGGGTTAGACCCCTGATCTGTGTGAGGACAGCCTCTTCAGGAAGCCCCAAGAGATTCWGCATGCTGGGGGTCCTCATTTAAGAGCAACTTTTCTTTGGCATTAGTTCTTTCTCTGTTGTACTTTCCAAATATAGGCAAGGGTTGCTGACTGCTGAGCCTGTTTCTCACCCTCTGGGATCATWAATTGACAACCACATGATGGTCTCAGAGATGTGCCTTTTGCACACTTTCAGAAGCTGATAGTTATCTCTTGTTTCTCTGCCTCATATCCCTGAGAGACACTGRAAATTGTTCCTGGGTTACTCTTCGTCCTTTTTTTTTTCTTATCTTAGGGTCTTCACCCTGCTCTTTATCTTCCTGCCAGTCTTTTTAAAGTTTCAGGCTGCACTTTTAGACAGTGCTTTGCTAAAGTATGGTTCTGCCTTGTGTTTTTTAAGCTACTTTTCCTTACCTGAGCAAAGTGTCCTATGAAACTGCATTTTAATGAGCTAGGATCTTGATGACATGCTAACCTATGTGATATGAATCACTCTTTTCTTCCAGTAGAATTCTTCTGGGAGTTCTACATACATAAATTCCCACTCATATTTCATTCATAGAAYTACAGAATATYCTGAGCTGGAAGGGGCCCAGAAGGATCATTGAGTCCAATGCCTGCCCCTGCACAGGGAAGTCCAAAGCATCAMAATATGGACTTCATATTTTCTGGAAAAATCCCTTCACCCAGGATTTTTTCTCCTGGGAAACTGAGAAGCCTCAGAGAAAAAGGAAAACAATAATTATCTGATTTGCTATTCCGGCGTTTTGCTCCTTTGGAATGTGTTTGGAGGTTGTTTACCAACAGGTGGTTTTTTCATTGGTTTTCTGTGAACTATTTTAACTTATTGGCCAGCCACTGCCAAGCTGTGTCAGGACTCTGGAAGGAGTCACAAGTTTTCATTATCATTTTAGCCTTCTGTAAGCATCCTTTCTGTATTCTTTAGTATAGTTTAGTATAGCATTCTTTTATATAACATAGTATCATAAAAAAATAAATCAGCCTTCTGAAAACATGGAGTCCCATTCATCATGCCTTCCAACATCAGGGCACCCCGCAAATACAATATCACACCACGTGCCTGAGAGTCTTGTCCAAGTGCTCCTGGCAATCTTGGTGCTGTGATCACTTCCATGAGAAGCCTGTTCCTTTTCCTAGTATCCAGCCTAACTCCCCTGCCAGAGCCTCATGCCATTCACTAGAGTCCTACCACTGGTCACCAGAGAGATCAGTGCCTRCCCCTCCACTTCCCCTCTGAGGAAGCTGCAGGCCATGATTGGAGCTCCCCTCAGTCACCTCTTCTGTAGGCAGAACAAACCAAGTGACCTCAGACTCCCAAGAACATTGCAAAAACTTTGAGAGAGGTCTCATGATGACAATAGAGTGGTGTTTTACATAGACTTTGTTTGAAATGTTTGCTGTCATGATTTAAATTCTTAGGCAGAATAGAAACTAACTAATAAAGAGAGAGTGATTCTTTAGACATACACTATAACTTCCACAAGAACTGTTTGTTTGCATCTCATGGCGTGTGATTTTTGCCCCTCCAAAGGAAAATTTCAAACTCAAATATCACTCAATTCACAGATGTAACTGAAAGAAGTAAGACTAACAGAGCTGCGTTTTTGTAAAGAAGAATAAATTATTCCTCAAAAAGAAAAACTGAAAAAAAACCTCACTGAATTTGGGATTCACAAATATAAATATATAATGCAGGCAAGGATATACTAGTCTAAATTAACATCTGGCATTAAACTCCTAAGAAAATAATGGTTTTAGCTATTCACCATTCATGAAAGAGACAGCAAAGAGAAATTACTACAGCCTTGATGTTAACTGTCTTTAAGTGAATCTTAAGGTGACTTGGAATTAAAAGACTTTTTCATTCTTTATATTATTACATAATTTAAAAAAAAAAAATTATATTATTACATAATTTAAAAAAAATCTGAATTAATTGTAAACTGCTTTTAAAAGATGAGGGTGGTTTTTTTGAACACAACCTAAAAATGAAATGTTTAAGACTTTCAAGTCAATTAGAGCATTTTACAGGAAGGTAATTTCTCTGGCAAAATCATTATAATCTCCTACATGACATTACTGAAAACAAAGTAAAGACACTCTGCTCTACAGCTTCAGYGAACACTGCGAAGGCAGGGGAGTGGGCTGGAGACAGAGACAAGCGCTCACCCGATGTTCATGTGGCAACAGAGAGAGCTCATTCCTCCAGCCCCTCTTTAAAAAGGGACTTTGGCTGGATGGCTCATTGATCTTTGACACCACCCAGCTCCCTGACCAGTGAAATGTCAGTAGTTTAGGATGGAATGTAATTKGTTGAGGTTCCTGCCTGTCAACCCAGGGACTGGTTGGCTTTCTTATTTATAGCCATGTTAATTGCCCAGTACAAGCTAACTTGTGCTATGGTGTAATGTGACAAACAACATGCTGATAAAAACCACCTGTTTTTCTAAAACACTGAATAATTACAATGCACCACAACATTTTGTTCAGCGTGGTATAACTGATCATCTATCTGCAACTCTAATGTAAACTGATCTTTGAGGCTATAGTAATGGTGAAAGCACTATAAACATATCATTTRTATCATACTTATTTTCGTGAACAGTAACTCTAAGCTTCATTTAACTTGCCAGAACTTGAATTAGGTCACACAAATACAAGCAGATCATCACTTGTTGCTCTAGCATAGTTCAGACTGAAGGGTGCTCTATGGAATCATGTGCCAGCAYGTATCTGAATCTGAAGGCAGTGATGGGATGTGTAGCTGCCAAAAATTTCCAACTACCCCTCAGATACAAGTACCCCTCATTTGCTCTGGCCATACTTTTATAAATGTCATTTTATAGCAGTAYAGCAGCCATAAGGCACAGGAGGGTCCATTATATAATTTCTATTCAATGAACAACATATCCATTTTTAAGAATCGTGACTGTTGCCTAGATAATAATTATTGTAATAAGTGGAAAATATTCAGCCTGAATGTGAATGACAAATGGAAGAAGTTGTTAAGGTGCCAACAGAAAATAATGAGTTTTGGTGTGATTCATTCAGTTTGGGTAAATACATTAACACATTGACTTTCATCAACCTATTTTGAACCATYAAAAAGGTTTAGAAATAAAAGAAAAATAACTGGAGAGCATAGACCATAAAGTAATTTAGTGTTGAGTATTAGACTGCAGGTTTATATTGTTTCTCCTTATTCTGAGTGCACATTTAACTTTTACAGCACTTTCTGGGATTTTAAAGTAATGTTTCTGAATTTTAATTCTTACATGATATAGAAAGATATTAATATTCACGGATTTTTATTTTACTGATTGAAGTTGCTAATCTATAGRGCCCAATTTCATTTTCCTTCATGAGCATGAGATCAGTGAAAAATGCAATTCAAAGTTACATGTTTATTATGTATAAGAATAAACAACACAGACTATGAAGAAGCAGATAATGAACCCCAGCAATCTATGGGTATAACTATAGTACTACTGAAATCAGAGGCTCTATTCTAAGATTGTAATATTTAGATATTTTTAAATTCCAGTAGGACAGCAGCTCTGAGACTTTAAAATGAAGGAAAACTAATAGGTTTTAGACACAAGTAGAGTTGGAAATAATTACAAACTCTTAGTGACACAGCAAACAACAGTTTTTCCACTTCTTGGGTGCCTTGGGTATACTGAATAAGGGAAGCTGCAGTATAATAGTGCATTAAAAGTGACTGAGATTAGCTTTATAATAGTGTACATTATGTTACAAAGGGGAACAAAATTCAAGAGATGTTCAGTGGTTCAGTTTAATATTTCTGTATTTGAATCAACTATGTCAAGACGTGTGTTTAGAGTAATCAAATCCTTGGATGATTTTCAGATTCCTTTCAATTTCAACCTTAATCATGCAGCTAGCTTGTCTGAAGGATGAGTCTGAAGAGGAGAGAAAATATTAGGAATCATGTAATATGAATGAAAACTGAGATAAATATTGTGTCTTCCAGTTGACAGAAACGCTAATACAGAGACCTATTCTATCTGCATATTTTATAATTTGTTTTGTACTGTTTTATCAATAGGRATGTTATATCTACAGCCACATTCAGTTAAACAGTACAGATTTATCACCCGGGTGATGGAATGAAAGATATATTTATTGAGAGTGTGGGAGMTGATATTGCTAAAATTAAATTGTTGCTCACCCAGTAAAATAATAATGAAAGAAAGAAAACTGCTAGAAGAAATAATATWTTTGATTATCAGGGCAATTACTAGTACTTCCTCAATCGGCAGAGTTCCCATGGAGCATGGAGCAGGTTTTCTCATCTTCCTTTTTTTTTTTTGATTTCTTACCTACTACACTGAYGACCTGAAGCATAAAAACTTTTGGAATTTTGGCTATCTTGTCCTGACTACCAATGACTAGTGACAGAATGTGATTGGTTTTAGGAAAAAAAAAATTATCACAAGTCTCTTGTAACTTCTCAATACTTTTTTTTTCTTTTTGTTAATTAGACTTGCATTACTTCTAAAGGTCTTTTTTGTAACGTTACCTTTTTTTTTAACCAAATGKGTATAGCACTTAGATGCTGAGAAAGGAGAAATCAGCTTCTCACCTACATTTTTTTTCTTAGMCCCAAGGGCTATCAGTCTGATCAGTTCAGTCATGTTTAAGTTGCTCGATTTTAAACACTCATGGATCCACAAGCCACACAATAAAAAGAAAATAACCCTGTACTGACAACCTAAATGGATCTCTGTGTTAGCTGAGGCTGTTGAAATTCAATTTCCTTTCAGTTTGTGGCTTTGTTCATTTGTGTGTGGCCCTTCTGACCAGGTGAGTGACTGCAGTGCTGTTCCACATAGTATTGAAACTCTCACCAGTGGAAATCAGACTTGGTTTCCAAATCCTGGAACTGCAGTTGTACTCAGCTTAGCTCTTCCTGCCAGTCTTTTAAATYAAAGTGAGTTGTTAATAGTAGCTCAAGTAACTCATAGTATTTTGTTGAAAAAGCTCTTTTTTTTTTTCTTTTTTTTTGGTAATAAAAGGATGTTAGCTGCTCTCTAAAACATCTAAATATTTCAACCTTTGTTCTTGTTCTTTGCCACTACATGGAAGTGGGGGTATTGCTTGTCTTAATCATGAGGTTCATAATGTCCTACATTACATCCTATGCCATGGTAGCATTATGAGGGCACACATTAAAAAAAAAAAGACAAAAATAACTTCAGTTCCTTCCTTTCTAGAAGCCTAAAGACCAAGCTCATGCTGTTATATTTKTATGACTGAAAATCAGGGGGAAATGAATTTGCTCATAATTACTGTTGCTTTATTCCAGWGGAACTGAGTTTAAAATCAGATCTGCTTTAACAAGCAAAAGCAAGATCATGTTTTTGAATCATGGCTGGTAAATGAAAGGGGCTAAATTTTAGGAAAAGTCAAATCTATTTTGACATTAGCCAGCTGGCTTTACTGCCTTCTGAGCATCGCTTTTTAGTCGTTCTGCACAGTTTGTTTTTCTGTAAACTTCTACAAACAAAATGATAAATTCTGGCTGACAACAGTTATGAGAAATTTCTAATATTTCACCTCYTAATTCATGGAATCCGGAGGAAAATTTTAGAATACAAATGTGTATATTTATTTCTCATATTCTTTCATTGTCAAATAATTTAGTCTGATTTATTCCATGAAAATTTTTCATTGTATTTTATTTAGCAGCATGCTTTTATATGAGTTTATCTCCACATTTCACTTCATTATTTTTCCCATTTGTTATATGCAACAGCACAGGACTTTGAGATTAAAATGTGACCCACGTGAAGACTTGGTTTTATCTGTGTAAGTGGTAGCAAGCTAAGTGWTTGTGGTTTTCTTTGCTGTGTGGGTGATGTGGTTTTTCAGATGTTTTGAAATGCATTGCTTTTAGTGGACTATTAATAATTCATTATCTTGTCCCATTAAGCAATTTTTTTCCCACTAGAGCCAGAGGCTTGGCTTTTGACACTTGTACATCTGTTTGGAGTTCTTATGACTAATTAATTCGAAATTTGGACCCAGTTCTCAGGACCTCAGTTGTAAGTCCCAGATATGAATTTAGGGTTTGCTTTGTGTAAACATTTCACCTTAACCAAAAAATTTCTCATCTTATCAGAATATACCTCACATGATTTATAGGGGGATTGACTGCAAATACTGAGTAAAATACTGTGCAAGTACTCTGCAAAAACTTCCTTGTACAGATACATTGAACCATACTGAGTCTCTGAGTCCTGGGACACTTGGAAGACAAAGCAGATCAGATAATTATTCAGTATTTTTCAGCCTGATTAATAAAGTTCTGTTTATATCTTCCACAATGAAGTACGTTCATCTGTTTTGTCCATTTTTTATGAGAAAAGGTTGGAAAGAAAAATTTAAACCTGAATACTACCAGGCTGATGTTTGAAATGTGGAGGCACATGTTTTTCATTAAAATTGGATAGTCCAACAGCCTTCACTTTTTTGTATTTTTTAAGTGACAAAGTAAAGGAAATATATTTGAATTATCTAATCCCATTCAAAAATTATTCCACTTTGAGGCTCAGCTTCTTAGCAGCAATTTGTCACTGTAGGAAACAGTTATCTTCCAAGACCATGGCTGGCCAGGAAATGTCTGGTATATAGAGTGGTTTGGTTTCTTGCCGTGCTGGTAGGTGTGCATGGTTTTGATATTGGAAAAAATTTTGAATATCATGCAACCTAGACTATGAAGAGTGCATGCAAACTTTGAAACAGAGAGAATTAATCTCCTGTCTTGTTTCAGCAGGTAAGTTATAGCTAAAGGGACAATAACATTCAGCAATCTAATCTGTGTGAAGTGAAATGCTAATGTCTTGTGCCATTTGAACAACATTCACTGAATGTCACATCAGATTGTCTTGTCAAAGCAAGGCAAGAAGGATCTAACTGATGCCTTTGTCAAAATCTGAGCCCTTGACCTCTTGCTGTTTTGTCTTCTTAGGAATGCAGGTGCTGGAGTGGAATGGCATCCCCTTGACTGGGAAAACTTATGAAGAGGTTCAGAGCATTATTATTCAGCAGAGTGGGGAAGCAGAAATATGTGTAAGACTGTGAGTTTTTCCCCATCTTTCTGTTTCCATTTCTTTTTGGCTTTTCATGGCTTTTGGTTTTTTTTTAACTTTTTTAATTTTAATTTACAGTTGTTAAGGTGGAACCTTTGTTAGCACAAATCATCAATGTAATAATAAGCAAGAATTCACTGTGACTGTGGGAGATCCTTTTATTCTGTTTTTCTCTTAAAGTCAGAAGGAGAGATAAACTGAATCAGATGCTAGTAATTTTGCTTTTATAAACAATGATAACTCCATTGTCAGGCCACAAYCTCCTCTCATGACAAACATACAGTTCACTGAATTTACTGATGTTAGAAAAAGAGGGTAATTTAGTAATAACTGGACTTCTAGTGAAATCTGTATCCTTTAGATGAAAGTCATTTAAGCATCATGAGAAATGCATACACTTGCATTAAATCCATTAAAGATTTCACCTTAAAAGAAGCTTTTCTTCTCAGCTCTTTAACAGCATTGCAAATATATATCAGCTAAGGAGGGACCATGCTTGGGAGCTGCTTTCTGTCATGAACCACTATTCATTTACCTACTTAATACAGTAATGAGGGTATGAGGAAAGAGTTTCTTTTGTCTCAGGCTTCTAATTGCTTTCTTTAGGGACCTGAACATGCTCTCGGACTCTGAGAATCCCCAGCACCTGGAGCTGCATGAGCCAATACGGGCAGGTGAGAGACAAGAAGTTACTTTAATATTGTAGGTCTGGATAGCWGCTGAAAATTGGATGTGATATAAGCTAGTATGTTAGTATTGTAAACTCTGATGTTACATCCCAAATATTTCCATGGGGAGAAAGGGGACCATGCTTTATATAAAAAGGCAAGACAAGGGGATTCAGTGCACCCTCAATGAGTTTGCAGACAGCACCAATTTGGGCAGGAGAGTTGATCTGCTGGAGGGTAGGAAAGCCCTGCAGAGGAATCTGGGCAGGCTGGATTGATGAGCCAAGGCCAATTGCATGAGATTCATCAAGGCAAAATGTCRGGTCCTGCAYCTGGGTCACAACAACCCCAGGCAGCCCTACAGATTGGGGCAGAGTGGCTGGAAAGCTGCCCAAAGGAAAAGTACCTGTGGGTGCTGGATACTGTGAGGTTTACGCGTGATATGTTGTTGTCCTTTTTCCTTCTGCTGCCCCTAAGGTTTACTTTGCCCAGCCCCTGGGTTTGCACCTGAGTCAGTACCTGGCCAGGGAGTTGCTGGTGTCCTCAGGGCCTCATCTGTCATCCTGTGTCCAAACCTTCTGCTGCCACCCCAGGCCTCTGCTCCTATAAACTGCATTATTAATCTGGAGTCAAAAATACTTCAGTCTGCACAGTGCARTTACAGCTGTGCCTTTCTATAGCAAAATAATGAAGAGTGGGCACTGTACCACACCACTAAACAAGGTGAATTGTAACTCAGACAAATTTAGGTTGTAGCCCTCTGGTCATTAGACAGTGGCAGCCAGAGAGGCTAAAACAAAGCTCCCAGCAAACTGTAACAAGTCCAGAAAACACACAGGTCCTAAGGCCTATATTCATAGAACTGTAGAATTGTCAGTGTTGGAAAAACTCAATGAAAATACCTGTTAGCTTAATACAAGGTTTGTGGCCTGCTATAAGTGACAAAMCCCCAGTATTTACTGGCTACAGGCATGCAATAGCAAGTATTCAGTTTTGTCATGTGAGTTCTATGATGGCAGTGCTTTGGGGGGGATTTCCTGCTGTTCAGTCAATACCACAAGTGCAGACTTCAGTCATTGTATCAGTCATATCTAARCTAACTTTGAATCAACATCCACAATCTTACTAGTAATGCACCCCCTCAGCAAGCTCAGTGCAGATTAAGATTGCTTCTCTCACCATTCTGTGGGTCTGCTCTGGGTTCTGTGGTTTTGTGGCTGCTCTTTTATCAACCAGAAYCTAAATTACCTGGATTGAATCCTCAATTTTCTAACCATGTAAAATTTCCTAGCTATTTACATACTTACCATCAAGCTACCTTTAGTTGAAAATTGATGTTATTGATAGTAATTGAAAGCAAAGACTAAGTATGACAGAGYTTTGAAGCACAGATACCCACATTTWWAAAAAAAACCACCATAAAGCATTGAGAGACACTGAAATCAGTTTTGGAAAGGACAAAAACTAGAATAAACCARCTTTTTTATTAATGAAGAAAACTCAAAATGAGAAGGAACAGAAATAAAAAAAAATTTCCATTCTTGCAGGCATGTTTCCTCGTAGTCTGGCAATCTTACAGTGGTTTCTAAGTTGGAACTCTGTAGAGTTATTGCCATTACCTCTGAGGTTTGGCAGACTATTTGTGCTTTAGAAGGGAGCAATCTCCATTTTCTCTGAGAGAAAAATGAATTAGCCAAGCAGGCAGGATAAAGCTGAAGTCTTGTTTTAAACCCCTCCTACTTCTGAGAACCTGGGAACCAAGCTGTGCCTAGCATCCTTTTAACTCTATTCMGTCTAGCATATATGAAAGTTACTTGACTTCATTTCTGTGTTAAATAGAAATTTCTATCTCCAATGGATAAATTCCTCCCACTCATTCCTGGTYATCAAGGAGGGCAATCAGACTCCTACTCCAGATGCCTCACAAAGGTGTGAGTAATGTAGGAAAGATTAATCAGGGCTTTCAGTCTTCGTTTGTTTACATTTTTTCTTCTGTAAATAATTTGTGGTTGTAAAGTTTTGAGGCTTTTTTCTCTATATTTTTGTTTAAATTATCTCAGGAACCATTCTGTTCAATATCCAGTTGATTTTAAAAAGTTAAAATSAGATTTAAACCTTTTACAAGAAAGTTCAGATACTTAGTGAAAATGGACCAGTTTCAAACAATGAGTGATAGCAAAGRCCAGTCTTTAAGACTGTAATTTGCTCCAGTTTGATCCAAAATAATCAGCAATGCTTGTTTTTCTTCACCTAGAAGTAGCTCCTCAGAAAGATTTTTTCAGTTAAGAGCACTAGTMAGTAGCACTAGCACACAAAGATTGGAACTGAGATGTTGATGCTGTGGGAGAGATATATATTTCTCACAGGATGCCTTTTACATCTTCAAAGCACACAGGCAGATGACATGAAAACTTGTAAAGGGTTGTTTTGCTGTCCCTGTACATGACAAGGTGGATCTGGATGTGCTGGCAGTTATCAATACAAAGCTCTCTTGCTTTAATCCAGTAGATAAAGCGAAGTCCCCGGGGGTTGATCCCAAGCAGCTGGCTGCAGAGCTCCAAAAGGTTTCTCTACAGCAGTCACCTCTGGTTGCTACTTCAGGAGTGGAAAAGGGATCTCATGTCCACTCTGGAACCACTTCTGCCACCYCCAGTGCTGTCCCCAGCCCTGGTCAGCCCGGTTCTCCCTCAGTGAGCAAAAAGMGGCACAGCAGCAAGGTAAGAAATTTGCAGGTAATGGAGCAAGAACATTTTGATGACAGGAAGAAACTGCCTCTTTACCCTTCTTTAGTGTAGCAAGAAATCCCAGCACATCTTGGGAAACTCATTTCCTGGATAACAATGAAYATCACTGTTAAGATATTGAACCTGGACATAAAGAAAGATTACATGATTTATCCAAGAGATTTGTCCCTTTCTAAAAAGAAAAACAAAAATTAACCTTATATTATTGTTTTTAAACTGCCCTTTACAGCCTTTGCTGCTCTTGCTTTTTTAAGTGCGTCCTACATGGTGGTGAGGTACTATTTCCACTAAAGAAGCTGATACTGCTGGGACTATAATTTTTCCTCTCTGTACTAAATTACTGCTTAAAGTGCCACAACCTATGAATAATCATAGCAATATTGATGCCATAGCAATGTCTCTGAAAGCCAGGGAAAKATTGAAAACAAAAATTGCCATTAAAAGGTGTTTTGTCATTAGCTAATTCCTGTGAACTTGCCAAGCATAATTTTTCATTTTCTTTGCCACATCCTGTCCATTCCTCAGCTGAAGTTCTTGTGCATCTGCACACCTAAAAAGGGAAGAGTGGGAATWTAGAAGCATTTTTTCACAGTTAAAACTGAAAACTAGATCATAAATTCATCTGTCACATTTTTGCATTTTGTGTCAAAAAAGTCAAGACCTGAAGTGAAACTCAGTTCTTTGAAGACTGCATTTGCTTAAGCAGTTTGCAAGAGGGCTGATTGCCATCCTGAATATCCAGCTTCTRACACACGAACAATGCTTCACGTTGCAAAGTGCTTTCTAAACKTTTTTTACTCTGCACCTTTATTCATTTTTGGGACTATCAGCTTCCTACTGCATTATAGTTATGTTTTTAGTTTTGTGCTGTTGAAACTATGCCTGTGATTTGAGCAGGTGAGTTAGGTACTGCATGAATCAGAACCAGCAAATGGTGTCTGCTCATTTCAGACAGTTCTTCAATATGCCAACATAACTGTCATGTGAGAGGAAACTCAAAAAATAAAAATATTTTTATCCAGCAATTTAGTACAAACTGGGAAGATATTTATTGATCAGTTTGGTTTGGATAGTAATTCTGTCTTGCCACAACACCCATAGACTTTCTACAAACTGATTCAGGTGTGTGATGCAGAAGTTAAATCCATATGCCAATATTTACTGGATGTAACTTCAGGGATGTGGCAGAACTCCTTAATACTTGAGTCCATAGTTAGATTCACTACAGAATACTCTGGATATTGTATACATTTACATATGAACTAGTTTTTCATGTGCATGGTTTTTGTCGCTGAGGATAATAAGTTTCTGAAGTACAGTTCCCACTGTTCCTGGGTGAAACSTGCCATCACAGTGCAGGCACTGCATGCAGAGAGCAGGGCTCTTAGTGCACATGCCACCATCTACAGTGAAATGTAGATCTCAGTTTGGTGGGATGAATCACACTCCTAAATTCACAGTGTATGGAGATCAAAAAGCCCTTGCTGTGCAGTATATCCTGGAGAGGTGCCCCATTCTGTCTACYTGAGGAGACTGGGTTCCCAGCTTTGGCACTGTAGCAGGTCACCTAAAGTTAGATGCATAAATTTAATTTCCTGCTTCACAGAGGATTTAGGATTCTTTTATGAAAATTCAGCTCTAGGGTTATAAAGATGAAACAAAAATTTATTAGAACTCATGCCTTTATGTAGGAGATGCAAAAGTCAGAACTAGTCAGGTAAATATCTAAAACATTCTTTGCTTATTTGTGAAAATCAYGTTTAGAGACATTTCTTTCATAACAAGCATAGCTCTTGTTGACTTGTATAGTTTCTGTTCATTGACTTCAGGCCAAGTTTCTAATGGTGTTGAGCTCTGTTAGAAGAGAAAGCTCATCCTTTCTGGAACTGCTCTTTGCCTTGGGCTGACAGCATTTCTAGGCAGGCTGCAGCCCTGCCAAGGTATCATGACAGACTAAATATCCAAACTGCCTAGATTATGGTTTTGCAACTGTTTTTATTTTTAGCAAGTACTTTTTAAAGGATTTTTGTGTAGAATATACACTCTATAAATGTTGTTGTGGTCTCTGCCATATTCTGCAGTGCCAATTTTCTCATATTTATTGTTACTACAGAAGGTGATAGTGCCTAGTGCACCAAAGCCTGGCATTAACCAGTTTCACCTCATGGCCATCACTGAGCAGGTGTGATGGCATTACAAAGCACCATATTTTACACAGGGTGTGTGAGTGCATGTGGGAGTATCACCAGTAATTAGACAGAAATTGATTAGCCATCACAGGAGAGAGTCAACCCTTGGAAGCCTTGAGCTGACAATATCTTGTGCAGACCTGTTTCTTTTGTAGTGTAAATGCATGCTCATTCTATGGTGAAGATTGCATCCAGGATATAAATGACCTATAGAAACATTTAATATGAAGAATGGATTGGTTTTTTTCCTAAATCCTCAGATCCTTTAGTGCCTCTGAAAGTCAACTGTGAAATACTTTCCCTTTTTACAAATTAATCCTCACTGAGGCCATGATAAAGATACTTATTTGCATCTCTGCCTCTCAATACAGAACCAGCTTCAAAGCTGGCTCTGCTCTGAGCTGGGGGTTAGACCAGATGGCCTTGAGAGGTCTCTTTCAGCCTAAATTATTCATGTTTCTTTAAAATATTTGGGTAATTCTTCGTGATCAGTTTTAGATCTGCTGACATCAAAGAAAATATTGAATCACAGTCTTGTAAATGATAGAGTGATTCAACAATGATATAGAAACATAAAACTGCACATTTAGTTTTAGAGTCCACTTTACAAACTACAGCTTAACACCTTTGGAAGCCTCAATACAAATTCATCCTGCCCATTCCCTTCTCTATGAACTCCTCCTACATTATCCATACTCTTACATTCCATRTTACATGACATTTGGAGTGAACAAACTCATTATTCTTGCTATTCAAACTCATGAAAAATGAGAGCATTTAGACTAGCTGGCAGTGATTTTGTAGCCACAGAACAGCTAGCTCCATGTTATTTTTGGTGGTGTCAGTATTGTCAGTGCTAGTACAGCCTGAGGTCAAAATTATTAAGTATAATAAAATCCATTTAGAGGTAAAGTATGAGAAATATAAGCCATTTATGCCCTACTTTGAAAGATTGCATGATGCTCAGGTAGCTCCTTGTCTTTGGCAAAATCAGTGAAATTCACTCTCTGAATAGTCTTGTCAAGGACCTAACAAGTTTTAGGAGTATATTGCTATCAATCTAAAATTTCATTTCAGAGTCAGAACATTTTATAGACTACTGATGACTTATTTTAGGTGTTGGATGAATTAAACTTCTTTAAAAGCTTTGTAAGGTACTAAAAGAAGCTGATTTTAAAATTTTTCATGAGAATTATTTTTTGGATACAAATGCATTTACAGACAAATCAAGTTTGATTTGGTTCTGGATTTTGCTTGTTTGTTTGTTTTTCTGGTAAAGCTTGTGCATAAGGCAACAAGACAGTGAATATAYAGTGAGATTTGGGCTAGTTTCCTCCTGTGTTTTCATTGTGATAGTGTTTAGCTGRGATTTTTCTGGTCAGTTCTCATCTGTAGATCTGACTGATTGAGAGGATGTTTCTTCAATACAAACCTGAAAGGGGCAGTGCATCACCTTAACTTCATGCTGTGGTGCAGGAAATGTGGACACTTCATTGGCCTAATTTAAAAAAGTTGATGTCCAACATCTTAAAAGAGCCTTCAAGGGTTTTCTTGGAGTGTCTGGCAGCACAAAAGGGGCAGGTGGTTTTTACTCTTCTCAGAAAGTAATAGAAATACAAATTGCATGGAATAATGTCAGGCAGCTGCTCACATCTGGAGGAATAGGAAATGACAGCTTCCAGATCAGTCTCCAGAGAACAGTAGGTTTGTCCTTATTTGCACCATTTGTTTTCTGCTTCATCAACCAAGGAAGCAGATATGGAGAGAACACAAAAATATTCAAATCCTACTACTGAAACAGAGCTTTCTTGCTTGACTGATGCCTTGCACATTAGAGGTTGTTCCAGAGTGGCTCGAGGCCACCAACATTCAACAGAACAGCATATTTTTGTGAGTTCAGGATTCCAATCAAGTGGTGATATTATTTTCCACAAACAGGAGGGAAAAAAAAAACAGCAGAGAGAAACATTAAGGATTCTATTGCTTTTTGTCAAAAATTTAGACAAGTTTAATGATAAAGGAGAGAAAATTTAAATTTCATGTCACAGAAAGTGTGGGGAGGAATTTGAAGTGTTATAGCTGAACTGACTATCAGAAAACACAGAATAAAGTAAAAGACATTATATGAAGTGCCTTGCAATTGTGTAATCCACTTACTACACATCACTTAGTTTTAGTACCATGTCCATTCTTTTTACCCACTTTCACTAAACTCAGTTTAAATTAGAGTAACTTTTGCTCTCTCTGCCTTTTTCATATTGACAGAAGTATACTTCTGTGTTTATGTGGCATGGTCCTTTCTTTCTCTTGRCAGCATTCATGTTTGTTAGTCAGGGTTAATGCTATGTGGTTTTTTTCTCCCCGTGCCTCCTTGTCTGCTCAGACTGTAAAGATTTGGTGTTGAAGTTTTTGATTCTGTACCTGCATAAAAACTGATCAAAATGGCTGGGCTGGACTTTTAAGTGCTGTTGAAATACATAACCATTAGTTTGACTGTAACAACTGGAGATAGTTTTTATAAAAATGTGTGGCAATGCATCWGTATAAACCCCACTTGTTAAAAAAGTTAACTTTGAAAATCTATATATTTTTATTCTGGCAGCCCACGGAAACTACAAAGTCTGCTTCCCATCCAATCACTGGAGAAATACAGGTAAATGTGTACTTTCTACTGTGTAGATTGTTGTTGATACTGGCTGTGTTTTTCTTTGAAATAAGTTCGCAGAAAAATATCTCCATCAACTTATTTCTTATTCAACTCCAATCCCTTAAAATGTCACTATTGTAAGTCAATGCTTGATTTTTGTACCTGTCTTTAATGTCAGATTATGAAATAGAACCAGAAGGTGGAAAATGCTGCTGTTTTCAAAGGSACTAAAATTATAATAAAGATCATTCTAATCCTTAATCTTTGGCCACTTATTGTGGTTTTCCTTAGAAATTCCCAGTCTGTTCACATTGAAGTAAGAATTATTGTGGATTTCTTATAGTGCATTTCCATGCCATGCCAAGTTTATGGTTATCCCTTTTGTAAATTGACTTTAACCTTTTAAAACAATCAAAAAGAGAACAGCAGAACAACTGAAGCCTAACTTCCTATAGACTTCTGGGGGGTTTTCCCCCCTTGATTAATCTCTCCCTTCTATATTAGTACTAAGAGTCTTTCCATAGTATTGTAACATCYTCATCAGACTTGGCCTCCAGGTAAATAGGATGTGTGTAATTAACAGTCAATAAACTGGCTACTGCTCAGAATAATATGAAGGGCTCAAGTTTYCTTTGCTTTTTCCTGATTGGAATATGGATGTTTCCATTTTTTTTCAAGGTCCAGTGTGATGATCTAGCATCTCATTCTAGTCAGAAGAGAGARAGACAGAAACTTCTGGCATGTGTTTATTTGGAGGGAACATAAAGGTCTAAAACTCAATTTATTGAAAGTGTTTAGGAGATATTGAATCRCTCAGAAACTAAAAGTAACAAATAACCCTACTGTGTTTTAATGCATTCAATAGCTTCAAATCAACTATGACAAACACCTTGGCAACCTTATCATCCACATCCTTCAGGCAAGAAACCTTGCTCCCAGAGACAACAATGGCTACTCGGACCCCTTTGTTAAAGTTTATCTTCTTCCAGGGAGAGGGTAAGTGTAGGACAAAATTTAACTTGAATTTTCTTTTAGTTTAGGTTTGCTACGTGGCATTAATAAACAGAACTAAGAGTTATTGCTATAGAAAATCCAGGTGCAACACCAGCAAAAATGGTGGATTTTTGATACAGAGTCAGATCCTATTCCCAGGAGAATATACATATTTTGCTAATGACCTTAGGAAATTTRTGATCATTCCTGTAGGTATATGTGGTTCTTTTTGTGTTGCCTTTTAAAAATTACAATACATGTAAAAATATTTAAAATAACAACAGTCTCAATGAAAATGTACTAAATAGATGCAATACTTTCTGTAATACAGAAAGCTGCATGTTAATTCTAGCATGGAATGGTTTCTTKAGCTCAAAACAATCTGAATTTAGGATTGATTTGCACAAAAGCAAAATTAAAGTACCTGAGATAGATTTATGGTTGCAGTATAATAAAAAAGCCAAGAAATACTTGTCAGAAAATAAATTTCTCTGTTGGTATTTTATGGAGCTTGTTTTTTTAAGAGTGAAGATACTGTTTTAGAAATACTGAAAATTTTATATTTAATGACTATACAAGTCACTAATCACTTTTTCAMAGATCATTGATTTTTTTTTTACTCTGTAATTACAAATAGCTCATTATTACTTCCTTTAAAAGATATGTTTCTGTATCAGCAATATTATAGTTATTTTTTTGCCCTAATGTTGCAGAATGTTATTGTGTATATGAAGAATATTGTGTATATGAAGAATGCATAAGAATACATGGTTATAATAATGCTGCTGACTTTAGTGGCACAATGGATGTATCTGAAATTAAGCTGATGGACCAGACTCTATATTGCAAAGACAGATTTGTGGAAAATCCCCTGCTTGTGTAACAATGCTCATACTAAAAGACTCAGATAGAGCAATGCAAATAAAAATCTGTATTTCTGTTCTACTCAGACTCACATGAAAGTGGATGCTCAGGTCACAGCTCACCATTTGGCATATGGGCAAGCACCACTAAATGCATGAGTGGTACAAATAAAGCCAAACATTTCCTTTTGTGGCTTGCTAATTCCAACTATACAGTGTTCAATATTGTTCAGTAGCTCTGGGCCAAAAACTATTACTGAATGTAAGGGGAAGARGTGCTTAAGCTTGGGAAGTTTGTAAATGCACTTAAGGGTCTCATAAAATGTTTGTCAAATCACTTTTAGTGGGAATTTTGCAGGTACATTCATTGATATGGAAATAAGACTTTGAACTAAAGGCATGTTCATCCTCTGACATATCAGTTTAAACTTGTTGCCAAGTTATGAAGAATTGGATATTAATTTTTTTTGGGTTTATTGTTTTAAATCATGCCATTGTTATAGTTTTGCATGTAACTTGGGCCTTTAGGGAATAATGAAAATTAGGAGCTTCTTAAAAGTCCCAGACTTTTTTCGGAAAGTAGAAACTTGGGGTGCTGCTGAATAACTTTTATTTGTAGTTCAGTCTGTGCTAGACTTTTTATTCTTCCTAATACCTCTATTTCCTTTGATTCTGATATTAGAAACTACCCATTATTCATGTTTTCTTCCATCTCTGTTCTCACTTTCTCTTATGCTGCTTCCTCTGTGTTCCTAACTGTAAATTCGGGATGTGCAGACAAGTCATGGTTGTCCAAAATGCCAGGTAGAGTCTACTGTCTTCCAACTTTATTCTTTCATTTTCTGTATGCATGAATGAGACCGTGAGCCTGTGCATTGAACTACAGAGTTCTCTTGAGTTCTGATGGCATGAAACTGTGGTATGGTTTTGTTTTTCATCTACWAATTAGGTCATTTCAGGAACAGGAAACAAGTAGTTAATGCTCCTYAGTGCAGTATTATTCTGAGACCAAATTCTGACAAGAAGCAAAATGTCTTTTGAAGTCTGGAAGAATATATTTCAGAGATATCTAAAACTTCATTCTCCATCACTGAAACTTGAAAAATAATTAAGTGTAAACCTGTATGAAGATTTTGAATGGTGTTACTGCCAAGAGAAACAGGSTCTGTTTGGTAAAGAAGTGGAATATTTTTCTCTAGTTACCTTGCACAATGTATAGACATTAAAGCCAGGTATAATTCTAGATAATTGCCCAGATGGACAATTAAATCTGCTTGACCACATAAGTGTTTATTTGTGGTAAACAGACTTAAAATTTAATTACTGAAATTAAGAGTGCTTTGTTTATCCTGGAAACATAAGGCAAAGCTCACTTCTCAAGATATGCTAATATCAGCCCAGGCTAAGCACATAAATATTCCAACCCCAATTTTAAATTTGTTTAAAAGTAATACCCTGACAAAACAAGTGACCACATTAATTTCAATAAACAGATTTCTATAATCTGTTTCTTCTAAAATTACTGAAATTATTTAATGAATGTTTTAAATACACATTTCATATGTGTATTCTATTACAATTTTTAACACGGTTATTCTATTATTTTTTTTCATCATACTTAATAAATTTTATTATATGTTAATAAATTATAATTAAGGAATCAGAGAGAAAAATAAATAAAAGAGATATGCCATTTGTATCTTTTCACAGAGTAATACGCTTTGAATTTCAAATGCAAATTATTTCATAATCTGTGACATACCAGTGACTAGTTTAATGAATGCATTTTATTAAAGCATCTTTATATGTTAATCTGTTAATTGTTACTCTGTTAATTGTTGGGGAGAAGGTGCATCAGGGGTATGAACTTAATGCATTTGCCAGATCCTTCCCTTCAGAGGCCTAGAAATTTTCATGTGCCATCCAGCTTTGCCTGGGTCTGCACCTCCTTGGAAGAGGTCAGGGTCTCCTGCCTCCCTCTGCAACAGACACAGACCATAGACTGCATGGATGTGGGCTCAGCTCACCCTTTCAGTTTAGAACYAAACATTTCATGGACTTCACTGGAAATATTTCAGAGCTGCCATGTGAACAGCAATTTCATCTTTTGCAAGCTCTGGAACTCAACACTGCATGAATCACCTTCTCACATACTTCAAAAAAGAATCAGAAACTTTGAAAAGGTGATGAAGTTCTACTATTGCAAAAGRAGATCCAGAAATGGAAAAGGAATGTTGTTGTCATTTTCTTGGCTGAGTGTGCAAAGGATTCTTTCCCACTTTCTTCAAGAAATGGAAGTGTATGAGTTCCCTAAAACCAGTAGGTCATAGGACAGCTAAACAGGATGTTCGAGGCAGGGGTTGCTTTTTTCATATCAGTGAGTGGGAAAAGAAAGCTACAGAGGTGCTTTAGAATTTTATCTGCATTACTTAATACTGTTTGCTGTCAAAAATCTCATTTTGAAATGGATTCAGATTTTGTATTTCAGATTTCTTTCCAAGATAAGCAAAGAAATAGCTTTGTGTGAGTTTCTTTTTCCTATCCTCTTGATCCCCCTAGATTTTAACTCAGCCTTGCCATGTCATGCTATAGCTGATAGCTGAACCCCTGAACTCTGGAGAGCTCCTGCTTTCTTCTTGTAAGCAGAAGTGGACAGATACTTTGTTTAACTGGTCCCAAAACCTTTCACATTTTTCAATAAACTGAAAGACAGTGGATAGCAAGATGTCCAAGAAATATGTGGAAATACATAGAATGAATATAGAAAAAAATGAGAGGAAAAATRGCTGCAAATCCCTTTCACTTCAGGATATGAGGCTAGTATGCAGCTTGGATAGAGCCTCCTCAYTTTGAAGAATAAAGCCACTCTGCAAACCAGATTAATTAGGTGGGATCACTGCACAGCAGAATTGAGTTTACAGAGTGGAAATGCTGGTGCTGAAGTCCCCATATTAGCATATGTGTGCCAGTAAAGCACATGTATCTTTCATATGACCATAATCAGAACTGTTCCAACCTGGTGCCAGCTATGGTGCATCATTAGTAACTGGCTGATCAAATGTGTTCCTGAGTGATCCTTCTCAGTTAATCTCATATGAAAGGAATTAGTACATTAAGTCTGACACAATGCTGCAATGTGAACCAAAAGAGTTAAATCAGAAGTGAGAATAGTACACTACCAAATGTTATTGTAGGGGAGCCACAAAAGACTCTAATATGACAAATACAAGTTATGTTTTGCCATTTTGTCTTAGTTCTGGAGAACAGTCCTGGGAACATTTTGTTTAGTAATATATGTAACAGGTGTATACTTTCAGATTGACAAAAAGAGTTTCTTTACCTTAAATCTTGAGGCTTTTTCAAAGTATTAAAAGATTCTCATGTTCTCCTACCCGGGTTTTTTTATTTTTCCATTAAAATTTATGTTAAATTAAAATTGGAATGAAAGCAAATCTAACATCAAAGCTCACAGAGCTAGATGAATCCATATTCTGTTTAAGATTAGTGTACTGCTTTCTCCACACTCAGGAAATGTAAAGTACAATATAAAGCATTAGTGAATTATTTTTAAAACAGATTATGCAGCCAAATCTTTGTTCTTGGCTATTGACAAAAGAAAATAAAATTGTGATCCTGATGCACTTTTATGTTTCTTTCCAGTACAACTAGAGGGATAGGCAGAGAACAGGATCAATAAGAAATTAGTGTTTCAATCATTAACAGGATATTAGTTACTTTATGGCATTCATTAAATGTGTTTGTGAGATGGGATTCCTGTAATTAGAGATTGCAACCTATAAATACAATGAATTTGTGCTACTTTAAAGTGCTAATGGGATGGTCGTGGAAAAGAAATCAATGCATTATCACCTCAATTTAGAATCAGAGCCCAATACCCCSTCCCAATGAGAGGACAAAGTCCTATGTGCATGTGCTGACTGATGCTTTATCTTGAAATGGTTTAAGGCAGAGCAAGCCTGCTGAAGAGTCAGGAGATGTTTTRAAAGACTATCTCGTAAAAGCATACCAAAGAAAACAGCCCAAAGGCTCTCATTGTCCTCTCATAACCCTGRATTGCTGCAGAAATGAAAGATACAGCTCTTTTCTTTTTCTGGTTTTTGGTTTGTGGGTGTTTGGGGTTTCTTTTGTATTCGAGCTGAAAGAAACAAAAGATCACTAATGTAATGTTTTGTTCCTTTGTTCAAATCCAGTGCTGAGTACAAGCGGAGAACCAAGTACATACAGAAAAGCCTGAATCCTGAGTGGAATCAGACAGTCATTTATAAAAATATCTCCGTGGAGCAGGTGCGTGACTGGTGCTGCTCTTCTGTGCTATTTGCTGCTTTATTATCTGCATGGTCTGCAGTGCTCGCTGTGAAGGGAGCAGTGCTACTGGCAATTCTCTGACCCCCTGTAAAATCTTACCAGATTTAGGAGAAATTCGGAATTCTTTCCTTGCCTCTGATAGAGCTTCCTATGGAAATACTCTTTTCTAGCCCTTCTACTGATTCAAATTCTAATTTGTGGGGATTACACTCATAATCTTAAGTACAGATGTGACAATTTAAAAAGTGATAATGGAATAAATTAATAAGGTAATAAATTAAGACATAAGTTTCTGAGGTAGAATGCAGAAATCATYGTCATTCTTTGTTCCAACAGCCATGCAAGCTAAAAGAAAGAACATTTTCTACCATTTTTATATTAAAAATAGGTATAAAAGATAGAGATACATTTTTTGATTTATCACCAATTTCATGAATCACATGAAAAAAAATTAGAAGATATTTGATTTCCTTGTCATAGAAAGATTTGACTCACATCTGGGAAGGATGTCTGCAGTCTTCTCCGTTTCTTGGTGGCTTCCTAACTCCAGCTGTGCTTCTGAAGCAGTGTGGAGCAATTGAGTGCTCTACTCCTCTATCTCTTCTCATAAAGGACTTTTTACCAATTTGAAAAAGATATAAWTGGCAAAATAATGATCAGTTATTTTTTTTTTAGAATTATGAAGTGTGATTTATAGAGTACTGGATTTTAATGCAGTCCTGAATCTTTTTGCCTTTCTTTCTCTTTTGTTCTTGATACTTTCAACTTCACTTTACACTGCCATTTAATCTTTCAGTACTTGTAAAAAAGCMCAGAATAACCAGTCTCTTTAGTGAATAGAGGTCCCAATGCTTTTAATATTCTTCTGCATCACAACCCCAGGACCTCAATGCAATCTTCCCAATTTATAATTTCATTTTTCATTTTTCTTGTCCATTGAGAGGAACATAGATTAAAATTCTCATTTTTGCATGGAACAAAATTCTTCCCACAGAGGGAATTGCCTTGTTGCTCATGTAATCTACACGTGTGGACTTAATGGCAGTAGCTCAGATTTATTTCAGAGGTGTCCTGTTGTAGGTAGTGGTTTTATGGGGTTTTCTTACTGCTTCATGCAGGCTTTTATAAATGGTAGCTATTTGACAATTAAAACATCAGAGAAAAAAAACAAAACACACTGATGTTTGCCTAGCTGCAATACAAACCCTACGTTTTCTTCATTTGGCAAAAGAGTTTGGTAAGTCTTTACAATATTTCCAAACTCAGCTTTCATCTAAGAAACATTCTTGTGTTTTCTCAATTTGCTTGGGGGTTCTGCTGTGACATTTCACAGAGCTGTTGTTAAGAGTGCTGGGGTGTTGTAAATTCAGTGGCTGTTTGGTGCTTTGCAAGCAGATAATGATATTAATCTAGGATTTCCTGGACACTGATTTTTTATGACAAGAAAAAATCTTGTATCTGATGTCAGTTTTTGGACCATTATTTGATCAAATTTGCCTTTAGTTTGCATGTTGAATACTTTGCATTTTTGCTTTCTATTTGCAAATCCCCTCCTTTTGCCGTCCTCTGATACTTTTATGCAGTGTTTATGGTTTTAAGTGTGTAAACTTCATTTAAGCACCACATATCTTTCATATTTAAGCATCTTGTCACACAGAACTGTGTGCAGAGAACACTGTTTCCTTCCATACCTTTCCATGGCTTGTATCTACTGCTAAGACACCAGTGTGTGTGACTTTTCTCCTACAAAATTCCATGCCCTGCCTCAGAAAACCTACAGTGAAGCACATTTCTAAATCACAAATARTTCAGTGCTGATGATAAGTGTCCTCTACAGTCTGAAGAACTCTCACCATGTAAGAGACCATCATTTGTACTCATAACGCTCACAAATCYATATTTCAAAATAGTTACAGATATAAATAGAAATACAAGATAATAATTGCACTGAGAATGAGAGTTTTGTTCACCAAACAAGCAAAACTGCATCACACAATGTTGCATGGAGTTAGCAGTCACATTCAAACATAAATTCATTGATTTTTATAAACAGCATTTCTTCAAAGAAATATTTCCTTTYCCCCATGCTTTTTTCTCTCCATCAAAGCATGCATTGCTTGCAGACAGCAAATAAGTATTATTAAATATTTCCTAATATAGTTCTTTTAACGTCACTGTCTAGACTTTAGCTGATTGTACATTTTTTTTTTTATTTTCCTTTTCTCTTTCACAAACTRTTTGAAATTAAAGTGAAAATAATTATGGGAAATAGATCATTCTTTGAAATGAAACAGACTTTTTCAAGGTCAGAATGATTAGTTTTCTCCCATTTATAGCAAATTTTGCTTCGACAGTTGCAGAAAAAATAAATTAAACTGTGAATATTTAGTAATTTAAGGGTTTTGTTAAGTAATAAAGTAGAAATAATTAAAATTTGAGAGGAAGGCTGAGTACAATATTACAAATGTTGTRCAGTAATTGCTAACTCAAGTCCAATACCTACTCAGAACAAGAAAGAAAGCATTAGAATAATTTAAGGACAAGATGATAATAGTTGTATTTTCTGTTGCTGGTGACAGCATTGGTATGCTGTATGACAACACTGTAAGGTGTGGCTTTCTTTGCCTCTATTTCTTACYTACCAGAAAGCAAATAAAAGCATTTACTTATATGAAATAATTCCACAAAGCAAATAGTTTTGCTGTAACTTATATCTGTAATTTGAAGGTAATATATTTAGAAAGAGTAATATTTTCAAAATCTTTGASTGATGTGGAAGCCTATGTCTTATTTCCAAAAGTAAGGAAATCTTTTTCATGAATCAGTAAGGTGTTGGTACTTAAATCTTACTTAATATCTAGGACAAAAGAAAGTAAGTTCCTAAGTGACCTATAAAAGTCATGTACCATGTACCAAAGTRCATCAATACAGAGAACAATAAAATGTTAAATATGAATGTAAGCAAAAATAACTGTAATGGATTACCTAATACATTAACTTCTACTCATCAAACATCCTGACTGAAATTACAATATTTTGTATTATTTCTGAAGTAAATATAATWATATGCTTTTAACATAGAGGARAGATCAAGCTGCATTAAAATTACTTCTTTCCTAATGCAAATCCTAGTATGAAATTTTCAAGGAATATGTGTTGAATATTTTAATTAGTGCATATTTAGCTACACAGGCAGACACTATCCATAACATCCAGACATTTACAATGAGAAACAAGCCTTTCTGTACCTGTGGGGTTGGTTATACCTTCCAAAAGAGACAATATTTTTCACATTGGTTGTTTCTGCAAGTTCCTTCATTTTCATTAAAATATGGCTGTCTCCAGACAGCCTAAAGCTAACTGGAGTTCACATGCAGTAATGTGCTTCTAGGTGGATTTCTATTTATTTTATTTTATTGCTGCTTTTTTTTTTTCTTTCCACAATGCTAAGACTGAAATTGTTTGGTAGCACTTTTTTTAAGAGTATGTTTGGGACTCAGATGACCTTCTCAATACATGGAAACTGTGCTCCTTCTTTTTTGTGATGCTGATTTTCCTGTTGGTACATTGCCCACTTGCAGAAAGCCATGGTCAGACAGATAGAGGGTTCCTGCCACCCATTTCAGTATTGCTGTCATATTCCTGRTGAGCATCAGAACTTCAGGATTCACAGCCTAAAACTGATTGATGTAAGGCAGAACCCTTGTGCAGTAAGGCAGAACTGGGATGGGGAAATGGCTGCTTTTGAAATCAGCAGCCATTTAGTGCTCTTTGCCACCGTGGTGGCACACAGATCTATCTTCAGAGAGGCAAATTTTCCTCTGCTCTRAAACTCGTTTCATGCACTCTGCCTCATAAAGGTCTTTCCATGGTTTTTCATTGTCATAATATTTTATAAAAGCTTTATTAAACTAAAAGGCTTAAAATAGATTTTGCAAAGTATAGAGTACTGTAAGTTTTCATTGCGATTTTATTATCACATTATTGCAAAGCAGCAAAATATGGCTGCATTCACTTGAAAATCTTTTCTTTTTCCCCTTTCTGCCAAACCTTAGGGGTTTTCTTCCCCATTTCCTGCATCTATACATTTTTCTCTCTGTCCTTGCACAGTCATCAAGAAGAAATCTCCTCTCAAAATAGCARCAACTGTGACAATACATTTCTGAAAAGTATTTGTGCTATCTCTTTTAAAAGGTAAAAATACATATACTTAATATAGCACCTGGCAGAAAATTGTATCATCCAGGAAGCCAAAAGCATCATGGACCAGTGGGTGCTCAGCTCACTTTTTCAGGTTATTTTTCATGTTACTGTCTTGGAACAGCAAAGAAAAGTTATTTTATTCAGTCAAGGAAATCAGCTTTAGAAATATTAGATAAGAAATTTTCAAAAAAATAATCTTTTTGTTCATTCTTGCAGGATATATTTTTTAAATGAATGCTTAAAAATTATGCTTAATTATGTAAGAATAAAACAGAAAGATTAAAGAATTGCTTTCAAATTTTTTTTTTGAAATCTTAGGTTTCAAGTCATGCTGTTGTGTGCTTAAAGAGTACAWTGTTGATGCTAGAAATAGTTTAATTCCCCTATGTGTGGGTTTTCCAGGATGTGCTGATTTAAATTTTCTTTTCATAGACATTGGCTTTGCATAGTTGTGCATTTTTCCAAAGTTGGCTGGGAGCAGATGATATTCTGAATACATAATGATGAGATTAAATTATCACTTAAGGGCAATTGCAGGTGGCTAGGAACTGTTTAGTCTGGATGAAGARAAGGGGCAATGGAGGGAAATTGATGAGATCATGGTGCTAATAACACCAGTGCTGTGGGTTTGATCCTGGGTGTACAGACCATCCACATAAGAGTTGCACTCAATGATCCTTGTGAGTCACTCCCAACTCAGAATATTCTATAGTTCTGTAAATAGCCAAGAGTGCTTTCATTGCAAGTCTATGCAATATGTACAATGATTGGTATAGCTTATAATTTTGAGCAGTGACTTGATCCTRTGCTGTCCCTTTGTGACCAGCAGCCAATTAACAGAGCAGTGAGTGTCAGGTTGCTTCTGTTAGGATGATGACCTCAACTATCACATCAGAATTCATCTTCTGAATTCTTTAATTCAAGTATGTGAAGAGTCCTCTTTTCCTCAGTAATGCTTGCATTCTTCATTTATAACTTCCTCAGCCTGACTTTGCAGACACCCTACAACCTGCAGGATTTTCTTTCAAGCCACATGAATTTATTACTGCCTTTGCAGACACCTTATAGCCTTTTGCCCTAGCACACAAAATCAGTAACCAATCCTGCCCCTACACGTCCTCAGAGATCCCTGGAAAAACACTCAGGTCAGTCCTTACAATAAGGTCAGCTGCTTTGGTCAACAGTTTCTCTGTCTTGTGCTCTCTTGTGATCTAAAGATTACTTGTTTGTCATATAAAGATCACTTGTTTCCTACTGTGTCCTACAGAAGAGTGCTTGAYGCAGCTATCATGCCTAACAAGATCTGCAGATAGTGGCTTTTGACAGCTGCCATTAATACCCAGCAAGACAACTTGTCTGCATGGCTGGATCATTTGCAGACTCTCACTGACTACCCTGAATTCTGCAAGCATTAAAGCCTGGTCTTCACAGATGAGGTTATGTAACTAGGGTGTTTGATATCATACATTTGAAATTCACACTCAAATGCACTTCAGGCAGATGTCTGCGTTCAGACAGATCTGGTGATGAGAAAAGCTGCAGGAATAAAAAATGGGGCCTTAAAAATAAGTTTGACTCTTGTAGTGGACATAAATTCTGCCCAACAACTTGTGGCAATTCCTAAAATAGGACCAAGCCCAAGCCCATCTGGCTTGATAACAAATAATAGTGCCAAATTATTTTTCTCAGAACAAGGTTGGTGAAACAGTGAAAATAACCTACCTGTCTCTATGGAAAAAAATACATGGAGGAAATAATCGATAGAAACCACCAGAAAGACTTGATCTGAAGTTTATGAATTTAATTATCCTTTTACTTGAATTGCAGCTGAAAAAGAAAACACTGGAAGTGACTGTGTGGGATTATGATAGATTTTCCTCAAATGACTTCCTCGGTGAAGTGAGTATCTTATTTCTTCCTCTCTACTACTAGTAACTACAAGCTGTTATGTGGAGACTGTTCTCTTTCAAGGTATGGTACACGTGTTAAGTAAAACTTTTTTACATCCCAGTTTTACTGTTGTCTTCTTAACAAATGGTCATGATTTCTTTAATTTAGACATGAAAGATAAATCCCTTTTATCTTGATTAACTGAGGGCAAGCTAATTTAGGACCCAACAAACTGTTAATTTGCTGAAAATTAATTTTTTTTTGAGTGTGAGATARCAAAAACATTCAAAGTGACTCCAGGGGAAATTCTTTTTGTGACTGAAAGCTGCCTGACTTGATTTTACCATAACATAGGAAGGTTGAGGAGGTATTAGTCTTTGTAAATGTTTAAAGGATTAAATTCTGCCATCAAACCATATTTTAACACATGCACAAGTATCTTCAAGTATGAGCAATTAAGTCTTGCTCATCAGGCTCATTTTTAACATTCTGAAATAGTAATATCATTAGTAAAGTATGAATGAAGGCAAAATCTAATCTTATAATTAATAATAAATAAGATGCGTGCTCGTGGGAAGAAGGATTTCTCTTGAAAAAACAAATAAACAAGCATATGCACATATAATACAGAATTACCAGCAATAACTATGAAATAAAAATAATTAAAGATGTAATTACAAATAAAGACTATTATTAGAAACAGAAGCACAGGGAAATTGATCTCTCATGCAGAGTAACTGAGAGTATCTGGGATCATTCTACATTTGAATTCTGCAAAAAAGCCACACAGTTCAGCTTCAGTTCCCCTTTGTGTAACTACCAAACTGAGCAATCAGTGTCACTATTTGAACAATTACTAAAATAAACGTATAGGAAGCTGCTACATGATTACTTATTTCCTGCATCCTGTGTCCATATTCTTGTTGAGTTCAGCGTGTTTTTCCAAATGCAGAGCTTTACTGAATATTTACATCCTTGGTTTTTTATGACATTTAGAAAAGGGATGCTCTAGCAACTGCTTCTATATGAAGACTTAAACCTTTCCCCTTCAAATTTTCTTCAACCTCTAGAACTACTTTTTTAAAATTATTTTTAAATTGTGAAAGCAGTTATTTAGGGGAAAAAGCAACAGAAAAGATTATCCAGTGCATCTCAGCATCCGGATGTCCCAAGGAATCCGGCACCATAACATCAGATGTGGGATATCCAAACTGCCCCAAAGACTTGCTTGGATCGAGCAGCAGCACCTGTGTGCCCCAGAGGAGAAGTGGCACATCGAGGTCCATCTCTATGGAAAGTGAAACCTCACCTCCTACAAAGCAGAGCCCCCAGCCTRCACTGCCCTTTGGCAACAATCCTCAGCCATGCTCTCTTCCAAGGAATTTTCAAAGCTTGACTAAAAACCACAACAGGGAGCATGCTAAAGAGTTCATCTGTTGAGACTGATTATTGACCTAACCAAAAAAGACCAAGCCAGATCATAGACAACCTATAAAACTGAAAGGAAAAAAGGAAAGGAAAAAAGCTTTTAACCTAGAAACCATCAGTTGTTAGGAGACTTCCCCATCCCTATACTTGAAGAGGCTTTCTTTAACTCAGGGTCTTGTAATAAAGTGACAAAACCATTGTTCCCTGAGGTAATTGCACAATTTATTTGTCTAGAAGTTTTAAAACTTGCCTACCTAACATTAGTTTTAACCATCTCACTTTAGAGCCGGTTGCAAATCTATTTTTGAGCTTCCTTCCTTCAAAATTCTGTGATGAATTTCAGTACTTTACATCCCTTAGGCCCTCTCAACTGCAAGGTTATTAAGCGTGTAAGGGTCTTTTTGGTGCCAATGCTCTATTTTATTTTTTTTTAACATCTATTTTTTTTTAATAAATTCCACTAAAGTCCTGATACCAATGAAGGTGGCTTAGAGCAGATTTCACCTACAATGTTTGCAGGTTTTTTTAGCCAGTTTATTTGTTTCATTTCCACATTACCATTGCACCTCCTGTTTTATCCCTCAGTAATGTTTAGATGCCTAAATGGTCAGTTGAATTCTATTATTTTAGTGAAGTGCAAGAGTAACCCTGTTTTTTTCTTTTTATTGCTACTTCTGCATATGTGGATTTTTTAAAGACTCAAGAAGCATAAGACTCATATTATTGAAGACCTTAATAAAAGCAAATATGCAACTATTTCCCCCCTTAAAGCGCTGATAAAAGGGAGGAAATTATACTGCTTGCTTCTCCTATTATAAAATGTCTGTACAGAGGCAAAGTGGCTGGATGTCTTTTTGATGTATTTTTACTGTATCTGTCAAGCTAGTGCTCACAAGCTGCCCTCTAAACTGCCCAGTTGTCTTTGTGTGGAGCTATGGCACAGCCAAAGGGCTCAGCTCACAGTCCTGACTGAGGTCCTGGTGAGGAGACATTGGTTCAGACAYATCAATATGCTACTGAATCTGGGTTTGGGGTCACAGCATGCCCAGAGAGTCCTGAATCTGTCAGCACACAGCCCCATACCCTTTACTCTTACACTTGATTGCAACTTCTGACAACACAGCTCTAGATGTACATCTCTTCTGATGTATGCAATCATAAATAGGTCAGATACAGGCCATATATTATACTTTGATTTATTTGTAGGTATTGATTGAGTTATCCAGCATCTCTCAGCTTGACAACACTCCTCGGTGGTATCCTCTTAAGGAACAGAGTGAAAACATAGATCATGGGAAATCTCATTCTGAAAAGAGTAGCCAGCAATCTCCAAAACCATCTGTCATCAAGAGCAGAAGTCATGGAATCTTCCCGGACCCCTCCAAGGGTAGGAATGACTTGGTGCACCTGATACAAAATGTTTTCCCAGATGATGTGTAAACCTTTGCTATGTGTAAGTTCTAATAGAAAAATAAAGATACTGGTATGAAGTTTGTATAAATTTTTATTAAAAATGCATTTATCTCTGTGATTAATTAGTTGGAGACAAGGTTTAAGTTGTCTCAATCTTGCCAGCCAGCKTACTGAGCAATTATGTCCTTAAAACTGCAGCATACAGACTCTGCTACTACTCTAGATGTGCTTTGCACATCTGCTATAGATTCTGTGCCCTTTTGATTTTCTTGATAGCCTTGGGCAAACTCAATACATATTTAGCTTTCAATTTTTCATGTTCCTTAAACATTCTATGGATTTTTTTCCTTCTGAAAATGCCACGTTAATATTTTATAGAACAACAATTATGCTGCAATAATGCATATGCATTTCCAGTCAGTGATAATGCATTGTAGCACATCTCAGTTGTATTGGAAATCAGTGAAACTGATACAGTAGAAATATACTAATGTTTACAAAGGCAGAATTGATCTYAGTGTCTCCTGGTTCAAGAAATTTATCTCTAATTCTTTTTTTTATACTAAGTAGTCAGTGGACAGGTGCTCTCTTAAAAGACATTATGTGTCCTATCAAAGCAAAAAACATTCCATCTACAATCCAGATGAGAGCCCCAGAGGGACAAGACKCTGCTCCAACTCCTCTTTATTTCTCTGTTTAACATTTTGCCAGGGACTGATGTCTATATAAGATGTCTGTCTGAATTAGAGGTAAGTATAGAAGATATTGTAAGTTAGGCTGTGATTGTCCTGATGGCATTATTCAGGATAAAATTACTTGTATTTGCTAAGTGTTTGGTACTGGTGTAGGTGATGCTGCTTAGCCTGGACATACTAGAGAACAGAAAGTGGAAAACACCATATCATCATTCCACCAGTTTGAACCAGCACAGGAGGTCTAATTCACAGGTGATTAAAAAACTAATATTAAATAAATTATTCTCTGGGCCAGGTAACAGTGGGGAAGTAGAAAATAATGCTTTATAAGAGTTTCCTAATTGTGATATATCCTGATGCTTTAAATGGAAAGGCACAGCTTAATCTTTATTCCTTGTTCTGGACTTCAACTAGAGGGACCAATCATGAGAAAGAGGATGAAATTGTTTGTTTTTAATAAATGCAAGAGTTGTACTTCTTCATTTTCCTGGTAGACATGCAGGTGCCCACCATTGAGAAATCCCACAGCAGCCCAGGGAGCTCCAAGTCTTCTTCTGAAGGCCATCTCCGCTCTCACGGTCCCTCTCGCAGCCAAAGCAAAACCAGCGTCACCCAAACCCACCTCGAAGACGCTGGGGCAGCCATCGCCGCTGCTGAAGCAGCTGTGCAGCAGCTTCGCCTTCAACCAAGTAAAAGACGCAAATAAATTCCTCAGCATGGCAGCTTAATGTTCATCTGTTGCCTTTTTCCCTGCTGTCCTTCCCTTTTCGGCTATTTTTCTTTTTTATTTTCTGGTCTTGGCACACTGTGCTCACTCTGTTCAATGTCTTTCTTTGTGTGCCTGTGTGTGAATACATATAATTACAATATACTCTTGTATTTAGAAGTCTTTTATTTATTTAGTTATTTATTTATTTTATAAAGACTGCAGTGAAACTGGCTGTTTCTCCATCAGTCCCTTCACTCATGGTCCATGATGTTCCATGGTTGTGTATGACACAGAGAAGTCCATTGTGTTTTGGTGTCACTAAATACCTACCAATGAAATAATCAAAACCTGCAGAGATGCAACTGCCAGCTCTTCAAATTGCATACAAGACTGAGACCACATTAATAACAGGATGTATCTATACGTAGTAATCATGAAGGACAGTGCTATACACACAAAAGAAGATTTGAAGTTAAAGAAACTTTTTTTTAACTACATGGCTGAGATTTCTATTTTTGAAACATGACTGTAAATATCTATTTTATTTTTTTTTTTGGAAAGGAAATATAAGGCAACTTTCTTTATATCTCAGATAAGATTGTGTTAGTGATGAGCAGAAGAGAAATACAATAAAAACATTAAACACAATAATTGCAAAACCATTGAACATACAGAGCCAGTAACAACATCAGATTTCAACAATGTTGTCAAGTTAGCARACTCAAAGGGAGTTGAGAGCTAAGTCAGGTGTCAGAGTTCAATTTTTTAAGTAGATTTTTACCATGGATTGATCAGGAGTCAAGGTAGATTTCATCTGACAACTTCAAATAGATTAAAATAAATTAAAACTATTTCACTCAAAAGGATTACTGTCCAGAGTATACTTCAGACAAGTATCATCTGATTGCTAGCTGAGGGTTTAGTTGATGGCAAATTAAATCTCTCTGACTGTGAAGTCATTGTGTTTGTCTTTAGGATGTGTTGATATGCCATAAACTCACCATGGTATAATGCAAAACTGGGGGAAAATTATTTCTCTTGTCTTCACTGTCATTAATACAGAAACAGCCAGTTTTGATACTCTTTAATGCTGTGCATGTGGTGTCTCTTTGGTGTTTGAAAACACTACTTACTTAAATACAGAAAAAAACCCACTTCTGTTTGCATGAATAACATTTAAGCTGGTTCCATCTGAGGATACATACTCTGGGTTTCCATTTCACCCACACTGCCACAGCAGCACATAAAAGCGGTCAGTCTAATCATGCCAGGAAGCAGCACAGACACAGCATAGCAGGAGTCCTCCCTATTCAAAGAACTCAGTCTGACAATCTGCCTCCACCAGCCAATGACAACAAAGACCAAAGCCAACTAGCCCTCAGGAAAGTGATGTCTGATGGACCAGTCAAGCCTGAAGGAGGTGAGCAGAAAGACATGGTTAAGAAACCAACTACATCCCAAATACTTCTTGCCATGTCGACTAATTCATTGCGATATTTAATTATTTATTTTACCCCTCCATTAAGTGCTGTAAATGTTAACATGAATCAAGAACTCTGCTTGATTTTTCCACCTATCAGCGCATAAATCCATCATGAAAAACTGTGCTAAGAAGCATTATGAAACAACAAATGTGTGCACTTCCATTCCACTGGAGTACTTGGAATTCTGTTGAAAAGTAGTATAGCTTTGCTCATGTTGTTGCCTAATAAAAAGCATGCATCCAAGCTGGTCTGCTTAAGCATGATTGGACATTTCTTGTACTGTGACAAAAACCTAACTGCACATTTTTGTTTCTAAAAATGTAATTGGGACAATAACAATTCCTGTTTCCTCTTCCAACACAATTGTCATATCAACAGTCATTAGCATAGGTAATTTTTCAAACCACCAGTGGAAAGGAAAGGAGTTTTGATCCATGTATAGCTCAATCTCTTGATAATTTTCGTATCAGCATCTTTAAAAATTATTTTCTACTTGTAGGCACCTGTAATACCACATATCATCAATTTATTCCCTCATCACAAATAAAGAGCCAGAATCTCAATCAGTTCAAATTGCCACTGTTCTTTTGACTTCTGGAGCATCTTGTTTATTTCCATGGAATCTGAGGGATAATCCAAATAAATGTACTGACTGAACTCCCAGATGTTCTTTTGTGCTGTAATCCCTTCCTAAGCTCTCAAGATGCATTGAAGGTTTTTCTGTCGACACCATTGCACACATTGGGCAATATAAGCTGGCTGAGGGGTGCAGGAGGGAAGGAGGAAATGGTACTTTGGACAATATATTCTAAGGACAAGAAGTCATTTGGACAACAAGTGTGATGTTAAAACAACTAATAAACAGGGCAAAAGTAACAGGTCTTTTTAGGCATATTTAGAAATGACAAGTTTTTTTCTTAGGAGAACCTTTAGAATTCTTCCATAATTCCAGGTATTTACACAAACACACACACACACACACACATACGCACACACACGTTGTATTACTCTACAGCCCAAATCTAGACACTCAGCTCAGGCAGAACCAGGGAATGTTGTGGTACAAGCTCAGGCATCATGTCTGAAAGCTGCATAACACTCCAGGGGGGTAGACCATTCAAATCTAAATGACTCTTATGATCTTCTGAGATGTTGTGTCTGTCGAGTTTTATCACAAAGAATCGTAGCCCTGTGGTGATGCCTTTTCACATAGATAGGTAATGCAAAACATTTTGCTTGCGATGTAAGGTTGAATATGTAAGGTTTAGATATACATTTACAAGAAATAGTGAGTCTGTTGGCTTCAAGTACCTGTGCAAACAAACTGTTATTCTATCTTCTTTAATTTTAAAATTGCAAAAAGAATATATACTGATATGTACTTGGCTCAGCAATATTGGAAGCATCATAGAGAGTTATGGGAATAAGAGTCCACATTATAAATAATGAGTCCACATTATAATAGTAAGAGTCCACAATAATATATAAAAAAGGTTAAAATTGTTATGAAGACATGTAGTGCTTTTGTCTTTTCACTTCTGACAAATAAACACAATGCTTGGTCACCTACACAATGCTTACAAGTCTGCTTTCAGACCTGTGAGATGTTTTAGCTTTTCTTTGTTGTCCCAAAGATAGTTTGTCCAAATTTATTCATATGAGGTGGGCCAGTAGTTACCATTTTGAGGTTAATGACTCTCATGGCTTTTAGCAGGAATGAAAAGCAAGATGATTTCACTGCAGTTTTGTGGAATATGAAAGTAAAATGAGATGAGTCTATAACCTCTAATGGAAAAAGCACCAAAGATACTCAAAGCAGCTTCCAACTTATGGACTTCTTAATGGGATGAAGAGATGATAAAGAAAGGAGAGATTTCCCCTTCATATTGAACTATGAATATCAGGGCATTGYCAATTTCCAAGTCCATTCCCAAAAAGGGATGATGCATGTTTATGGCACCCACCTCCATTATAATCTACTGCATTGGTAGCTGCAAAAGGACATGTTAGGAAGTGGTTTTAATAACTGAACAGTCATCTTGGCAAGTTAGTAATTTTTTGTTACTATGTCTCAAAGCYCTTTACTAAGGAAGCAATTACAGATAATACACAAGATTATTATTATTTTTACCACAGCTATTTCTCTGTGCATTTATTAAACAACAGCACCTTTTAGAAGAATTGTTTGGGTTTTTTCAGCCTAAGTACACAAAGGTGATGGAAATGATTCTGTGCTGTGAAGTCCTTCTATGCCTAAGATAACCCTCWGAAAGTGTCCTCCTTTGATCTTGCCTCTCAATAGCTCCATTTTTTCTCTTGAATTGAACTGGCTCTAGAAAAAACAACAAAACAACAAGACAAGGATCCTCAGTCATTCTGACAATGTCTCAGAGAAATCCTTCTCTAGTTCTGATTCCTAGGACCCTTTCTATTGAGTCTATTTTGTCAGTTGTTAATTGTGTGTCTGTTGAGAAGTAACAAGGAAATCAAACAAGATCAGAACCTATAGCAKAAATAGCATATTTTGTGAAAACAAAGGTCTTTCATCAGGTTTTTTTTTTTTAATGAATTGTTTCTGTATTCCTTTTACAGAGTAAAAAATGTATTTAAATCAATCTGCTTTAAAATTAAGGTGAAAATGCAAGAAAAAACATTGKTTTTTGCTGAGAACCTTTGTAAAATCCAACAGTCAGCTACAGCAGTTAATTAAAAATAAACCCTGAAGTATAATTTTGTCATTGCCATGAGAGATAAGAGTGTGGTATACAAAGAAACCAACTGCATGYTACAATTTCCAGTCACATCCCTCAGAGAGGAACAATAACATTTCAGGGCCAACTCTTGAAGCCAGAAGTTGCAAGGGATCCAAGTCAGAGGATGGCTGGAGTTAATTTGATTAAGGTTTTGTGCAATACATGAATCATTTCCAATTACACATTCACTTRAAATTAAGCACGTTCTCTTCAACATAAATTTGTGTATTAAGAGTTTATCCACCAGATGAGTCAGTTTTAGAAACAGTGTGAATCAGTCCACCACCTTTTCAGTCAGTAATTTATCCCACAAAAGGATCTTCTTTTTATATGGAATTTTCTTTGTAGGTCAGTTATGTTTTAAATAAATTATTTTAGAGTTCTTCAGATACTTGAAAAATTGGAGATGTTCTGATTATTCAGAACACCACCAGTTCTCTGGATACATGCATAYGAAACAGTAGGTATATTTGGAATATAATTTTTACTGATTTTATAAAAAAAGGATTTTCAAACCTAGCTTATAGATTTAAAGGAATTAATAACATGCTTCAGTTTTAATACCTTTCAATAAAGTGAATAAGAAAGACAAGGAACAGAAAAAACTTCAGCATCTGTGTTAAGCAGAAAGGTGCACTACCTCTGCCTTACCATAGTAGAAATTTGATTGGTTTGTCCTTTTTTGCAGAGAAAAAGATGCCAGCTTTCCCCCTAAAGGACAATGATTGTACAATTAAAAATCAATTCCTTTATTACATTAGAATATCCAAGGGTGAAGAAAAACCCATTACTTTATGACCAAATCAGGAAATTTCTAGAAATTTATTTTGAACCTTCCTAGCATCTTTGAAGAACAGTAAATTAATATTTAAATAGTAAGTAGCTCAGTAAGTGAATTTAAGTCTCAACATCATTGTAGCCCTACATATTTTTTATTTTTTCCAACAGACACTGATGTAAAAGAAGCTACAAGTCAATACGCTATTGCTTGTATATCTTTTGTTGGTGGCTGCCATAGGCAACTTCTCTTCTATTTGGCTCACACTAACCCAACCAAAAAAGGAAGGAAGCAACCTTCCACAATAAAAAGACTGCTATACTCACCTGAACTAGTTAGCAAAMGTTCAACATCTAGAGAAATTGCCATATGTTTCAGTTAAAGATCCAAGCATCTCTGCTAATTTAAGGTATTGCCAGCATTATAATTCTTCTCTAACTTCTGTCTAATTTTCAATAATGGAAAGATTTTTTCAGGATCAAACCTCTACCAACTTAAAATCACATTTCCTTAAAACATCYTCTGACACATGTACCTGGTATTATATTTTTTTGTCACTGAAAATGGTGAGGTGGGGGACCTGGGGGTGAGGAGGAAGGGAGAAAATGGAGCCCCACAGAATTTCATAGAGAAGATTTCATCTTTTACATTATGCATTTTCCATCATGACACAACAGCTTTTYCAAACAGTTGTATGTCAAGGGATTTTACTGGCTCGGGGAGATCTACTCTCAGAGGTGATATTGTTAGCTAGAATACCTCCAGTTTCAAAATTCTACATCAGCGTTTTTAAAATGGTACCCAATTAAACCTGTCAATTTAAACATCTCAAAGAATGCCAGTTTAAAACACTTTAATTCAAAAGGTAGGACACCTGCTTATTACTGTCTTGAGCCAACAACTTTGACATGAGTTCACTTAAGTGTCAATGTAACAGGTTAAAGCTACACAGAAATGTAATGTGATGCTTGCATCAAGACATTGCCATCACTGTACAACCCATGATACAAGACTGAGCCAGCACAGTGTAATTTCTAGCCACTTAGCTGCAAGCAATTAAAATTTATATGAATTTTCCTTATCACTAAGTTCTATTTGCTGGCTTTAGCAACAATGGAATGAAAGGAAATTGATTCCTAGGTTACATAAATCTTCTGAATTGAATATGATTGTGGTTTCAAATACCTGCTAATTTGGGATCTCTTTTAGTCTGGATCCATTTTCACACATTTAATAGGCAATGYCATGTTTTAATTTCCTACATTATTTTAGGATATTTCCTTCACACTTAAATAATTTATAGCCCAAAGCTGTTTAGTGACTCATGTCACTAGTTTCTTAATTTCCAAGTTAAAYGGGCCTTCACATTGCTCCAAATAACCCATTTCCAAGAATCATTATCAAAACAAGAACAGTTTGTCCCCACTCTCTGCAGATAGCAGAGTATCTTTTCAACCTTGTYCCAATCTAATAGCTGGCCCATTTTGCTTTGGTTATTCCTGCTATTTACTCTTTCACCATTTTAAATTGACATGTAATTTCAGAGAATTGCTCAGCTTCTTCATTTGATAACTCTTATTTAAAAAGTAGTTTTTCAACATTCTGTAGGGTAGACTAACGCTACAGAGTGCATGGAAAGCTATTTCATCCAAATTGCTTTCCTGGATAAAGAAATTACTTCGGTACAGTTTAAGAAATGTGTTGTTCTTCTGTTACTCATCTCTAATGGTAACTTTCTCTGTAAAGGTTGTCTTGAACTTTCACAAAGTATCTCTGCTCAGTATGCTGTCAAATCCATGTCTAATATACAGCCGCRGCTGAGATGGGTGACACCATGGCTTAAAGTCCTATTCAGTATGAGGGACCACTAGGAAAATGAACTATCTTGGGCGACCTGAGGTAGATGTGTTTGATCACCAGCTGTTTATGCATCCCCAATCTGTTGCCAGTTCCCAAAAGATGCAACAAGCAGTTCCAACAACAGTTTTACCCTTACCGAGCAAGCTGGAGCAGCTCTTGCTTTTAATGCTAGCAAACACTCCATGAAAACAGGAAAACTGGCATTTGGGRCACTTTGAGGTTGGAGCTCTTGAAACACCAGGCTATTGAGAATGAAGGGCAGCCCAGCTTCTGCCAAAAGACACTGCATCAGATGCCCAGTCTGTTGGTCATCAGAAAATTACACATAGCAGATGGGTGCCTTCACCTCCCATGGGCTTGGATCTCTTTAAGACTCAGAGTGACGCTTTCAGCCTTACTTGTCACCCAGAGTTTCTCAGAAGATGGACAGTTAAAAGAACAATTTCTTTCAAGTAATTAGAGGCCAACTGGGGAAACTTAATCCTGAATCCACACTTGAAGGCATTTTCCCCTCCTCCTGTTTGGTTCACACACAGAACCATCATTCCCAATGCGTTTTGACAGATTATTTCTGTTTCTAGACAGAAACTGGAAAAGGGGAACATCTACAGTTTATTCACCAGGAGAAAGTGCTGGTTGAGTCTGTTCTTTCTGCCACATGAACCACAGAACTGTAAAGTCAACTTTTTAAAATTTAAGTCTTAAAAAAACATCCATTCACTGTAGAAGAATGGCTGGAGTGGCTGAGAGTGCTGGATTGTTTCCATTTTCCTGCTGACTGATTTAGTAGCTCCTGGTTATAGGTCTTGTGTGAATGATCAATCTTCCCTATATTAGGTTTTAACAGAGCATCCTCTCTGTTGTCTGTTGAAAACAGATTTTTCTGAAAGATTAAGTGAAATCATATGCTTTCCAAGCTTTCCTCTCTTACWGATTTTAATATGATATTTTCTTCATACTAAGGCATGACTTACACATTTTTCTTGATTCTAAAGGTCTTTTTTCTAACTGGGTCCATCAGCCAAAGTATAAGCAAATACATATTTTTGCCATACTAATAATAATTTTAAAAATTATAAATAAAAAGATGGAGCTGAAATGTGAGGTCAGTGCTAACTTCCATTTGTTGAATCAGCAATTCTTTTCCAAAAAGGCATAAGGGTTGAATTTATCATGTCCAAACGTCATTKTGTTGAATTTTTTTCTTCTTCCTGTAAACCATGCAGAGTACAAAAGGTATCTGTCTAACCATTATAATTTKTTTTGGAAAACCCTGGTCCTACACCAGGTATAAAATTATCATCCACTTTCTTGGAACCTGAAATAATTACTGCAAGCAGTTGAGAACTTTTCCAACTCATTTATGTATTCATCACTAGAATGATTGACCTGAAATTTTGCTCATGCCAGAGCCWGTAAAACAGGCAGTTTAACAGAATCACTCAGAGACAGCATTAACACCACATTTCAAACTACTAAATGTGACATATGTACCCATTAACACCCATTCCMAGTAGAGAACATTTCATCTCATCGAGGGAACTACCAGCTAAAATAGGATTAACASATGAAAATTAAATCAAACCACAACAATAGCTTTTTGTGATAGGAAAATCTGTGCCCTATTTCAGAGAAAGCAGCTCATATTAGGGTGCTAAACTTTCATTTCATATTTCTATTCATCATAGTTAAATGGCTGGGCAGCCCAGATATAATGATATTGCAGTCCTTAGAAAGTGTCAAGCACCTGATAAACTGTGTAAAGAGTTTACAGAAATRAGGCTGGAGAGGGCGAAGGGATATCTCCTTTCTCCCAGAGAGAGGCCAARTGAAGATGCATAATGACTTCCAGTTAAGTTTTGTCTCTTTCATCTGCTGGAGCCTGAAGAGTCTTTTCTCTGAAAATGTAAGGCTTTAAGAATAATATGYAATTGACGGCAAGAGCTTGCCTTTAACAAGTATTTTAAAAGTTTTTTAAGTTTCTTAAGAGTTTCTAAAAGTTGTTTATTGGGTTGSTTGTGTTGGGGTTGTTTGGGGGGGCATTGCTTAAGAGCCAGAGAATAATTTGCAAAAACAAAGGGCAAGGAAGCAATGAAACATGGCTCTTACACACTCTGGGTACTTAATATTCAAACGATGAAAATTGCCTTCACCTGCATTCCTATTCAGGTAAACATTGTCGATTTCTRTAAAGCAAGACTGTACCTTGTAGCTCCAGGCACCTGTGTGATACCAGATGACAATATCTAATCTTTGGACCCAAGTGAATCCATATGCAACTGTTCAAATGCTACAGACCAAAGCACCTCATGCCAGAACTTTGCTGTCAAAATYCATGGACTAAAGAATTTTCTAGCATAGGCAGCTGATGTAAGAAGTACAGAAGCTCTGTAACTCAGAAGCTCTGTAACTCAGAATTAACCTGCCCTAATTCCATAATTAAAAGTAAAATTAAAACTAAATATATTGCAATAGTTGTCTGTCCTTTATGTGGATATGAACCCAATTGATCAAGCAAGGTGGAAATTTTTCTGACACTTTCAGGACTTCACAGACCTTACGTAGACTGGTAAGACTAGAGGAGCAACAGAGTGAAATCTGACTTTCTTGCTAAAGTTTCTAAGACAATGTTTGCATGTATTCAAAGAGAAAGGGCAAGACTGCCAATGAGTGTGCATACTAGTTTCTTGAATATAAGAGCATGGAACTAGTTCTATCTTTCCACATAGAGTAGAACTATAGCCATAGTTATACTAAYTCTTAAGGAAAATATTGCATAACAGCAAGCATTGCCACATCATCAGAACTCCAAAGTTTTGTACATAACCAGCAGAAACTTAGAGGTCTAGATGTATCTGTAAAAATCCTGACATGTAGAAAATGTGGGTGTCTCACAAGTTATGAGATGATCTCTGTATCCAGATTCTGAATTTGTCACGAAACCAGCTGTAAATCTATTTGTGGATTTCATATCTTGTCACAAACTGACACTGTGATTCATTACTTTCATAGAGCAGACAGAAAAAAAAAAAAAGAATAACATCAAACTTTAGAATTTTCAAAATCCAATCATGAATCTAAACTTGGATCCATTATAACCATTCACCAAGTGAAGTGACCTTATGGAAAAAAAACATCWATATGGAAAATTATATGAATTGGTGAAAACAGTAGAAAAACTAAAAATACAGCATACTGAATGTGTAATCAGGGTACAGCTGTTTCAAAAGAAACAGCTATGCGTTGATTATAAATAGATGAAGCAAAACTTCTAACCCATTTCTAAAGGCTTCATTCAAGCTTTTCTGGATTGAACTAAATTCTAGGTTCTTACTGGTTTCAGAAATCCATCAGTAAAGATACAAGAAATTACTTCAGATACTAGTTTTTACAGCAAAGTCAGTAAAAAAAATCGTAGATATGAAAGATCCTTTCAGGCCACATATGTCATGGTGGAGATATATGCTACRCTAAGTAAACTCATACCTAAGAGAAGAACTGAAGATTCTGTTCTGTGCTGGCACAATATTGTTTTGGCTTCCAAGGGTTTTGAAGATGTGTTGATCTCCCATTTGTACTCACTTGTGAGGCATTTGTCATGCCATGTCACAAAAAAAACCCGCCAACAAAACAACCTACTCTAAAGGAACCCTCGGAATTCCAAACAGAAAACAATGGGAGACATACAGGTCATGCAAAGACAATGAGAAGTGAGATACTTAATCAGTTTGGGATAGGCATGAGAGAGCCACAATTCAGGCTGTTAAATACAGGGCAACTGGCAATGATATGTTATAACAGAGAGTTTGACCTCTCCTCTCTGAAACATCACTCTTGCCCAGCATTTCTCAGCAGCATTTTGCTGACATGTCACCACAGGCATAGGAATTCACTCACAGCACCACCAGCTGAAAGGGCTAGAGCAACCACTGCACACAGCCACCCCAGCTGACTGTCTCTCTGGAAAAACATGGGTGCCTTTCCTCCAGGTGAGATATTGAGAGTATCTGCTAATAACACAATGATTTTAAAATTTATTCCTCTTGTATTTACATCCAAGAAGGCAGCCTATGATCAATGTGTAAAGTCATGGAATAGGGCTAACGAATAATTTTATCTGAAAACAACGTAGACTTACAGATTCCACTTCTGGCTGTGGGGAATAGTGGAACAAAGGAGATTAATAGAGTTGAAATGATAAAAAAAAGCTATGTGACAACTTGGTTTACCAGTGAAGAATCACCATGGAGAATACGGATTCCTTATCCCAGTTCCTTGGGATTGCCCAAGGAATGATGGCATGAGAATTGCTTCATTTATTGCTTCTAGTTCAAATTACTCACCTGTTTTTACATTATGTTTGAGGACTTACACTCAGCTTCCTGGTCCCACATCAGGCAGCATGCAGCGTTCTTCACCAAAAATATTATTCAGTTAGTCAGACATAAAAAATATTGATTGCCAGTTTAAAGCAAGACACTGTTGGGGCTCTGGCTCTTATTAAAATTCCAGTTAGATACTTGTCCAATTTATTTTTAAAGAAGAATCTCTTTTAAATACTTACATAGGAGCTTCACAGTTCAGCAAAATAACATAAAATCTCATTAAGTCTTCATGGAGAAATAGCTCTGCAAAACATTATTTTCTATCTTCAGTATATATGCTCAGTAGGTTGAAATAGATGAAACATGAAAATAGCAAATGTATTAGAGGACATTTAGAAAAAAAACAACAAAAAAACCACCCCAAATCGGTATTAATATTCCCAGACAATTGTGTTATTCAATATGAGAATAGCTACTCTATTGTTCCTGTATTAATTACTATGTGTAATGTCACTGTGTCCTTTTTCCTTTGTATTTCTCAACTTGCAAAATGCAAAATACTGGATGATTTGTTCATGTAGTGCAGTAATGTCCAAAACACAAAATAAGGCAATCTGAAGTAAAACTAACATATGGTTTTCTAACACCAAATGGTATTAAATTAAAATTAAATTGAAATTAAATTAAAATGAAATTAAAATTAAAAAGATGAAGGCATCTCCCATCAAAATATGTTTATTAAAATTCGATGCACACAGTAAGAGAGATGCACACAGATGGGTAGGAGCAGTTGAGAAATATAATGCGTAACTGTGTTATGTCTGAAGAGGGGTGGGGATATTCTTTGTGACTATAGGTTGTGTGCTTACACATCTTTGCAAACTCCTCTCCTCAAAATCACCTAATGCAAAGAAAATTTCATAAGGAACATGAGGAAGGCCCTYTGGAGCTTTAATTCTCATTATCATATGAAATGTTTCAGATGAAAAACTGGTTTTCTGCCACTTTAATCAGAAAAGCAGTGCTGACAATTCTATCCCAGTCTTGTTTTTTCCTTCAGGCTGTTGATTTGAACTATTAGCATGACTGGAGAAAAAGATATGGTGGTGTACTATTTGGTTTAGAGCACCTTATTCTACATTAAAACAAACTTCATGTAGAAGTTTGTTATGATAAAGCAATATTTGAATGTAAAATATAAAAGCAAAAGTGTTTGCAGCATGTGATTTTGATAAAGTACTTTTTTTTTTCTTCATGTCAGTGGTATGATGTTTTATAAGCCTTTAGTAACCAAATGTTCCTGCCCTGTACAGCAAGGTCTGCTAATCACCGACCTGCAGAAAGTTCAGTCTCCACTGGCTCATCAGCCAGTAGCTTTGGCAGTGGATACAGCATGGATAGCGAAGGCAGCAGCAGTGCCACGGGAGAGAATAATCTATTTCCCATCCCCAGAATGTAAGGTTTTTCCATTCCTATATTGTATCATCCATGCCCAATTTGTAGCGCTTTCACTGTGCTAGTCATCTTCTTATGCAGTTTCCTCTGCAGACTTGGGTTATGAAGTAGAATAGCAGCTAAAGGGGGGGATTCCCCACAGTTCACACTTTTATTCTGCTTTGTTGAGCATTGAATTGTTAATAACCAATCAAACCTCTGTCTCAAGCTTGTGAATTTCTTCCTGTCATGTAGGAGATGTGCTGGTCTCAGCCTTTGATGAAGTGTGTAGAGATGGGCTTAGCTTATGTTTTAAAAGTACAACTATTGTAAGATTGAGAAAGCTTGGTTTAATTTTTCAGATTTTCCTCCCCCTGTAAAGAGATGTTACTAGTGCAAGGGGAATCCATATTCTGGACACAGCCCAGCTTTTCCCGAGTTTTTAGGAGTTTCAGAAGAATTTCTCACTTCTTGGCTGGAAAAAGCTTTTTGGTACAGAGTCCCTGTAGAAATTATCAAGATGCTATCAGTGCAATGATCCTATAAAATGATTTAATTTCCCAAATTTTTTACTCAGTTAAGTACTCCATAGAGAAAACTTTTGCCTTGATTTTTTCATCTCCTCTGTCAGYATGCACCATCATTTATCAATTTCATTTATATTCCCTAATAGGACAAAGTAMCTTCTGATCCACTTAGTGATTCTGGCCTAAAAAAAAAAATACAGATTGACTGTTCTCAAAATATTAGTTGGTGATTATTGTTCATTCATGGTCTGCAATAGTTCAATATTTTATCTGGAACAAAAAATTTACACTTTTCCCTTGAAGTTGTGAACTATTAGTCACAAAAKATATAAACTTCCTTGAAAAACTTGAATGAAGTGAAAATTCTCTAGAACTGTGATATTTCTGTATTTATCATTTTAAAAAATAAAGCTCAATGGTATTTGTCTACGTCTTGTTAGTAACTAAAGGGAAAACAGAGATAAATCTAAAAMTTCAATCTCACCTTCAGAATCTAGGAGGATTATGTGAGCTTGGATTGTARGGTGCCAAATGTTTGATTTTGTATTGGATTTTTCACTCATGTTGTTTTAAGCTATAAGGGGAAAAAAATGTCCTTGACAACATCAAAAGAAAAAGAAAAATATTGGGCTGTCATTCCTAGTGAGAAAAGCAAAGATCCATAAAATCTTTGTGCACAATAACACAAGATGGAGCTCTCAATAGAAATTTTCTGTTCACACATGCCAAACTTGAGTCCAAATCACATCACTTACTGTGTGTTGACTAGCAATGTGACAGTACCTACAGTTACTTTATTATGGCATTTTAAACTGAGTTATTTATATGCTTAGAAAGTATTTAAAATTACACAGGAAATTTATACAGACAGGGCCTGCTTCATTTTTCATGTTAGTTCCCCAGGGCTTTACATAGCAGTGTAAGGAAAATGAATGACAAAATAACTGTTTTACCATCAGATCATTCATGGAGAGAATGTTTAAARTAGATAACTGTTTCCATTTTAAATTTTGTATAAAAATTCTTATTTATCTGAATATATATATAATTGAAATTCTACTCATCATTTGCACTCACACTGGCTTGATAATGACTTCAGGGACTCTGACCTTGTACATTAATTCAGCAAGTCCATAAGACCACAGCTTACAATTTGGATGTGAAGTATTAAGAAGGCTAAATATTTTTAAGCATCYTGGCATTTAAATTCTTTTTTGATTATAAGCTCTCTGCTTAGACTAAGTTTCTGCTCTATCAATAGAAATTGTTGGATTTGCTGAGTTTTAAACTCTGTTTTAGTCCAAGTGCTTTTAACCATAGCAACAATTGGTCTCGAAGCAAAATAAAATGATTAAATAGYGACACGATGGGAATTGTTTGATGAGGTAACTAATTAGAATACTTGCCAATATTAAGTAGCTATAACTATCAAGGGAAATTAATAATTATTRTACAGTTACATATATCTGAATATATCGTGTAAAGTCTTTCTAATTTGTTTTTTTTTCAAATACTCCTATTATCCACTTGTAATATTCTTGAAAGCTACCCATGTTCTTATCTCTGATAAAGACCAGATTCTCTATGCCTTTGTGTTGTGTAACCCTTTATAGCAGTACATTTGCTGTAAAATAAATTTCATTTTGAATGCAAAGGTGAAAACCAATATAATGATGTATAATGAATATAACCCTTGGGACAAGTAATTCTTGTATSATATTTGTAAGGATTTATGAAGCATTATCTACAGAAGAAGGAAATAATAGCTTTCAGTTAAAACTAAATGTAAAATCACTTGAAAAACTGTGATTTTATACTAATTTTTTAGTTCCTTGTGAATTTGGAGAACTTCAGACATGAATTTTTCTTCTCACAAGTAAAAAAGAACAATGCTGACCCTTTAACCCCTGAGGAAKCACATGCAACTGAAGATAATGCCTTACAGCCTCTATCACAGCAGTCAGAGTCTTAAGGCAAAAAGAAGACTAGAAGCCCAAATGCTTGAGAGTGATTTTAATAATGCCTTTGAGCTTGCAACAAGTATATTTAAAGATAGCTTATACTTTACCTAACTTTCATTGGGTAAAAAYAGACATTAAGATTCTAATGCAGGTTCTTTCTACATAAAATGCAGGAAAATAGTGAACTCTAGGGCATGATTTATTCCACTCTCTTTAAGATTATTGTTGAGTTTTCAGAATTTTTCTTATGCTTAATCTAAACTATAAAGTAAAGCAATAATTTAAGAAGATGACAACCACAAGTATGCCTTACCTTTGAAGTAAGAGTATGGTAGACCAAATATCATTTTTTATGACTGCTTATTATATATTTCACTTTTGGCTATAACAAGATAAAGTGAGGAGAGAAGATATGCAGCCCCAGACTGATGTGGGGCAGGTAGCAGACAGCACCCGATGGACCCATTCTGTAAGAATGTACAGGCTTAGCAAGATGTGTTTGCAGCTGCCTTCAAAAGAGGAAAAAAGAGAATATTCTTAAAAGAATCAAGCCTCATTGGCTTGGATGTWTCACTGTTTTAGCTCTTATCTTTATATGGTTTTATTGACAACAGCAACCATATYTTTTCACAGAGGGAAGATGAGCCAGAATGGACAAGAACCAGTAAAGCAGTCGGGAGTGGSAGTGACTGATTCAGAAGGTAAAAAGAAATACAAACAGCTCTACAGTGGTACCCCATCTTTTTAGGAAGGACATGCCTATTTCTTTGACTTGTCATGCTATGAAAAATTAGTCTATGCTCTCTTTGTATTGTAGATKAAAATCCTGACCTTCATTTTCTCTAGGGGCCCTTTACACAGAACACCAGTGTAATGATTCTTCAGTTTAAATGAGAATGGTGTCCTACCTGTATATTTAAAGTAATTAAATAGTTAGATCACAATGAATAATATATAATAATATCTGTCTTCTGATGTTCATTGCTTTTCAAATAAAACATACAAAGTCTGGAGCTGACTCAATACTCGGTGGATTTGAAGAATATGTCTAATGCCTGTCAGGCTCTATTTTTATAACATTTCAAAATATTTACTTCATAAATCAAGTATTAATATTAGTGTTTACATAAAACATTAATTTAAAATAAAAATATTAGCTGAGCAGGTTTGACTGCTGCACTTAATGCAGATGAACTATAATGAAACATTTATTGGCTTGGGAAATTCTGAGTGATTTYGTTTTGGTATTAATGTGGTACTGAAAAAGAAAAAGACACTGTAATATTGGAGCTGGGAAACACCAGACAGAATGACTTTCAAAATTTCATAGGGAATGTGATTATCTTTCTCATGTGTAATAATGGAAAACCACATGAAAATGGAGAATATTTTGTACTGAAGGACATGTTATGAAAATTACATTTCTCTTTACATATGAGGTATATTCTTTCAAGTGTATGTTTATATTGACCTCAAATATAAAACTTAATTATCATTACCTTCATTTTATTATTAAAATAAGACYTTTTTCATTTAGATGCATTTCAATGAAGCTTTGAGTATCAATTAATTCATGAAGCAAAATTTATATTTATAATTGATAAATGGACCTTAAGCTTAGTCATTTAAAAAAATCAACATTTTTCAGGTTTCTAGAATCTCTATACATGAGGAAATAATTGCTGTTTTCATATTTGAGGTAAAACCAATCTAATGTTTCACAGAGCTGAAGAAATCAAATTAGAATTTACAGGTAGATCTGTAAAGTTCTCTTTGCCAAAAAAAAGAATTCTTACTCTTTTATATGCATTTTACTAAAAATTTCCATACATAGTACTCATTAAAAATACTTAATATTTTGCTTTATCAAATATCAAATATGAAATACTTTGATAATCTTCCTATCAAAATTGGATTTTTCAATAGAATATTTAAGCATTTTTAAAAAATCTGTTTTCTAAAAGAAATGGTGGGATGAAAATGGGAAGTGGGGAATTTTTCATTTTTATTTTATCATGATGAGTTTTATACAGATATATAATTGTAAAAAATATCTTTTCATTATTTGGTTCATCATAAGTTGCCCCTTGGTTTATGTCTTGGATCCTAAATTTCAGAGCCTAAAAATACAAAATATTTTTGTTTCTTATTGGTGTTATTAATTAACCCTAAACCCAAAAAATACAAGTAATAATAAACCAAACAATACCCAAAACACCTTTTGAAACATTCGGAAAGATGTGTATGTAAAATTTGATCTGAAATTACCTTTCCAAAGTTAAATTTCTTCTTGTCTTCAAAATTTGCAAATAACTCAAGAGCTGCAATTCCGTGATTTTCACTTACAATGCAATTCACCTCTGCTGCCTTGGGAGCTCTRAGTGTTACAACTCCTACTCTGATAAAATGACTGGTTCTTATTGAGTTTTTTTTGCCATTGAGAGAGGCTGGTGCAGTCAGCCTGGATTTCAGTGTCTGATTTCTAGCTGACTAARAAGGGAAAGGTCAGTGTCAAAGGATAAATTAAACTAAAAGCTGGAAAACAATTCAAGAGCATTTAAGTTTCACCATGTAAATGTAATTATCTTTTGCGAAAGTAGTTCAGAATTTAGAGGAACTCAAGATTAACCGATAATTACTTCAGTATTACAGATTTATTGTGGCATTCTTTTTATAGATGAATAAAAGAGAATGAAAATCTTAAAACCATGGATTTTCTGTAGTTCACTTACCTGTGTTGTGGACCAGATGAGCTCTGGAGTTTAGTGGAAGCAAATGTTCACTCCCACTTTTCATTAACTGTAGAGATCTCCCATAGCTGGCATTTGTATTCTTATTTGCAAATAATGACTTAGAGTTACATTTAAAACTTTTTAATACTGGTACTCTTTTTTTTACATTTTCAGACATTCTTAGGGTATAACTTCTATAAAAAGTAGGCTTGGGTTAGTCACTTTGAAATGGTGAAGAATAAATTTAGTTGATTGAACATGCAGTTCTACTGCTATGTGAAATGTTTTAGTCATCCAAGTCATTGACACAGGCCTGACAAATCTGGCAGGGGACTCAGAGGATCTTTAAGACCAGTAGCTGCAGGCAAAGAAAGGTGAGATCCTAAAATGACAATGAGAACTGGTTTCTGGGTGCCTGAAACAAAACTGTAGCAACAGGGCTTGAGTTCAGCTCAGGGGGATATGACAACAGAATTTAGGCATTTACATAAGTGGAATCTCCAGGGAAAAAATGCTCATTTTGTAACTGTTTGTCCACTTGTGTTAATGTTTTGTTGGGAATAGTTTTTGTGCTATATATCAAGATAGTTTTAAGTAAATACTGGAAAACAGTGCTATTTACTTTGCTGACATAACCAAATGGTCAATATAAACAACTGTGATTCTGTCTATGATAATCTTTGTTTCTCTGAATATATTATCTTCTCATAGTCTGTATTTTTGTACTACTTAATAATATTTTAAAAAATCATAATTTAAAAAATTGTTCTTGGACACTGTATTAGTTATTTTTATGATATGCATTGTTGCATGCTATCTTACTCTGGGCATTCTGCCCTGAGCAGATGAAATACTTCATCTTCTTAAGCTTCAGTAAATCTTATTATACATATTGTGGTCTCCATTAAGTTATGCAAGCCAGTTTGTGTATTTGTTTCAGAAAGTGCAATATACCTTGTTCAAAGATTTCTTATGACCTGGTTAGAGTATTACAGACATTATAAAAACCACAATTTCATCCATGTAAAGATTGAAACTAACAATTAAAAACACATGATTAATATCTTGATTCAGTTGTAGATCATGATTGGTCTATCTGTCCTATGAAGTTGCTCTGTTGCTCAATAAGCTCCAGATGGTATTTTCCACCTACCAACTATTTATCCATTTTAAAAAATAGAGGGGGAAAATATTTCCATACATTTTAAAAGTATGAATTTGCTAGGTAATCCCAAGATGCCATTGCTTCTAATAAGAGAGAGAAATATAGATATAAATAGCATTGTCATGGAAATGTTGTATCTTCTCCTTTTGAAGATTCTGTATGCATGCAAAACATCATTCCTCAATCCTCAAACAGTGAAGTTCATCTCAAGAAAAGACTCTTTTAGGATTATGTCAGGGTTAATTTGAGTGAATGAGTACTCACAGTGCTTCTGCCATCCTCTCTGGCTGGCCTTATTGTTGAGAGAATTTTCAGTCAGAAAATTGTAATCTCTCTACAGGAGCAGTGTAGCACCTCACCCAAATCTTCCAAGACAGTAGGGTTTTTCTACCTTTCTTTTTTCTTTTTTTTTTTTTTTTTATTACCCTCCAGTCCATGTCCTGAATACCAAAATCTTCTGTTCACTGTTCACCCATGTCTCAAAGGTTCATTTTATGGCCTTTCCAGTGGTCTTTGAGCCTCATCCTTTGAGTGTAATTGAGCAAAGCTCTCTGAGTATGAAACTGTCTCCCTCTACAGATGAATGAACCTGAACAGAAATTTTCAGAATGTTCTAGTAAAGCCTCAGTAAATATATTCAAACAGAACAACAGAAGGAAGAGATTTGTACTATTTCAAATTCTAAAGGTGCACACATACTTACTGAATTTCTACAAAATTATATGATAGAGATATGTTCTCATTTAGTATAACCTTTGGTGAACTCCTGCAGGAGTTTTCCTTTTTTAATTTTTTTTTTTTGGTCATGCTAGTAATTTGCCTAAGTTAGAGATTAAAGGAAATTAAAACAACAAAAAACAAGCACAACAACAAGAAGCCTCAGACATATTCTGTGATCATATTTTAACAAGCAAATTTTACTGTGGATTTAATTTCATCTATTCAGAGCAGTCTAAGATAAAACCCCCCTTTTTTCTTAAATTTYGAGCTCTATGGTTCATCAGCCAAAATGATAAACTAAGAAATTCAGAATGGTTTAATTTTCTATCACTGTATTTCAATAATTTAGGCAGTCTAATCTTTATTTATGACAAAAATTGTTGAAATTCCACGGAAACCTTTAAACATGCTAGGAAGTCATTCTAATAAGATTTTGGAAAGGTGCATGACCCTCTGACTGGGAATAATTTGACTTGTAAATGTTCCTTTATAGCTTTCTGAACCATCCGAGTGAAATTTTCSTCCATCCTTTCAGCACAGAATAGACCCTGGAGCAAATTGTCTTGCGAACTGTTTCACACTGTTTCTCCTGAAGAGGAGCACCCAGGAGTGATAAGTGGATTAGCTCTCTTGAGTAAAACAAGGCATGAAACAAACTGACAGAATAGGCACAGCTAACCAATGCCATATTCTTCAGAGTAATTGTCTTTCCTCAAGAGCAATATAAACATGTTAATCTATTTTTAAAACCCCATTCTTAGTGTCTGTAATGCCTACTTTTATAGCCCTGTTGCCCTTCTGATTTACATGTAAAAAACGTTGGGTTTTTTTTCAAAATAAAATATTACTGATTAAAATGTAATCCTTTCCCAGGAAGATATCTAATTTAAAGAAGAATTGCCAAACTTCTCTACTATCCCTACAAATAAAAAGGCTAAAATTCAACCTGAATTTGTTTAAACTGTCTTTAATATAAAATCAGAACCTGGCTTTCTGGCATTACCTTCTAGCAAGGGTCTGCCATCTACTACTCGACACCATAATTTTAATCAATGCCAATAAAATTTAAAGCAGAAAATACCAGCAAGGGTAATTTCTCACATGAGCAGCTGCTACATTAAAGAGCAAAAAAAAGGACATAAGGGAATAGAAAACAAGTACTGAAAGCACTTGCAGATAGCCTGTCATATGCTGGTTTTAGGAATTTAAAAGATCAGCTATACTCTTCTGTCACAAGGGATCCTTAAGCAATGAGTCAGGCCTATGAACTGACAGTAGTCCTTATCCTCTCTCATTTTTTAAAAAGAAGTCTATATTTTATACATGTCCCCTTAAGCCAGGAATAGCCTTACTATTAATGCCTAAAACCCAAACTTGAAAAGCTGAGTCAAGATAAACAACAGCAGCCTTATAAACCTAAGTATTATCAGCTTCCTCTCTAAACTCTGAGAAGTCATTTTTTATCTATCCCCAATTGGCCCCACGTTCTAATTTCCCACCTGGCTCTCCAGTAATAATTGGAGCAATTAGTTCTGCCTTCCTGAGGTATTTGCCAGTATAATCCAGCTGGTTTTCCTAAAAAGAAGCAGAAAGAATTTAAATAAGAAAAAAGTTTACAGCCAGAGATAAAAAAATAGAGGAAAAGAAGGACAAGTTCTGTATTATTGTATTCACTTCACAAACAACATTAATTTACAATGTTACAAATCAGACTATTTCTGAACTGTCACTGTAAAGAGTAATCAAAACAAAAGTAATAATCCAGGGAGACTGTACTTAACTGGTAGCTGGTSTACAGATTCTGCAGTTCTGAGTTCTGTATGAACTTTGACTAAAAGGCAATTAGCCCTTAAATTATGTCTCAAGATAATTCTAAAACAAAATTATTTTTAAAAGTTTTAGTTTTAAAAATTCTGCTTTTCGTATGGGATCTGTTTGAATTTTTAAAAAATTACCAAGAAGACAAATGAAACAACAAAAAATCTGAAAAGCACAAGTATTTATTCAGAAAACCAAATTATCACACCTTTGAAGTGATACTTCCGTAATCACCTGGAAAGTTAATTTGTTTGCTTTATATTATTAATCACTTTTATTGGCCTAGCTCTTAAACACATTTCTGTTAACAAGGCTTCTTGGAACTTTCAGAAAGCTTCTTTTGGTGACATCTTAGAATTGCAATGAGCTGAGAGAGTTTGAGCTTGTAATCAGAATGTTAGTAATTCCATCCAAAATCTAAAAAATATATATAATTTCAGAATTAAAAAACTATTTGTAGAATTCTGGAACCTATCTCTTTTAATAAGATGTGGTTATGAAGGAAATCTCATTTAATACTGCCTGGCACATTTAGTACAAATTACCAGTTAATAAGGAAGCCTGTCAACAGTGGAAAGCAAGCAGAGGGATCCCCCCACCAAAACTGAGAGAGGGTGAAGGTGCTGGAGTGTGAGTAACTGAACCTGAGCCATGTCTGAAAAAGGGCTGCTGCATCTAGTGAGAAATTTAAAATAGAAATAGAATCACTTTCCATGATAAATGTTCATTTAGGATCAGTAAAAGTCARGTTGAGGCATTAATATGATAGAAGGTGAATTGCTAAATCCTAAATGGTTTCCCCTCTGTCATGAAACTGAAACTAGGACTTAACACGTACGGCTTTTGAATGTCAGTTTCCTGGAAAATTCAGGTGATCCCTTCTTTTTAGCACTATGATTAGRATCTGGAATTTTGTGCATACTTCAAGGGAAAAAAGTAAGCAAAATAGATCTGTTCTAAAGTCAATAATATTCAATACTCAAATACCCATAGACTATTCAGCAGTAGGAATTATGTTAAGGGGGCTTCAAGAGGTCATCCCAATGATTCAAGGCACAGTATTGTTCCTAAAAGGCTTTTTTAACTTGCACCAAAAATTCTTAGTGTTGATAGAGACATCACAGCTTCATTACCTGTTCTATTGATTGGTTAACAGTAATATGTTTTTCCTATGTTCTAGTCCAGTTGCTTGATGAAATTAATACTCAAGGGCAGAAATAATAATCCAAATCCAAGATCTTCCATTCATAAATATAGCATATTTTAAAAAGCCCTTCCTGTAAATAGATTATTCTAAGCTTGCCTACAAATGATAACACAGCTGTTCCYATGGAATAGTTCCTTAATAGAACTTCAATTGCTGCATTTATCTGAAAGGTTACAAAAACCCAAAACCAAGATTTTCATACCTTGTTTTTATACTAGAGAGTCCTTTATAGCTCCTTAATGTCTTAAGATTCTTAAATTTTTTTAGGCTAATTTATAACTTAGAAATTAAACTATTATCCTGGGGATTCAGAAAAGAGGTTTTTTGTTTACTCTCATATATTCTTGAATACAACTCCTTTTTTTTGGACTGATATTCAAAYTGTTTCTTTGGAATGCTGTTTAAATGCAAAAAAATCTAGAGCATTTCCAGGTGGGATCACATGGCAAGCTAAAATTAAACTTCAGCTGATCTTCATTTTTCATGTGAGAGTCCTCAAAATTATTGGACTGTAAATTGTGTTCCAAGATAGAAGTCTTTAAAAGCCAATGCATTAGAATGAATATAAATCATTCTTATGATGACAATGCCTGGATATGTCCAAGTATTCTGGTAGAGAGTGTGCTTTCACGTCTATAGCTAGAAACTCCTGCTTTGTCCACACTTAATTTTCAGATTGATTTTCTTTCCATAATGTTCATTATTGCATCCTATGATAGTAGTCTTACAGGCTTGCAGCTCTAATGAAACGTGTTATCCACTGCTGCAGTATGTGAATTATGGCTTGTCTGTTAAGGGAAAGATTTGGTGTGTGTATTTCTCATAAAGAATTCCTAACAGTTTGTCMTGTAAAGGCATTTGTAATTACTTTAGGCTATTATATGTTGGTCTTGCCTTTTTTGCATTATTTATTCTGACATTACTGGGCTATGACTGGGAGGGAATCCAATGGACAGAASACTAGACAAATCTAGCAAAAAGTAGTGTACTCTATGTGTTGAAGTTGACACAAAAGTTTATTTATCCTTATATGCAAAGGGATTCAGGGTCTTCAAGCACAGGTGTACTCTGCTGTTTGAAATACTCCATTTTTCTKCCTCAAACCAGTTACTGTTTCAGAAAGTTATGGGTATCCCATAGATTTCTAATCAAATCTGCCATTCCAGATCAGCCAGTCCTTTTCCTTTGGTTAGGAGCCAAAAGATTATAATGAAAATTTAAAGCATTTATTTTGGCTTCCTTATCTAATGTTTAAGTGGGCCATATCAGAGGAGATTAGTGCTCCAAATGGTCTGGGTGGTATGTGTAGTAATGCCATCCATTGCAGAAGTCTTTATTTTCTGAAAACACCTTTTGGTATGCTTTCTTTCTGTCATACCTTCTTTTTTAATATTTCTTTAGATTTTCTTTTTTTTTTGTCTGCCATATTGGCTTTGCACTCTGACTGATTGTGATGTGATAACAACATGACTGAATTTGCATGCCTTGGAAAATGAACAAATCGAGATCAGCTGGGTCAAGCATCTAATACATACACCTGCCTTCATGTTTCACACCACTGCAGTACCTACAAGTCCACATTCTTTTCAGAAGCCTGCTAACATTCTGCCGACAATAATTAGTCAGTTTGGGTGATTTACTAGTCCCATGTGTATCTTGCATCAATGCCTGCTGAGTGTGCTTTGGATTCTTGCTGTTTCCTCCTGCTGCTCGTCCAATATCTATAGCATTATTCACCAGCCTCCTGGTTGCCTTGGCTGTGCCTGGCTGAGTGTTTAGCTTTTTAGAAACACGTTCAAATTCATGGAACACTCTGTTATATTCTTGAAGGAATTGGATTCCCACTGATCTGCATGCAATTATTTGCCTTTTCTATAAGCTGTGCCCTTCTGACTAGTCTGATCGTCTGAAAAGTTTCTTTTTCTTGGCAAGTAAAAGAGAGAAAAGGGGATCTTTCCACCCTGTCTCCGGGCATTTTTGAGACTAACAAAAAAGACACCTTATCTCATTRTTTATATGTTGGTTTTAAGACTATTTTGGGTTTCATTTATATTTTAAAGCAGTGTGCAAGTCTCTGACTTTATAGAGACATATTTTTCCCATCATTTTTATGTTTGAAAAAGTGAAGTCTACACAATATCTATGCTGAGTATCTTCCTTCCTACTTGGTGCATCCTTTTCAAACACATCCACAAAGCAAAGTTATCTAAATTCCTGTCAAATTGTAATTCAGATTATTATGATTCAGAAACTATCAGTGTAACAATAGGTTTTTAAAGCCCAYGATAAATCTCTACATGAAAGCTGCCATTTCCAAAGAAAGGAATTTAAACAGAGTTAGAAAAAGAATAAAAGAAAAATAACATGAGATKTTTTTTTTCCTGTTGGTGAACATTTTGGACACAAAAGGAGCTTTCATAGCAATAGTYAAACAGAATTTAGGAAGCAGATCCTAGGAGATGCTCTTCACCTCTCCTAGCAAYCACACCTTACCTAGATGTTGTTGCACTGATTAAAGGAGCTACACCCGATATACAAAATAATAGAATGAAAATGATATATTGAAGACACTCACCTTCAGAAAATGGGTATACTTGGAAAAATCCTGCAGCATAAGAAAYAGATTTTTACAATTTGTCTTCAGCAGTGGAGACATACCAAAACATGCTGTTTTCCAGCAGCAACCAGAAAGGCAGCATGAGTGAGGCAAAGCCAGTTTTTCTAACAACATTTCTCATTCTCTGAAAAAAAACCCCCAGCAACTAATGTGTCATTGTAYACTGCTTTTTTCCCCAGACTCTTGAAATTGTCTTGTTGAATCTACCTTCTTGTATGCAGGTACAGCTCTATCAAGGAGGAAAGGTAAAGAGGCCATAACCTTTCCATAAATGTCTCATTATTTTGGATATGTGCCTTCTTACATTATAAGGAAAAACCACTCTGATATCATAGCTACATCCAACTATAATATGACAAATCAGTTCCCTCTTTATTGGCAGCATCTACTGCCCTTAGGTTAGTTGTTGTGAATAAAATTCCAAAATTAAATATTGCTGTTTTCTTGTTGAACAAAGCTGACTAATTTATTTCAAGTACAATTTTCTGCCTCTGGCTAAGGATTCTAAATTGAAGACAGCTTGAAAAGTTGATATAATAGGAAGTGATGCAAATCCTGAAAGAAAGAACACCCACACAAACAACAAACACATCCTTTTTTTCTCTGCCCCTCTCTGGGATCAACTGAATATGTGGATACATATTTAAAGCACTGACCAAAGGTAATAATTATTCCAATTTCTGCTGTAATTTTGAGCAGAAAGTTCTTCCTTGAGGATACTATGTCTGTTATGATCATGGATTAAAGTAAAAAAAGAAATCAGATATTTTGGAGGCATTTTGTGAATTTATCTACATTATTATTTTATGTTAATAATCCAAATTACACCATAGCAGATTTTTTCATAAAAAAGTTCCTAAAAAATTATCTGAGCAGATTGCCTAAAGAAATTACAAGTTTTGATGAAGTTTTAACTGTTTAATTAAAAAAATCCCAACAAATTTCTGGAAGGGATGAATAAAATTGACATCTTCCTTAGTTTCCTAATGAATCATTTGCATTAATAACCTGATCTTTATAATGCAGTCCCTTGTAATGGCAAAATGAGATTTCCAATACATTCTCAACTGACTGAAGTGTTTTAAGCCTTGTATGAACACTTGCTTTATGGTACCAAGTTACCTTTGATGGTTGGCAGAGGAACTTCAAGGTTTCCACATCATTTGAAATCAGTGTAAGTGGAAACACAGAACTTCTATCTGGAAACTTTAGATAATGCACACTGAGCATTCTGTCCTTCCACCTGTTCTGATGGCCTTTAAATATCTCCAGTGAAGGAGATTCCATTCTCTCTCTGGGCAATSTGTTCCACTGCTTGGTCACCCACAAAATACGGAATTACTTCCTCATGTTCAGGTGGAACTTGCTGTGCATGAGTTTCYGCCTGTTGCTCTTGTCCTTTTGCTCAGCACCACTGAACAGAGCTCAGTCCATCTTCCTATCACCATCCCTTCAGATACTGATAGACATTGCTGATGTCTTCTCTCAGTTGCCTCTTCTCAAAGCTGGGTAGGCCCAATTCTCACAGCTTCTCCTCATGAGAGGGAATCATTCTTATAGCCCTTTGATGGACCTGCTCCAGGATCTCCATGTTCCWCTTGTACTGAGGAGCCAAGAACTAGACACAGCACAGCATATGTGGCCTCACAAGGGCTGAGCAGATGGGTAGGATCACCTTCCTCAGCCTGCTCTTCCATTGGTCTTCTTGGCACCAGGGCACACATGCAGAGCTAATTGCCCACCAGGACTCCCAGATCCTTCTCTGTAGAGCTGCCTTCCAGCAGGTGTAATCTGTGTTCCTCCCCAGGTGCAGGACCCWGCATTTGCCTGCATTGAATTCCAGAAGGTTCTTCTCTGCCCAACTCTCCAGCCTGCTGAGGTCCATCTGAAGGGCTGCACAGCCCTCTGGGGTATTGGCCACTCCTCCCAGCCTTGTGTCATCAGCAAACCTGCTGGGAGGTATCTACCCCTTCATCTAAGTTATAAGTTGAACAAGATTGGGCCCAATATCAAAACCCTTGTGGGATATCACTTGTTGCAGGTTTTCAGCCAGGTCTCTGTTATGCTGATCAAAACCCCCTGAGCTCTGCTGTTCAGCCAGTTCTCCATCCATCTCACCAGCCACTTGTCCAGCCTTCACTTAATGACTTTGTCTATGAGGAWATCATGGGAGATAGCATCAAAAGCCTTACTGAAGTCTGGTAAACAACATTCCACTGCTCTCCCCTCACCTATCCAGACAGGTTTTGGAATKCAAGTGATGCTTGTGACAGGAGAGACTGCCTTCAGTGAATTAAAGGAAGTTTTACCATTGGAATTCAGTATTGCCCCATTTGAGTTCTGCAATAAATTCTGAAATAAATTAATATATTTCATTGCATTGTGCAGGAAATATTGCTTCACTTCTGTATAAATGATATATTTATACATGGTCATGGCACACATAGATGACATAAACAGCCAAATAGATGTAGTGGCCTGGATGAATAATATTTAACAGTTTAGGTCGGAGTGTATTGTACTTAATGAAAGTCATGGAAATTTCAGCAACCTAATATTGGTATGAGAGAAGAGGGATCACACAATGAGAAACTTTCAAGTATGTGAAAAATACAAGAGYGTTGCTGGAGAATGCAGAAAAATTCCGTTTGAAGCATTTAGATGACTGAGCAACTAAAGTCCTGCAAATGATTCCTGAAGGTGGGAAATCTGTCCACTGAGCAAACCTGAGCTAAAACTCAACAGCTTTTACTCTATTAGTTAGAGCAGCGAATTTTTTGTCCTACTCTATAGGTGATCTTTAACTCCCCAGGTTATCACAGGGCTGAGTCACTGTACTGTATYTACTTTAAATAAGCAGAACTAACTATATTTCAGAATGTTACTTACATAAATGTAAGGAATCCTTTTTGACACAAACATTTTGGAAGTCAGATAGCCTGGGTTGTCTTCACAGAAATATCCAAACCATGTAATATTTTTTTCTCCTTTAGTTGTTTTCTGTACTGGTGCTAGTGGCATTTTTTGTGTCTTTTTTTTTCCTTTTTTATTGCAGTAAATTGTGAAAGGGAAGGTAGGATCTATGAACCATTTCAAGCAGAAAATTTGCATAATGCTACATGGTAGGATCAAAACCGTTATCAGCAATTTGAAATTACCTTATATAACTCTAATTTCATAAACKTAAATTTGAGCCAAAATATTTAGACTTGATTGGTTCAACAAGCAAATACTTTGTGCTGAGGCAAGGTAGATTCCTAAGATTAAGTCTACTTCAATGATATATATGCTTACATTTGAACAAATGAACATGTATTCATACACATGTGTTAGGATCCGATTATCAAAAGACGCTTCTGCCCAAATTAAGGTGCAAATGAGACCATATGCCAATGTCAGGAGTATGAATTTTATTGAAGAGTGGAGGTGTGGTAGAAAGGGCAGAGAGAGAAGAGAGAAAGATTAAGTAGAAATGCAGTCACCACCACATGGATCACTGTGGGCATTCTTCCTGCCCTTCCTCCTCTGATCTTCTCTTGGGTGGGGGTCCTTTGAGTGTTCTTCTGGAGGTATATCTTTTATAAAATCTCATTCCCAGGTATCTACAGAATGTAGATGCTGTTCCCACAGCTTGAGCTGGCATGTACTTGCTTCCTTTCTCACGGTTTGCCATGATGGGATTTTTTGTCCAGCTAGGTTACCCAGATCTGCCTCAGCCTCGCATATTACATTTTTGCCTTCAGCATTTATTGCAAGTTCCTACATCACCGTGGGGTTTAGTCCACTTCACCTCAGTTTAGGCCTGGAATTAATGCCTTCCTGGTTACCACCTGTGCCTCTTTTGGTGCTTTATCTTATGGAAACTTCCCTCCCTGACAGTGTCTTGAGGTATTTCACTGCATTCTTTAAGTCCTGACAACCTGTGTGCACATATAAATAGATATTTGTACACATATATAAGTTATTGAATCTCACATAGATCTATACATACATATGGACACAAAATATTATAAATTAATATTTTTTTACATACCTCTTTGGAAATAAAAAMCAAACCTGGGTTCTGAATGAAATGCTTCATCTGTGTCTGTGGGGTTCTTCATTATTCAAAATACTGCTTTTGTTTCATTAACTTTTATTATCTGGAGATTGAACATCACTGTTTTTAACTGCAATGGATAACAAAAAAAGATTAGAACTGTGTTGCATAGTGGCTCTGATATAAAAAGGCAACAAATCCTATTAATATTCAGTTTTACAACTGACTTTTACCTGTCAATTGTAATGGTCTTAYTTATTATAAACATTTACAATAATTTGATGATTAGTGATTTCACTGGAAATTTCTTTAAATAAAGGATAAGGAAAATTATGATCTGATATTTAATATTTTGCAAGCAGGACCTGCATAAGTAGTTTGGGCATTTYGCTGAATAAAAAAGTTTTATTTCAGTCTCTTACTCATTTTGTTTCTATGTTAATTACCTAATTAAAAACTTAGAGTTTTGTCTACTCTACATAAAAAACCTAATTCAGTATCTTTTTACAGCTGGGACCTCCGAAATAGGTAATACAATAAGAAATTTCATCATGGGATTTATGGGAAGATCAGCCACTTAAAAAAATTCTAATCAGTGGAATGAAATAACCAATCTGAAGGTACAATTGATCTGACCTGTTTTAGAGCTCTATTTGCAAGTAARACCAACTGCATTCTAGATGAGCAATCCCTCAGATGAAGACAGCAACACTCAGACAGATGAATTCTAGCAGCAGGGTTACCTAATGTCCAACAGATGTTAGGTGACAGTCAGTGTAAAACATTACTCTAAATGCATCAAAAAGTAACTTTTAAGCACATTTAACTTTATTTGAAAAAAGTGCTAATTTGATTTGGTCTGAAGTTCTAAAATGACTGCTGTGCTCAACACTAAGTGCAATTACCATTTGGAGTGTTAAGTTCCATATTTATCTTGAACTAACAAGAACCATAAGATGGCTTCAATTTGGGTTTTTTGTCCTATTTGTTAGAAAAGGCTCTAATTAGGGTGTGAAAAATAGAATAGGGAGAAGTTTTGGGTTAACAGTTTACTCAGATACAACATAACCATTTTGAAATCATAGACATATAATTGTTATATGGAACCAGGATGAACACTGAAGCAGGTCAAAAATCTACCAATTTTGTGCATCTGCAGATAGCAAGTACTAATTCTATTTTAAYTGCATTTATATAATTTATTCTTTTCAGTTCTCAGAATCCAGTGTTTCTAATCAGTCTGATGGGGCTGCTTTTGTTTTGTTTTGGTTTTGTCTGTTTATTTATTTCATTGATTGTTTGGGGTTTGTTTGTATTGGTTGGTTGGTTGGTTGGTTGGATGGTTGGATGGTTGGTTGGTTGGTTGGTTGGTTGGTTGGTTGGTTGGTTGGTTGGTTGGTTTTTTAACAAGGCAAAGGGAATTTTGCCAGGATTAGTGATCAATTTAGCAATAAGTTTCTCTTTTGGTTCCTCTTGAGGAAAACCCCACACAAGTCCTCTCTTCTTTCCATCTTTCAAATCTCCCTGGAAAAAGTAAAAAAATAAAACAAACCCAGCACTGTAGAGTTGATACCCTGTAGAATTCTTCCATAGATTCATTTATTMACACAAAACACATTAGAAAGAAGTAGGAATATTCCTGATTCACTGAATCTTGAGTTCTGTAGATCTACAGTTATTGCATGCCTCCTAGTTTTTTTTTGTCTCTCAGAAGAGTTGGTTGTATTTGCTGAAAGAATTTCACCCACAAAAGATGTTAGCAGACAGCAGTTTCCCTTGTTGACCTGTGACAAGCCTGGCAAGAAGCTCTGGGTGCCTAAAGAGATCAGATGTGCTCTTCTCTAAGTCCTGTACCTCTGTGGAGACAGTGGGTCTGTCCCTGCTCACTTCACTGTAGCTCACCAAGAATCATAGCAGGCGGAGCTAAAATATGTTACAATCTTGAGGGAAAAATCACAACAGAAARCACATATAGATCATATTAAAACACAACACATAGAATTAGTAACTTCCTCTTTTTTTTTAGACTGTCACCAATATTTATCATCACTGACAGTTCAACCTATCTCAGATTTGAACTATATATATACATCATATAAATTTAGAAATAGGCTTTAGGAGAGGCATAAAAATAATATCAACAGTTCAGGAAAGTGTACTCTCAAATGCTCCAGTGATTTCTTCAGGGCTTAAAACCCACTCTGTTTAGTATTTAGACTTTTAACTCACTGTTGGTTAATGGAAGGAAGAAAAGGATCCTTCACCAGCTGGGAAGGTGAAGTTAACAAACTCTGGGAGCTCCTAGAGGAACAAACATGAAACTGGAGGATAAGGGACAAAGGTGATGTGGGGACTTGCCAGAGGTCATACAATAATTTTAATGTTCCACACCATGGGCCTGTTTGGAAACACAGACTGAATTTTGGGGAGTGGGCAGCCCATAAGGAAATCTGGCTTATGTCTGTCAAAACAAGAGTGAGGAAAAGCATCAATTTAATTCTTTAGATTTTTCTTGTGAAGAGTAACAAGGGACTGAAGTGTCCTTGAGCTCTGAGGTGTTCCCAGGCTGTTACATTCCTTCTTTTGATTWTAGGCTAACAGTTGGGCCAGACAAGCCAACCTGCTCACTTAGAACTACCAAGCTGTCTTTAGATAAACTCCAAATCCAGCTGAGTCCAGCACACTTCATGAACACTCATTCCCAGCATTATGAAACTTTGGGACTCACAAGCAACCTTCAATTTATATAGAGYATACCCAGCCATACATTATCAGACAGAAAGATGTATCCAATGCATCTGAGCTCTCCAGCTCTCTCCAGCAAAAAAGGAGCAATGAAGAACTCAGCTTGCATTCATGCTATGGCACTGCTGACTTCTATCTCCTGCAGCAAAACTCTGGAATGAACTGGACTTGCTTTCATGTAGAAGTGCTAGCTTGTTGATAGTGCCACAGCTATATTTAAAGCTCTTTTCCTGAGGCAGATTTTCTTTATTGTTGACAGTAAAATAGATGTGCTATAAAAAGAGATTTTTTGTTTTCAAACAGTTGGGAAATAATGCAAGGATCACAAAACAGATTCAATATTCTTTAGACTTCTTTAAAATGAACAAAACTGAAAATATGCAATTGGTGCCCAAAGCAATTTTAAAAATACTRGAAGTCCTGGCATTGGAGACAATGTCTTTTTCCCACAAAGCAACAGATTTTTTTTCATGGTCTCTTAACAAAGTGTGCAGTGTCCTCTCTGTTCTGCTCCAAACAGAGAATAAAACATCCTTCAAATCAGATATTTTTCCAAGAAGGTCACTTGTACAATGAAAGCAACAATTTTTCTTGAAACAATATTAATTTAGAAAATGTCTTTCTGATCACTATTACTTGCAAATTGAGCTGTAATATTAAGTATGCAGGGAGCAGGTCATAGGAAAGGATTCCTCCCTTCCACTGGGTGCTTGTTAGTATGAAGAAGATGAAGTCAGACTCTTCTCAGAGCTCAGCAGTCAGAAATAGGAAGTAGATAACATTCACAAGCTGAAGTAAAGGAAATTCTAACTGAATAAAGGGAAAATAAAAAGCAAGCTAAACCAACAAACCCAACAAAAACACATAAAGTTTTTCTCTACAAAACTCTACAGAAACATTCTGTTCAGCCTCATCTAACGTGGAAGTTAACCCTGTGAGTGTGAGGTTGGACTGCTTGAGCAGTCCTTTGCTCTGTGAATCATTCTATCAGTTTAMAATTGCTTCATAAAGCACACTTTAAACCAGCATTATGTCTGTAAAATGCCATTTTTCCTTTCCCTGAACCTCATCTTGCCCTTCAGGGTGACATAAGGCATGTGCTGACTCAGGCTAGGTGACTAACCCAAAATCCAGACACTGGGGTGGGGCAGAGGTTGCAGTGGGCAGGATCCTTTCTGCCAACAARCTCATTGGGCAGCTGTACAAACATTATGGCTACAGGAGATAAAGTCAGGGACATTGTGTGGGAAGCAATAAGAGGGAATTTGGAGAGAGCTCTTTCAGCACCAGTGCCTGTTYATGACTTTTAAGACTTGGTGATTAGTTACAGGTAACAATCTTTTCAGCTAGACTGGTGTTGAGGATGGTATAATTTTCTTTAGGGGAACATCTCGCCAGAAAGGGTTTAAAGCAGCAATCTGCTTCAACCGTTTATTAAAAACTCCATAGTGATTTTCATAACCACTGAGCTGGTTGAATTCCTCCCGGGTAATTGCTTGATATTCCCTGCTTCAACTGCCTACAATTAATGTATTCTTTTCTTTCCCTAATGACAACAAGACCTGGAATATCTGATCACAAGCTTTGTAAATAAAGGGTTATTAAAAAAACCAAAATTGTTAAATAACAGAAAAAAAAATCCAAGCCAGGTTGTTTATTTTGCACAATCTTTTTCTGGAAGGATGATGGTTTTATGGTAAATCACTGAGGAAATCTCAGTAATTTTTTTTTTTTTTGGTCAATGCCAGTTGCACCAGTTTTGTCTTTTGACAGCAGAGGAGTTAATTCTGCCTTTACTYGTGCCTGTTTTCAAAGCATAACAGCTTTCAAAATCAGAAAGCACAGTACTCAGTGGGGTAACAGACTTGCCTTATGTTTCTTGAAGCATTCTATGTAAAAAAAATACTGCTTTGCTGGAGCTTATATGTCACATGGAAAAAGGCAGTAAATTCAGCATGAATTGAAAGCTTGTTATCTTGTTGCCTCTATATGCTTCTCTGAGATAGTTTAAAAAATAATGAAGATTACCAATGTACATTTAGTTGCCATTACTCTCTTTAACTGTAGTTGTCTCACCTTTTTGGTTGGAAGTACTACATATAATTACTTATATTTTTGTGAAAGTAATGATTTTAAACATATAATACAGACCACTATCCTTTCTAAATTTTAGGTGTTTGCTAACTACCACTAGCATTATTATTATTATTATTATTATTATTATTAAGCGATAAACCCAAAAACTTCACAAAGTAGTGCAAGTTGCTGAAAGTATTTATCACAAAAGATCTGAGACAAAAATTTTGATTTTTTTGATAGAAATTGTGACTATTAGATAATTAGAGCCCTGTGAGCCATTTCAGTAGCAAGTTTGCAGTCTCCACATCAGTATGATTGTCCTTGGTCAGAATCATGGACTTAAAAGTCTGCATCCTTTCCTGCAGCCAAACTATGTTGGGAAGGAGGAATGAAAATGTCCAGAGAAGTTAAATTGGTGCTTATCTGAATTACAATGTATACATATGCTCAAATTTCAGACACGAAGATAGCAAAATGTATAGATTTGACTGGTAAATAAAGCTTCTCTCTCTTTGGAAGAGCTACCAACAGAGGGACCTTGTGATTTCAACACTGAGTGGAACATGAGTCTAACAGCACTCGGAGACTTGTGGTCCAGCAATGGAGCCACAAAGTTTTGCTTCTGAAACCTCRTGCAAGGGGACTTGTGGTACATGTGGTCAGGAGAGGGTAAAATTGGGCATCAAAGATAAAACAAATAAAGATAAAATAACTTCAGAGATAAAACATAATATTCAGCTTCTTTGGCCATGAAATCCTGTATTTCACAATGATAATCACAGCAGAGAAATAATTAGCACTACCGCCAATCAACAGGTCCATTTAAATTCATGTAAGTATGAACATGTCATATTTTCCAAATCAGATGGACAACTTGATCCTGCTTTCAGGGAAGAAAACACAGGTCAATTTTACATAATGAATCCAGATATACTTTGAATTTGAGAAAGTTGTGTCATAGATTTTAGCAAAATATTTCCTAGTTACAGTAGATCATAATCTGAATTGATCTTTAGTGATTTTATTAATGTTCCTGAGCTAATCTATATACCTACCTCAATATTTGCATATTTAAATATTTCTGCCTTTATTTTTATGCTTATGTACTCAGTGATTTCTTCCTTTCATTGTGAACTCAGTAAAAATCTGTTCAAGTCACTAAATACTGTCAAATGCTAATGAGAACTACTGAATCGGTCTTTGAATCCTTTTTTTTTTCCTCAGTCTTCAATCATTTAATATTTTGCATGTCCTCTAATCAGTTAAAATTATTTCTGAGATATTATACAGCTGGTGATATTTTTTCTGACCTAGAATTAAGAGACTTATATTCTCCAAGAAAATATACATCACAGACTGTTTTTTGTGACAGATGCAGAAACAAGTTGTTGGGCAAGATTGCTCACAAATAGCACTGAAATTGCAACCTGACACTGGTTCTTCTATGTGATGATAAAGGAGGAGTTTGATCTGGTGCTTTACTGTTCCTTGCAAGGTTCTGTCTGGCGGTGCTGTCCCAGCTGGTGTGGTATCTAACCATGGGCAGGCACCAGCTTGGCAAGTCATTCTTCATGAACATTACCCCAAGGGACAGTGTTTTCTTGGGTTTGAGCCAATTCCAAGCAGATATTCAGTAGTCATATTGTGTCTCTTTAGGGTATCTGAAAAGGCAACGCTGTAGAGTTTTAAAATATTCTTTACTTCATCAAGACTCCTTTTGTGGTGGCTCTTAGGAGGAAATTATCTTTCTTCAGTTCATGTACACCTAAACTGGAGGTTTAATAAATCTGTATATCTGATTTTTATTCAAACTTCTCTCTTGTAGTATGAAATTCTTTCTGAATAAGATAAAAATCCAGGGAAAATATGTTCTGGTTTCCTAAATCTGTCTTCATTTTTAGTTTAACCTCCCCCCCCCCATCCCTTATTTTCTGTTCTAAATTCATTGAAATTGTAAAGAAAGCCTGTGCAATTTCTTCAGATATTGGCATCATATTCATGGATGATGATTGCAGAGGCAATGCTATACTTTATTAAAAATTAATAATGAGTACATAACAGTAATAGCTTGGGTTCTTTTCCATGTCCCAGGTATTTTACATTTCAAAACTCACCAGACAAGTTTTAAATAACATGCAAAGAATCTTTGCTGCACTTTCTGTTTGTGAAGTCTTGCAAAACCCTACTTTCAATTCCCATATGCACAGCTTTAATTTTTAAATGTAAATTATGAGCAAGACTTCAACAGTCATCTTCAAAAGAGCAGTATTAAATCTCAGAGACTTTTGACAAAATCATGAGGGCTGGCCTCAGTGCATAAAGTCTATGAAGTATTTACTCTCAAAACAAGAGACTAAGCTTTTTCAGTTGCCAGAAAGTAAATCTACAGGAGATGTCAGAGCATTAGCTCATTATGAGATACTCCTTTGAATTYATTATTGCAAAGATTCAGCTAATTATAGAAGTTCCACTGCATGCATACTGCCCAGAGCAGAAAAGGATTTTCAATTAGTTACAAAATAGTTGAGTTTCTTTTTATCTACAGATAGATGGYGGTTGCTTCGGTGACTTCAGAAAATGGGGAGAGAGTTTTTAAGCCAGAGAGATATAAACACCAACCTATGTGTGTTTTCTTACTCACCTTTTCTGGTGCAAATCATTTTGAGAAAAATTTCATCAGAAAGGTTTTCCAGTTGCAGGTGAAATTGATATAAAATCCAGGTGAAGGCCAAGAAATCATAGCCTCAAACCCCCTCATTTGGGGCACCCTCAGATTCCAAGATGGGATTGCCTCTTTTCTGTGTGGTGCCAGGGAAAGATCCCAGCATCTGAGAGGAATCAGTCTCTGACTTTTTATTTCTCTAAAAAGTCCTGAAAAAATATTTTAGGTGATCATATTTAAAATTTCCACTATAAATCATCTCTGCTACAAATCTATCATATTCTCCCATGACTGAATATTAGGCTGTTTTATTTTACTAAAATACATGACTCCCAGGTCACATTTCTTTATGAGAGGACTTCAACTGTCTTTCCCGTTTCCCATGGAAGTTACGAAAGTCAGAAACATTTGTGGCATTTTCACCCCTACAGAATATTGTGACCTCTTCTGTAGCATCATCTTGCCACCTGGAACATGGACTTAAAATGCTGACTTTTGCCATTGCTTTTTACTTTACATTTAATTCCAGTTAACTGGAATTAACTGTGAACTGGTTTCTTTCCACTTCATGAACACTCTAAATAGAAACATATTTTCCCTTTTTCATTTTCTTTCCATCATTTCAGTCTYCATCACAAATCTGAGTGGATTTGCATAAGTGCTGTACTGTCCCTGTACTTCTTCTTCTGCTCTAGGTTTTTATATAATATTTTTATTCAAACATATCTCTGTGGAGCTCAGCCATACACATCAGTTCAACAGTGCAATGAAATACCAACTTTAGGATGTCTGTTAGAGCAGCTTGAGGGAACCAGCATTGCATGAAATAAAGAATAATGGCACTGCTGAGTGCTGAATGAGAGGGAAAAATTGAAGAATGCATTCTAACAAAATGCAAGCACATTAGTCTGTAAAGATTTCTGGTGGAAGGTTAAAAATTAAAAAAAAAAAAGGCATTTAATAGAAAACTCCAGGCAAGAGCCAAAAGGTAAATTGATATTTCTCCAGACTGGCAACTTTAGGAACTATCCCCATATTACTGTAAGAGGCTTTCAAGCATCASTCCTCCACAGACTATAGAACTCTGAATAATACTATGGAGTGCTCTGCAGACCATTTCTGTTCATCCCTCCTGAGCAAAATTTGGATTAACAGGTTTTTTTTTAGTTTTGACTGAGCTGATTCCATTTTTTTCCTGAGTAATGGAAAGGATCATCTTCCATTGCTCTGTTGGGCAGATTATGCAGGTAGTAGAATTCCAGTAGAGATTACAAGTATTCATTSTTATGCTAAAATTTCCTAGGTTCTCTACAGCCAGCCCCAAAATACTCTGATGGTCCTGGAAGACAGATTTGGTTTTCTTTCCTATGTTAGTCACAATGAGCTTTGTTAGAATTATCACAGCTCTTGCTGTCACACAGAATAGGCAACGTCTCTTACATTTAGTAGTCCTATTAGCAACAATAATTTCAGTAATCATTTTTATTTAATGCAAAACAAAGAGCATCTCAACAGTGAGCTGCTACCACTGCACCAGGAAATGTAAGTATGCAAAAGGAAATCTATTAATATAAGAGCATACCTGTCTTCCACATGAGCAGTCAGTGCAGAAGCTTTTGCTCTGGTGCCCAAGCTGTGCATCACACACGGCTGTGCTCTCCAGTGTGTAGCTCCAGGGAGGTATGAGCAAGACTTTAAGCATATTTCACTGAAAGTGCCTCAGAGCTGCAGTATAAATCTGAGGGGGAATCTGGAAATCATGATGTGAGGAGTGAATAGRCTTGCTCTTACCAAAAATTTTCATCTCCAGCTATCATGATAGTGTGCCTACTAGGTTTATAGCACAAAAGAGTGCTAACATATTGTGTTAGGTTTGGTATGTGTATGGATGTATTTGTGTATACAAATGCCATCTTCCACCTCCTTCTCAAAGAAAGCCTTATTAAGTTACATATGCCACCATGTGTTAAGTAATTTTTTTTGTGGGCTATAAATGACTTGGCCAAGCTGTGAAATGAAACAGCTTGTTCCACTGCACTAACAGTGCAGGCTCAGTGCTTATTGTCTGTGCAGTAAATGCTCGATGAGTCACTCTCAAACGAAGCCACATCATATGTGCTTCTTACACCAAGTCCTTTTCACTGTGTATGCATCCTTGTGATAGGACAGCTTTATGGCAAAGAGAAAATATCAAAAGATACTATTGTTTGCAGTTTTAAGCCAGAAAACAGTGGTTTGAATTTTTTTTTCTTCAGGTTGATTACCACTTTAAAAAACTTCAGCACGTCTCACAAAACTAGCTCTGTATTAGATGTTTAGGTAACATGTACTCCTGAAGTTAGAATTTTACCTTTGAACTAGTTTTCTATTTATTTTGAAATAAATTCCACATCTAATGAAATAAATTCTCTTAAGACATGCATCTAATTTTATCCATCTGCCTTTGAAGGTTTTTTTTTGTTGTTGTTGTTGTTTTCATTAGACTGCATGTCCAAAACACTACAAGGAATGAAAAATCACTGCTTAAACAGCCCTCTGCCAAAGAAAATAGGGAAGTTCCTAGGTGTTCAGTCTTCCTGTTATGCAACACATCCTTCATTTACATTCAAATGCAACATGACTGGTTTTGCTTCTGCCTGACCCACAAGTTCAGCAGACATTATATAAATAAACTTTGTCTTCATGTCATTCTTCCCACTTCTGAGTGGTCAGCAGCTTTCTTAACAGAAAACTAGTTTTTGCAAATGCAACCTGCAAGCATTTTGTTTTAATTGTTTTCATTCTTAGCTGGTTTTATTTGGGAAATACATTATTCTTACAACATCTTCTAAGCACTCTGTGTATTTTAATATTAGGTTGGTGAATATTTGTTTGCATCTCAAGTACAAAATATTCTGTTCAAATTATTTGTCTCTCTTTGGATTCCCAAAAGTGAATACAATAAATGTAAAACCCACTTGATAATCTAGTCTTTCCTCTCCTGATATTATGCTACATAAGACTTCTGAATTGTAATTATTGGATCCTCTTTATTATAACTTAAAGGACATTTTCCATTATCTCTTGCTACCATCCACGTGACTAATTTTTATCCCCTAAAGTGCTTATATTATTTCTATTATACTTCCATTGTATTTTAACATAAGACAAATGGACTTTAATCAATTTCCTAGGATTTCCAGCATTTCAAGCCAGGATGTCTAATTTCTCAAACTCAAGTTGACACAATGAATAAATAAATCTGTTGTGATATTCAACTTCATATGTMTATTCAGAGTGAGAAGGTGTAAAATTTTTCATTATTTTGATACAGAAAGTGAAGGCTGTCTCAGAAGGGATTTTGTAATTTCAGACTATGTTGTTGAACTCTCAAAGTCTTGCATATCAAAACTAAGAAAAGATAAAAAATGTCTTTATCATGAGAGAGGGAAAGTAGCTTAAAATCTGTCATTTTTTATTGAGAACCTAAGCAAATCTAGCAAAATCTTCCCTGTTTTTGTATAGGTGAGACCCACTTTGTGTTCTCACACTGACATGGGAAAAAAGTGCAGACTCAGTCATCCCATTTAAATAAAATATTTATGCTGTGTTACTCAAAGATTTTTGTAGCATTGTGCAAATACTTAACTGAACTGCTGTTATGTCAAATTCAGACTTTTGCAGGCAGTTTGCAATTTTTTTTCTCCCTTTAGCAAAACATTTTCTCCTTGGTAAAGCTGCAGTAGAGTAAACTTAAATAGTCAAGGTTCAGGTTTCTCTGTATGTACGGCATTAGTTTTCTTCTTCTCCCTGTATAAAGCTTTTTTTATACAAAAAAGCCAGGGCAAAGTGTGCTTTTCATCATCAAAATTTCAGATGTGCTGTGGCAAGCCATCTTTTATGCAACTGAATCTGCAGCCTCTGATATGTCTCATTATGTAAGATGCTAAAATTGTGGTGACTATGAATAGATATTTAGACTTGGGCAGTGATTTATGGTGAGGATGAAAGGGAACAAAGGTGGTTGAAGAGAGTTTTCCTTCTGAGATTGCATAGTTTCCCCTTTCAGATTCAGGCTGTACCTATCTTTGAAGTTCAATTAAAACCACAAGAATAATTTCAACCGTCATTTTAGCTTTCTCTCAAGTTTTAGCTTTCTCTGAAGTTATGGAAAATTATGGAGCTGTATATTTTAATTTTGATACTTTTTAGCCTAGTTTCATTTGCTAAAAATCTGGGTTTTAAATGAAAGCCATTAATTTTCCTCTCCACTAACACTTTTAAAAATGCAGGCATTACCTCCAAAGGCATTTATCCATCCAAAAAACAAAATCTTAAAAAGGTACTATCCCTACTGCCTACAAAATTCAGGGAGATTGCCTTAGACATAAACAATTCCTTATGAATAACCCTGTAATTAGTTTTTAATTATAAATCAGAGATAAATTTTGGGAAAATATGGTATTTGAAGGAAGTGCAGAGAGCATGTTAATAGAATTATCAGTTTAGAACACAAGAATTCCCTTCCACAGAAGTGGAAGATATAAATAAGAGATAATCTAGTAGGAGGTACTATGAGTTGTGTAAATATCTTGACTTCCTTCACTTCATTTTCTTCTCTCTCTAGTTACTACCAGTCAAATGAACACAGGCATCCTGTGTTCACCTTCATTGTTTAAATAAACCTGTGGAGTAATCTCTGATCATCTAAATTTGATATTTACAGGTCTCATTGTTTTCCCTCCATTTATTCCAAATATCTCTATGGTACAGGGACAAGTCTGGCTGGATTATTGGGAAAAAATCTTATTGGAGAAGCCTCTGATCCCCTATACTGTCCTCAGTATAGGAGACCAGATGCTTCTCCAGAAAGATTTAGATTCTTTTAGGTTACTGGCTTAGGCAGCTTCTGATACTAGTGAAACTCTTTCATCAGATTCACCTCCTCTAACATTATTCCTCCATTATGTTCTTCCTACCACCTCACTTTTCCTGCAACATTTTAGAAAGTCACACAATAGAAATAAACCTGGTTGAAAGTGGATTGGAACATGTCTTTATTTTTCATACTTCAGCATATTGCGAAGGATCAGTGTTATTTTCCCACACATCACATTACTTCAGATCAAGAGTTTTTACATATGGTATCAATGTATAGTCAGAGTGACTTTTGGTTTTGCTTATTTCCTTTTTTTTTCTTTGGTTTTTTTTTTTTTTTTTTTTTTTAAGGAAAGTGAGGGGGCGAGCTGCTTCCTTTTATTTTCTCCTGAATCAATGTTATTTCTCACTTACAGCTTAGTAGATTCCTTTTTCTTTCAAAATGATGAATAAAACCTACAAAATAGGGGCACACATAGAATGACCAATAAATGGGACAGAGCTTAGATTTTTTCTGGGAAATATTCCACATCTCAATAGGCAAAATACTTTCTCTGTTTTTAAAATATATTTCATACAGCAGGGTTTTGTTGGTTTTTTTTACTTAAAGTAAGGATTTTGGGCACACAGGCTAAATTTCTGCAGAAGTATATTTACATTTCTCTCGGCAGTGAGCCTGCTAGTTCTGAGAGTCACAATGTAAAGCTGTCAGCTTGTTCATATGCTTGAGCCTCAAATTCAGCCACCCTCAGTGCCCACAAAATTGTAAATTCTGTTTGCTGCAAGCAAAGTTGCTGAGTTCCCCTCCTCTGCTCCATTACACAATCACATGTGCATCACATCCCAGAGCACTGGGAGATATTAATGACAGACCTTCCTTGCTCATCTCATAATGAGATAATAAATATTATACATAATATAATGTATAATATACTATACAATATATAATGTATATATACTATATAATATACTAAAACTCATTAATATAATATAATTAATATAATATAATTAATATAATTAATATAATATATACATAATGTATAATATTCATAATGTATAATATACATAATATACAGCCTGTCATCAGCTGTGCACAGTGCAAGGTAATGAAGGGGAAGGAGAAAAGAGAGGAGCTTCTTGGGTTCCTGTCTGCTCCCACCACAGAGCATCCCTGTTCCCAGAGGGAGCCGTTTATCAGGAGTGGAACTGGGTTTGCCATCTCAGAGGAGAATGGCTGCCTGCACACAGTGTCCCTGCCTGTGCCAGGTAAGGGACAGAATAAATCATAATAACACCCAGCCCTTCTTCTGTAACAGCACACAGCCTTTCCACAGGCAGAGAAGACTCTGACCACAAATTAGGGACCCTTAGCAGCTGGAGTTCCTCCTCAGAGCAGAAAGTTGTATTTATCTACAACCTTTCTCTGAGCTTTAATTTGTCCCATGAGCTGTTGATTGTACTGTGAAGAGCAAACGAGTATGCAGTTGTGAGAGGAGCAACAAATTTCAGAACGTATTCAACCTCATATTTATTGAGAAAAACCCATGGTAGTAATCCCAACATGTATTTAAAGCACTCTGAGACAGGAGGAAACTGTATTAGATGTCTGATTTTTCTCACTGCAGAAAAAAGAACATAAAACCAGCCTACAAAACAAAACTGTGGCAATTTTAATAGAGAAAGAAATATGTGTGCAAAAGGTAAAAAACAAAGAGAAGGAAATAAAAAAAATTATAAGGACACAAATTGTTGGAGCCTGTAAACATTGAGAAGTGCTGTTTATAATGGTTATTAATCATTATGTTGAAGCAGCTTTGCCAGGAGCTCATGCCCCAGCAAGAGGATGAAAGGCATGAACGCAAACAGCTGGTACTGCAAATAACTTGTGTGATGGTAAAAAACAAAAGAGAGAGAGAGAAAGAGAAAGATTTGCTTAAAAAAAGAATGGAAGGTTTTGGCTGGCATTTTAACTTCTTGATATATGTATGTTTAAAATTACACTGAATACTTTTGCTTTACCTTCAGCTGGAGTTTTTTAGCTCTAATACTGAAATGTATATACTATATATATCTATATATAGCCTATTATTTGCAGTAGTACTGAATTATTTATTGCAATAAGATCATGTTATCTTGTTTTTCTGAAGCACAGCTGTCTGCTGGAGGATGAACATCTGATTCCTAAAATAGCGTTAAAGGAATCCAGCAGAAACATGTTTCTTGGTACAACAGCAGTGTGTTAGACAGAAAATTATGTCTGCACAAGCTTCATGGGTTACTGTGGAGACATTCCTGACAGTGGCAAGGTCCTCATCAGCCTTTCTAAGGCTTTGTGTTTTCCCCTGGGATCACACTCCAAAGTCCTGTCTATGCTTACACGATCAAAGTCTCTCTCTTCACAGAAAACCCCGTCTCAGTTACTGAACCCAAAAAACTCTAAGAGATGTTATTAACTCCATCTCTGAGAGATGAAATATGAGATCAGAAAGCTACTAAGGAACATTGGTCTTGTGACAGAACCCATCTTCTTTTTGTTGTCTTTAAACATGTCCCATATTTTAAAGCTGTAATTTTGTCCATTTTTAATTCAAGTTTTCGAGATATGGATTGGAATCTCAGGTTGCTTAGATTTTATGACATGCTACTATACATTCTAACTCTCTAAATATTGCAAACATATCCTAACATAACTGAATTCAAGATTTTGTTAATTTAAGAAATACAGCTACATAGGAGTATTTTATTTGTTTTATTCTGGAATATATTACTTCTCATTGCACCATGTTAGAAATAACTATCCAAGTCCAAGTCATTAAATACCTATGAGACAAACAGTAGTTAAGTATATCCAAAAAATTCCTTTATTCTATCAATAAACACTGTACAGAGCCCTCAGAGGTACACTAATTTAATCTCTCAGTGTATCAAAGCAGATAAAGACCTAAGGAGATTACGTAGGTCATTATCACTGAGAGATGTTTAGAAAGATCTTCCTCTGATTTAAAATCTTTCACCATAAATTGTCAGATTCCTGAAGCTCCAGAAGAGCATTTCCTATATATTTTGTAAGCAATATTTCATCTATAAGCCTCATTTGAAAAGAAGAATGCTGGGAAACATTTGTTATCTCTTTCCCCTTGTATTTTGTGTTTAATTTCCCTCCTGTAGCACCCCCAGTCACTCTTCTGGAACAGGAGAGCCCATACCAATTTATACACAATTATGAAACAAAATGTCAGTTTATGTATTTTCCTGATTCTGTTTTCTGGCCATCTGGCATCCACTCAGGAAATTACTCAAGTATGATGTTTATCAAGTAGCAGCATTTAGGCATCTCATATTTCAATTTCCAAGTTTAACCTACTCATACATTATCCATCTACGTGAAAATACGCAGTCAACATCAGGAAGCCATTCAACTTATTTTAAGATAAAAGTGAAAATTATCTCAGAACTTTACATTTGGACAATTGAACTGAATAAAATTCCTGCCATTCTGCAGTGAGATTTACTTGTTCATTTAATGCATTGCTGAATTAGCCTTGATAACACAGAATGATGGGAGGCAGCCACTTACTTCTGTCTTGGGTAATTCTGTTTGACAGCAGGCATTTGATTAAAAAGGAATGGGAGCACAATCCATACTTATCAATCTCTGGAACTGACAACAACAGTGCAGATGACACATCCTGTGATTTACAACAGCAGTCAATTAAAACTAATAGCAAAACTAATTAACCTTTCACAATGCAGAGTGTGACAGTTTTACTAGAACAACAGCTTTGGTGTTGCTATCACTACAGCAAATTTAAACTCCTTGACTTCTAAAATACCTTGCAGCAATTTGGTTAATAACCACCTCCTTTTAATTGGTAATAAATTATTAATAAATATGGTCCCCTAAAAAAAAGGTGTGCAGTCATTAAAAAAAACCAAACATGAATGCTTTTAATCCTTTGTACAGATATAGATATATTTAAGAAATCGTTGCCTGCAGTTGGCATGTTGCAAAAGTGAACATAATGATGGTGTGCATGACTGTGCTCCTCTTGTGGTATATCAGTAACTGTGTGCTTGATACATATGAAACAGGTAAAATATCACACTAATTCAGCTTAAATATCTCTTATCCTTTTCAATTTTTACTCCAGCATATGGTTGTAGAACGTCTCTTTTTCAGTCCTTGTTTCCTAAGCTGAATTAGACAGTAATTTTTTAGTGCTTTACTATATGGTTCCTTGACACTGTGATAATCCTGTTTTGCACCTTTTTCATCTGAAAATAATTTTGATTGAGGGAAATGTTAGTACTCGAGTTAAAAATGATTTCTCATTTATTTGGGAAACCATATTAGTACTTCCCTAAAAAGATATGCACTATTGGTTTTTCAGAGTTTAATTGTAGCATTTATCATCATCCAATGTATCAAAATACCTACAATCCGTTCCATTTTCACATCACTTATGATTGATCTTTTCTAAACTTATTTAAGAATGTAAAAGATTGTGATTGGGTGCTGTATATTTTGTTTTATTCCCACCAATGCAACCCTTGAGGTTATCCAATCCCATGACAGCCTGAGGAAGTTTATTTCTGTCACATCAAACATGACATTCATGACACATTCATGTCCAGCTCAGCCCACTGTGAGCTCTCACCAGCTCTAAGATGGTTCACTATTAACCATTCCCTTCATCACTATATCTCTCATTTTCATTTAAAGAATCAACTCCACAAAACAAGGCAAATATGCTCTATTTTTGCACGCCCACCAAAGGAAAGATGTATGGAACTTATATATGAGAAAGGGGAAAAAGCTAAGCAATAGAAGGAATAGGAATCCCTTCTGAGTCTACAAAACTCTGGTGGGTTCTAAAGTTTATTTGTCTTAGTGCAATGTTTCATAAGCCTGGTGTTAAGGCTCCTTCACTCATGCTGTGGGAGAAATGAAAATTAGTATGGAAGCACAACAAAGCTATTATGCTTCATGTGTTTGTAGCTGTAGATCATTGTTTTCCCCACAATGTTTAAATGGTGAAGCAGGATTGCTTGTCCTAAAGAGTATCTGGCAATATAGAATAGTCCATGGAAAATTCCCAGATGCTGAGAAATAGCATTGGAATATTTAAATATAATTTGCTGGAAGAATATATCCTTTTTTCTGGCTCACAACATCACAAGTGGCATCCAAACAACCTCATCTCATCTTAAGCTTAATGCACACCAGAATGTAAAAGGAGGCACTAAGGCAATCAAGATGAGGTCCTAACGACTAATGCAAATAGAGCTTAAAGGACAGAGAGGGAATCAAGAAAATAAGCCAAGTACATTTTCCAGAAAGGCCTGTGATTCACTAAAAATTGCCTGAAACTAACACTAGGTTTGTCCTATAATTTTCCATGCTGGGCTTTTTTTCATGTTTCTGGGAGTCGGTGCAAGAACCAATATTGATCACAAATTCAGATTTGAGCAACACCTTTCAGGTGCGTCATGTCTTCATCTGCAGTTTGAGAATTTTATCTGCAGAGAAGAGAAGGCATTATGATTTTGTCTTGCATCTCTTTCAAGTCATTCAAAATCCATAGTTTAACCAAGATGGGCCCAGTGGAAACTCAACTCTTTTCAGGGAAAGGACATTACAACAACAGGGATATAATGAACAACAACAGGGGCATTGTTGGCCATCCCATCTTTGAAGGCAGCTATAAATGATCTTTTCTGTTGGCATCACAAAATGAAGACTTCATTATCTTTGCACAACCATGTAGCAGGAAAAGATGCTATTATTGCATATTTGAACCTATAGGAATGGTTTTGTGTTTATTAAATATTGTGAAAGGATCACTTGCCTCATAAAGGGTCCTCTCACACCTTAGAAACAGTAGAAGAAGTTCTGGCTCTGCTGAAGCTGAATCACAAATTTGTTAGGGACTGTAACTAAATTAAATTCTACCTTTGGTTTGTGAGGGGAGTTGGGGGCCAGTTTGTAGCTGTGATTATTTCTTATTACACTTTTATTCATGATCCCTCAAACTATTTTAAGTAGAAAAAACAGAATTTACATCTATGAAAAAGAAGCTGTCATTTTAGAGGGTGTTATTTAAATTTGATTATACATTTGTGATACAAGAAGTAATCTTTACATGCCACTTGGCAACTTAACACTCTTTAACTGAGAACCTTCTTCACATATATCATAATTGTTTACATTCTGCAGAGTTGCTTTACATCTTACATCATCTTGGCACAAGCTTCTAGAATGTCCAGTAAATTGTTAAATCCTGCAGATTTAACAGAAGCTATGTAACAAAGAATCCCAGCTGCTTTCTGGTTTGATTTCTTTTGAACTAATGTCTAAAGTGAAGAGAAAGGTGAAATAATATTTTCAGTAGCAGGACAATAGATTTAGAAGCACAACCCCCACTCTGAGATGATATTAGTATGGAGAGAATTGAGCTGGGGATGCTCTGCTCCCACCCCCTACGCATTTAGGAGATACAGCCCTGCTCCTCTCTGCCTGGCTTCTGTAAAGCCTTGTGGGAGGACAGGCAGAGGAAAGGCAAAAGAGCTTTGTCTACATTTCCTTCTGTGCCTTCTCTCCATCTCTGAACTGATTTAGAGAGGAATTCATAAAATGTAGAAATAATGGCCCTGTATTTCTACCCACATAAGCAGAGAAATTACCTGGAATTTTAAAGGTCACTCTAAGCCCTTCCCTTTAAACTGTGTGAATGATATTGCTCCATGTATATAGGAAGGTGAACTAAAATGCTGACTTCACAGCCTTACTTCATTGCCTTTGAATATCTTACTTTTAACAGTCTATTGAAAGTTCTCTTTCTTCTTTTTCTGCTTTTTTTTTTTTAAACGAGATAATTTCAGAGTTTTGTAGTAAATGTTTCTGAAAAAGAGAATTGCAGTGACCATTATGTGACTTATAATAACTCCTAGACAAATTTATATTCTTGGGAAAAAAGCTCCACTGAGGCAAATACATTCTGAAGCATATAATCTAGTTATACAAGTGTATGGCATGTTCCCACCATTTTCTCACCCAAGCTATATATTTTCCTTACATTCCTGACTGAAAACGATGAGCTATAGGCATAGCTATAAAAATTATAAGGAAAAAACCCCAAACAAACCAAAACCAAAACTAAAGTAAGCAAACCAAACCAAACCAAAACAAAAACAAACAAAGCCCAAAACAAAACAGAAAAAAACCATAAAATTTTTCTTCTCTCCAGGTTAGAAAAATACATTTGGGTTCCTCTCACATTAATGAGGGTTGCTTTTTCTGCTTTTCCAGGTAAAACACAAGTTATGGGTGAAATCAAGATTGCATTAAAGAAGGAAATGAAGACAGATGGAGAACAGCTGATAGTAGAAATCCTTCAGTGCAGGAATATCACATACAAATTTAAATCTCCAGATCATCTTCCAGGTATCACTAAGAAAACAGCTTCATGATACTTTGAAAACATTAAGTAGGTTGTATCTTAAGTCATTTAACATCATCACTAAAATGGAAAAGAAAATTGCTCCTTAGCTAGGGTGACATATTCTACAGGACTCTTTTTGAAGTACTTATTTTCTCCAATGAGCAATTTTAATGAAAGTAAAATCATTTTGTAAAAGCAAATTAACTCTCAAAAGTTAATCCTCTTTTTAGTTTACTTTTTATTTTTAAAAATTAATCAATTTTTAACTTTAGTAAAAACTATGAAACCTTAAGTTATAAAAGAACTGGTATAACTAGTAGAGGATTGTATTTTTGTGAAAAAGCCTTTTAAAAACAAAAATCTCACATTCATAATGATATTTTCATACAAAGATAAAGATATCAAGGTATTTTTCCCTTCAATGCCAGTATTATAAACACAAAGTAATTCCTTTGGATTTAGTGGGATGTGATGTGGGATTCACATTTTACACCATGTGAGTGAGAACAGAATATGACTTTGTAGAATGTAATTTTTTCACAAAAATTCCGCTCTGCTGAAATCATTAACAACAAAGATGATTTAAAAGCTTCTGTATTTAACTCATTGAACTATTCTTCCCCAGACCTGTATGTGAAGCTGTATGTTGTCAATATCTCTACCCAAAAGAGAGTAATTAAGAAGAAAACCAGGGTATGCAGGCATGACCGAGAGCCTTCGTTCAATGAAACATTTAGATTTAGCTTGAGTCCTGCTGGGCATTCTCTTCAGGTAATTCTGCACTTTATTAATCCTAATTTTTGATGTTGTCTGTGCTGTGCTATGGGCATTTGAACTCAATCTACTACCTCAGTTGTTTGCTGAAAAGAGAAAACTACAAATAAATTAACACAGTTATGTAATAATGAAAATATCAGGCTAGAGGAGACATTAAAAGATGGATTACTCCATCACACCACACTGAGGAAGGGTATTTATAGATCAGGCCTGAAAATTTTAGACTTGATCTGTTCTTAAAATCCCTCAGAGAAGAGTTATACATGCCTTCCAAGAATAATTTTCTATGTATTTAGAAAGTTTAGTGCAATATCAAAATCATATATGTCAAATTTTTAAATTAACCTCACTTATCCTTAAGTATCCTCAAAAAGTACAGAAGAAAACTGATTTGCCTTCTTTTTAATTTAAAAAACAAAAATAGGGTTTACAGTGGAAGGCTGTTATCTTACCTATCCTCTCCACTTTTCCAGGCTGAGTCAACCAAATTTCTTTGCTATGTCCTTTTGCCTAAATACTTAATCATTTTATCATTCTCTCAATTTCTCCAACCTCTTTAAAAGTTGTGATACCTAGAATTTGACACAATAGTCGTAATCTCAGATGCTGAGAATTACTGATTGTGCCCAGCCAGATATTCTCTGGTACATTTGTAATGGAGTTGACTGTTTGTCAGTCTGTGACACATCAAATCATGCATGGAACTGGTTCAGGAATAGTCCCCCTCCTGTGTTTTAGTTGCTTAGACAGATTTGGTCATATGGCCAGACGTGCTTTTTTTAGACAGGTTGGATTCAGTTCCTCTACCTTCATTTATTTTCACATTAGGAGATAAGAAGTATAAGCCATATATTCAGACTTCCTCCAGTCAGTGAAGGGGATGAGCAACTCAAGAAGTACCTGCATGCAACTCTGACTCAAAAAGTCAGTGGAAGACATTGTTGGGCATTTCAGCATCCAGTTAATGAACCTTTAAATCTGTCAGACCAACCTGAATAAGACAGCTACATTGTGGTGACTAAAGTTAGTCTGGATTATCTAAGTGCCAACATTATGCTTATTGCTTGTATCACTAACATTACAAATGGATATTACTTACAAAACAAGACCCCCTGAAAACAGATACTGTTTTCCTGCGTTAAGCTGTCCTAACATCTTATTTTTTTCAATAGACTAAAGAAATGGCTGTTTAAGAATTGTCATTTTCTGGGAAAAGATAAAATGATCAATAAAGTCTTGCCAAAGTTTAAGAGCTCCCATAAAAAAATTTGCTTCAATGGTGGTTTGAAGAGGAAACCATATAAGGTAGACCAGTAAAGAAGAATTTACAGAGTCCTATGGAAAAATATTCCATGAGGTTTTAAGGAGGGAGATAGTGAGTGACAGATCCATAAGAACAGTTAGCATGAGACGTGACAACATTTCCTCTGGAACTCTGACATAAAGACAAGAGGGGACTGAGGGGAGACCTTGTTTTGTTCTTCAACATGCTCCTGAGGGGAAGCAGAAGGGCAGGCACTGATCTGTTTGCTGCTGTCACCCATGGCAGAACTCGAGGGAACAGCCTGAAACATTCAGGGAGGTTTAGTTTGTACATCAGAAATTTTTTCACTCAGAGGGTCGCTGGGCACTGGAGCAGTTTACCAGGGAAGTGGTCACAGCACCAAGCCTGAGAGAGTTCAAGAAATTTTTGGACAACACTCTCAGGCACATGGTGCAATTATTGGGGTGCCCTGCACAGGGTCAGGAGTTTGACTCAATGATCCTGATTGATGTCTTTAAACTCAGCATATTCTAAAATTCTATGATTTTATGGTATGTGCTGATGCTGCATACCGGAGCTAAGAGAATGAAGGCCATAAAAATATCCTGTAAAAGTATAAAAGAAAAAGTTTAAAACGAAGAAAAAATGTTTCTGCTTCATGAGAATTGAAGTTTGAGCCGTAAAATGTATTGCCTTTATATATTGTAAGTGCTAAATAATTTCAGAGAAAAGTACCTGGAAAAAATTATAGGAGAAATTTACAGATGAAAGACACCAAATTCTGTTAAATAAAAACTTACTGCCTGTGAGTCAGGATGGTCTACAGACCTTAATAGGTATTTTGAGTGAGTGTAACTACTTAATTGCTTTGTCCTTATATTTTACCTTATACATTACCCTCCGCACTTTTGCAAGCAAAATATTTTTTTTCTGGACAGAGCTTTAGTCTGACTCAGTGCATCTGCTTCTATGTGCTCTTCAAGCTCAACAGTCTACTTGTTCCCATGGCAAAGCATGAACCTGGATGATTTGAATACTGAATTTGAGTAATGAACATTTAGGACCAAAGAGATGGATACAGTCCGAAGAGATTCAGGGGAGAGGGAAAATGAACAACCCAGATTTTATAGAAAAAAAATGGAACTGGAAGATGATGGGAGAAAATAAGATCAGAGAGAGGGAGTAAGATGAGATCAAACATGATAATAATGAAAGGGACAATGTAAAGAGTGATGAGAACCAACCAGAGGCAGAAAATAAGACAAGGGACTGCAGTCTAAAAATCAGCAGCAAGAGCTGTGAATATTCACCGTAAAAAATGAATCCATGGGGTGTTGAGGAAAAAGAAAAAAGAAAAACAATAACAAAATTAGGAAAAGCTTGAATTATCAGGTACAGAGTATTGGGAGTAAATAAGAAGCAAAACCCCTGGGGATTAAAAACTAAGACTAGCTGATCCAGGATAACAAGACTGGAATTTAAGGCCTGGAACACAGTGGAACAAAGGATGAAAGACAGACAAGCTAGAGAAGATAGATCAGAGGGTTCCATCTGAGAGGAGTAGGGAGAAGGATCAAGGACAGAACTAATGAAAAATTGGACAAATTTTTTTCTGTTCCAACACTGTTAGTTGTCTCAGAATGAAAACATTCTGTGGAAAACATTTTGTCGGTTTTCAGACAGGCACTTTACTCAGCCCTTGGCAGTTTTTTCCTCGCTTCTCTGATTTCCCTGTTCCTTGGCAACTCACCTGGGACCATTCTGGAAAGCACTAAGCTTCTGGCTCACTGCAATTAGAAATACATAATGTCCTATGCAAGGCTAATCAGAAAAACCCAGACCAAATTTCACAGATGTTCTGGTTTGGCTTTCCAGCTTCTGGCCAGTCCCTTCTTCAGCAAACACCAAAACTAGGGACCTAGAATGCCATCAGCAGTGAAGCAGGCCACCTATGTTCCTCAAGGACACATTTTCTGATGAATGGAATTTCCTATAGTTCAATGCCTAAGAGTTTTCCCTTCTCAAACCTTTTGACTAGTAGCCATTGGGTTTCTAAACTGTCCAGGTTACCAATTGATATCAAAACTGGACAAGGAAGTAGGAAGCCTACTCAAAAAAACATTTGCAAATTTCTTCCCTTCTGAAATTTATTTTAAACTATTTGTAATGCAAAGTTTGCATTTTTTATGTTGCTTTCCAAATCAGAATGGAAAATTTTCAAAAATTGTGAAGTTCTTGATTACAGGAAATTCTAGTTCTTCTACAGATCTGTTACATTTTTACTACCATGTGGTTTCAGCAGAGTACAAAACCCCTGTGTTCTGTCATTTTTCTTCTAGCATAGATCTTTGAAACCAAGCAACAAAATGTTCATTTTACTCTCTTGCTGGTTCACATGGAGAGTGACAACGTCCTCTTGTTATCCATTACTTCCCTTGCTTGTTGCTTGTTGATGTCTGCTCAGTAACTGAATATTACAAACCTGCTGCTAATGCTGCCATGGAGATGCAAATCTTCATTATTTCTTTCTCTTTTTGAAAAACTTGGGAAGTATAAAAAAACAAAAAACAAAAAACAAAAAAAAAACAAAAAAAAAAANAAAAAAAAAACAAAAAAAAAAACCAAAACCAAAAAATCCCCCACATTTTGCTTGTTAATTTAGTTACTTAGAAATTAAGAAATGCTAAAATTTTTCTCAATATGTAACTATAACTCATGCCATGAATTATACATATTATCAAATGCATTTTCTTAGAAGCATGTATAAAGAACCTATAGATTTACAGAATGAGACAAGCCCTTCAGAAAAGTGTATTGTTTACATGGCACAAGCCTCTTTGGCTAGAAAATATGTACTTGGATGACGTTTCACAGAAAGCCTTGTACATCCAGTCTGAATCAGTTCCACAGACTTAACAGGAGCTGCTACTTCACTTGTGCAAAGGTTTATCTTGTAACTTAAAACTTGACCTTATGCTCATCTTTGGTAACCAGCAGGTGAACAAATTGCTCATTAACATTCAAGATTGTCATCTTCTAATTGCTATGCCCCATGATAAGGAAAGAGAAGCAGGAGAAGATTCAATTATCGCAGGGCTTTCTGTGAAGGGAAAGGTGACTCTAAAAAGCAATGGTCAATGTTCTGTGCATAGCATATTTGAGCTCAATATCCTGAATCTTTCATGTTTTGCTAGTATTATGTTACTGTGCACATTGATGATAATGATGATGATCATTATTGTTTTCACAGATTCTGCTTGTCTCCAATGGAGGGAAGTTTATGAAAAAGACACTGATTGGGGAAGCTTATATCTGGCTTGACAAAGTGGATCTAAGGAAAAGAATAGTAAACTGGCACAAACTGTTGGTCAGCTCCACACAAACACACTGAGCAGAGCTGTCTGCTTAGGGCACAAAACATGCAGAGTCTGCTCTAAACAGAATCACTTCAAGAATATAGTTTGATATCATTGTGTTTAGCTAGTCTTTCAGATTACAAAGTAGAAAAGAGCAGTCTCTGGGCTACAAAGCACACTTAAATGAGGGCTAGTACACTTATTTTTGCTGCAAAACGCAGCAAAAGGAGAAGAAAATCTGGGCCCAGAAGTTAAAGTGAGGCTGTTTGAAATGAAGACTGATAAGAGGGCTCCATGTTATTGGACTCTTTGTGAAAAGAGTAACTGTGAAGGAAATGAAGAATGCTGGAGGCAGGCGCTGACGCAGAGCTCGGCTGCAGCTGGAGGAGTGTGATGGGAAGTGCAGTCTGGTTTTCTGTGCAACCAGAAGGAGATCATTTTATGCAAAACCACCTAGGGTGACTGACTTTCCAAAATCTCACTTATTGAAAGTGTAGAACTTGCTCCTCTGCACCTTAGGATCTCTGATAATTTGCTGTAGTGAGATTATGCCACTTGACACAAATTGCAAGGTGTTTGCAAGAGTGGTAATGTTATTTTACATTACTTTTTTCCTTCTTTCTTTTTCCTTCAAAAACTAGGCTGTGGAGAATCAAATCTGATTGTTTCATTTGTTTCTGTGTGTTAACAATGGATATAAAACACTCTCCTAGAATGTGATGAATAAAATTATATAAATGGTCTATAACTTGGGATGTAGTTTTAAAGAGAAAGGACAGGCTAAAACTACACTAAATCAGAAAGATAAAATGCTGTTTCAATGTCAGTGACACTGTGTTTCACCCCATCCTTTGAGTCAGAAGGTCTGAATCAGTTTGAGATTGAAGGGACTTAAGCACTGGGACTGATGCAGTTATTTCAACCAGTCCTTATGTTTTTCAGCAATCAATCTTGCTCTGAAACTGCAGAAAGATGATGAGGTTTAGGCTATTTTGTGGCACTTGGGAGCAGCAGCCACACCATGCCAAGAGTGACCCTCTCGATGCAGGGCTCTGTATCAACACTAGTGACACATCTGGAATCTAAGGGGAAAGGACAGCAGGGCAGTTCCTGACTGGATGCTGCTGCTTCAGAATGAAGAATATTCTCTTGCTATCTCAGGTGAATGTCTGAGCATAATCCACTCAACAGCATGGCTTCTTGGTTAGGAAAGAAATAAATAAGAAGGTAACTTGCAACTTTTAAGTTCGTGTCAGCACTTCCAAGCACCAAGTCCCTTTTCCAAGGGTTTGAAGCCAAGCAGTTCTCTCACTTGGGAAGAAACCACTGCCTGCCATGGCTTAGGCTGGTTGCTGTATTTTCCCTTGTGCCATGTTTGAAGAAAGGAGAGTTTTTTCTCTCGTTCCTAAAAGTTTAGCAAGTTTGTTAAAACCCAAGAATCAATGGTACTAACTCCCATGTTACTCAGAAGTCATTTAATATTTCACAGCTTCAATAAATGTAGTTTCCCTGGAAACATGATCTAATGACCTTTGCATACTTAAAAAGAAAAGGAACAAATTTCTGCATGTCAGACATTTCTTTTTCTGGCCCAAAAAACACTTTTCAGTTTTCATTATATTATTTGATGCACATTGTCTTCTATTTTCTGGTTATATGTAGTACATTTCCACAGGTTCTGCAAGACCAGCTGAAAATATTCTCCTGAAAATATTATATGCTTGAAAAAAAGAAAAGGAAAAATAAAGCTTAGGTTATTAAGCAACTGGATTGACTGTGAAAAAGCTACACTATTTAATCTGGTAACACCTCCCACATAGATTTTTTGCTTTATGTTTATCAACTTAAAATATCAGCATGGAACATGAATATGAGAAGAAACATACAAATTATATAAATGATACACACACCAAGGAAACTCCTGTTGTTCATAACCTGCTGGTAGCCTGCTCAACTTGCAAGCAGAGCAATCTTACCAAAATCTTATTAGCTGTCTCAAAAACACAACATCACTGACAGTGGAAGTAGGGTGTGTGCTTTACTGTTGAATTTTATGCTTTCACCAGTATATGTATACCCTAACTCTCATATATTTTAAGAAGAGTTCTCTGGAGTTATTGTAAAAATTCTATGTTTTGATGTTGTATCTGTTTTTATAAGAAAAAACTTCAAAGAAAAATCCCCGACTGAAAAAAAATCCTGTGTGGATACATTTGACATAAGTGTTGCTCTCTTGGTGGGTTATCTTGCATTCCTGATGACTATACTGTGTTTGTACTTTAAAAAAAAGATCTGAAAAAAAAAAAATTCTGTGTGAAGTGCAAGCCATGAGGTGTGCAATTTTGTGCAAACTGCTGGTGATTTTGCTCTTGCTAAGATTTGCTACAAAGGCAGCAAGTCGCACTGGTAGTTGCTATGGAGATTTCTGAGAGGAAGGAGCAGTCTGTGGCTGCCTGACTGGAAGCCTGTAATCATCATCTGTGACTGAGAACGTGTCCAGGCGTGCTTTGCTCTCACACCTGTACAAATGTGGCCAATATTTTATTCAATACTTTTGTTGAGTGAGGCTGTAGGGGACAGCTGCCTTTGAGGCTAATCAGCTGTCGGACACTGGTTTAATTCAAGCATCTTTGGTTCTCTGAACAACACCCAGAAATGTTTCTGCATGTTGAAATGGCAGTTTTGGACTCCTGTCACGGAACACAAAGAGCAGAGTTTGTGAGGAACGTGGCACTGCCTTGGCCAGCTGCAGCAGGGATGGGGCTCCTTTGGGGTGGGCATGTGTCACACCTGGACACACACACTCGGCTTTCTGAGGCAGCAGCATGCAGAGGTCAGAGAATGCCACCAAAGTGTGCCAAGTTCCTTTTTTTGACCAAATTTCTAGGTTGTACTGAAATCACTCTATGCAACACAGGTTCATGTTTGAATGCATAGTTTCTTTTTTTGTTGTTTGTTGTTTTGATGAATGAAGTCAGGAAAAACTCCCATGACAATATTTTTTAAAAAAACGAATCAAACAAGGACTATTAGTATTTTTTTACTGTTTTTGTATATATCTCATTATATTTTTTTTCGTTTTCCTCACTAATTTTTGTTTATTTATCTGGCCAATTGTGCTTAGATGTGGCAACAGCTTTTATCATTTCTGAGTGATTGAGTATTAATGAGTTCACATATTTCTGTGATTGCTTTGAAGATCACATATTGCAGGGAGGCAATAGCAGAGGCATTTAACTCTTTTGATTCATAAATCTTCTGAGAAAACAGAAATTCAAGCTGCTTCTTAGTTCAAGCCTTGTAGAGTGGAAACAAGATGAAAAATGAGCAAAAGCACAGTGTGTGTGTTTACAAATGACAGGGATTTATAACGTTATCATTGTTATTAGTATGCATAAAATGAGCAGCAAACAGCCATTTTTTTTTCCAGTTTAAAATGAGACATGAGAGTTACTATGATGAATGTTGAGCTAGTTCTTTATCATTACACTTTAAAGGGACAGTATCCAGGGGCAATGAGTGCTGCTTCTTTATTATTACCCACAGTTTTACATTACATCGATCCTGCATGGAAAAACCAAAAACCAGTTTAAGTCAGTCACAACCAATCTGCTGACTTGAACTGGCTTTAAATCAAGACCTAGGAAATATCTGAGTTATTTTTCTGGATGCTGGATGTTTGCATGGCTACGTTGTGGGATATGGTAGCTGGTAACCAGCTGATATTGATTCATACTTTGCGAATGATGAGAAGAAAAAGAAGACATCTATTATATTGTAAGCTAGTGTGAGCCCAATAGAGATTATTTAATTAGGATTTAGTTTCATGGAGATATCATAAAGATGTTAATAGTATTTTTTTAAATTATTATTTGAATCATAACTGACGCTATTTTTAACTAGTTTATTTTCATTGCTACGATGTTGAATGTCCCAGATTCATTATTTGAGTATATATCTAGATATGTACATACCTATGTGAATAGCGGAGAAAAATTGTGTGAGTGTAACTTATAAAGGTAATTAAACAGAGAGGAAATTTAGCATAAGTATCCACCTACATTATATTTAAACACTAGTCCTACATGCCCTGTGAATTTTCTGTACACCTGGCACATAGGATGAATTGCTCTTGATAAATACATATTGCCTTTAGAAGGAAAATAGGAAGAATAAGTGACCGGATACTCTCTCTTTAAACCATAAGAAACATTTTAATGTTTTCTATCTGTTCTGTTTTATTCTTTTGAAAAAATTAATAAGCAAATATATTGATGAGCTCAAAAGTTATAATATATATAGATATCCATAATTAAAACTAGATGATTTGATGAGAGTCATTTTCTTAATTTGTTACCCTGTAAATAAATATACATTTTTGTAAAACAAAATGAGTTTAAATTATTAACTCCATTTGACATCCAAGCATGTGAGTGTGTCCTTATTTGATTGTATCTTATAGATGTTCAGTGATGTGCTCAGGTGCTCAACAATGGCTGACTAAAGTGTGTGCTGTCATGCTACAGATAACATGTACAGCAGACACAATGTTTAAAAAAATCCAAAAAACACCAAAAAAAAAACCCCTGCAAAAAACAACAAAAAAAGAAGAATAGTCCTTGGGCAAATGTAATGTTTCCACAGTGAATGTTGCATGCATAGGTGGTGGTTTGTTGATATTCATTTCGTTTCAATTTTTTTTTAATTTTTCATTTTGCTTCCAGAATCATCAGAAAAAATGAAAACACAACAGACTTGTTCTAAAAGTTGTAAAAACTGAAACAAAAGCAGTATGAGATTGTATAAAAATGCTTGTAAATCTGTCCCAGTTTTCACTTTATGTATAAATCCATGCCATGGTTTTGTGATTGTATACAGGATGTATCTTGAGAACTTATGCAAATTGTGCTCTATAAAGGCTGTTATCCCAGTCTGACAAATAAATATTTAAAATATGTGGTTTGGGTTCTTTTTCCTCATTAACATGCAAACCTATTTTGCTGGTTTATATTTCCCATTTGTTGACCAGAGTGGTTTTATGGTGCTGCTGTACACATTACCTATATTCCTCTGTCTTATTTCAGCATTAGCAAACCTCCCAGGGTATAACTCATCTCCCACACTTCATTTTGAAATAAAGAATGGTTGATTCATCAGGGATATCTTCCAAACAAGTCAGAACCAGAATCACATTCAGCTTATTGATATCTTCATACAGTTTCAGCTCTGGAATCCTATATAGGCAACAAATATATGTGCATACAACAGCACAGTTTAGGAATAGCCAGGGGTTTGTCTCCTCAATGAGAAGAAAAGATGAATTAAAAATGTAGCCTTACTATGTATCCTTGTAAGTCCCTGACAGAGACATAAAAAGAAAGAATATGATAAACCCTAGAAGGATTTTCTCTGGATCTTTCCTCCAGCAGAAATAAGGTTTCCAGGAACAATATAGTTTAGACTTTGCTATTATAAACAAGAAATCGTTTTCTTTAAGTAATCATTTTTTAGTACTGAATTTTACCTGGCTAGTATAGCATTTGTGATGCTTTTCCATTGAGTCTGTGTTTTTGAGCCATGTTATATTCATTATATTTGCATCGTTTCCCTATTTGATACAAATAATTTTAAAAACCCCAAACATGCTCCCCAAGTGAAATAAATTGCTGTTTTAGTCTGGGACCTAAACATATAGACTAGATTTTTTTTTCTGTGAGTTGATGCATTTTCCTCAAAAAATAATGTAATGAGAAATAGACAAGAACTTTGAGGATGCCTCAAGAGCCAAGGTGCCCTTTTTCACATCAGTCTATCTGCTACAGCACTGACAAAGGCTGGCTTTTGTTAATGCCCATCAGGAAAGAAACTCAACTTCCCAGTGTCTGCCTCAGTCACTAAGGTATGAGTTCACGGCACTTTGGGTACCTCTCTCTGAGAAAATAATTATGATCACAATAAACACTTCACCCCAAACTCAGCCCAAATTTTTGGCATCCTCTTTTATTTTGGTGAAGGAGCTCCTGCTCAGCATACTGATCCTCTGGAAATGGTTAGAAAACATTCCTGAAGTGTTAAGGGAGAGAGAGCTGACTGGAATTATCTGCTGTGGAAGCTGTAGGTTTATCTGAATTACCTCTAGGAAACTAGCTTACAGACAGAAAATCCCAGTGTCCCTTCACAGACACAGAAAGAATGATTAAATAATATGCTTCTTTTTAAATAATTAAAAATATTTAACAAAAATATATGTTTACTTATTCAGAGAGCTCAGCAAAGTACAAAGTATGCATGAGCTATTTCCTCACATAGCTTAGAAGCTATGATGTAAAACTGGGAATTGGGATATTCATGGAATGTTTTTAAAATAAGCTGGACTTAAAATTCATAGAGAGAGAAGTTACTGAAAAACACACATAGCTTAGCACTCTAGCTGTGAGGACAAGTCTCTCTGGAACTCCAGCAAAAATATCTTCAACATATATCTTCAGCTTTATTCTTTTCATTGAATCATGGAATCATAGGATAATTTTCATTGGAAGAGACCTTTTAAGGTCCTGCAGGACAGGGGACAGGGGCATGAGCAGGGAATCTTTGACTATACAAGGGTGCTCAGAGCCCCATTCAATCAGACCTCCAATATTTCCAGTGATGGAACATCTAGTATCTCTGTGGGCAAACTGTTCCAGTGTGTCATTCCCCTTACAGAAAAAAAAAATCTTCCTTGTATCTATCCTTTTATTTCTTAGTTTAAATGGTTTCTTGTTGAGAAGGATGAAAGTTTAACAAGAAGGTCTCACCGATATGTGTGCTTGGCAGAAAGATTTTTGAATGTAGAATCTGAAGAAGGAATAAAAAATGAAAGCAAGTTTTGATAGAGAAGAAAAGAATTGCTGAGCCAGTCTTACTGGATAACCAAGGAGGCAAAGGGTCTGTTAGTTAGAAGGGTTTCTGTGACTTAGAGCAAAGGATAAACCCACCTCAAAAAAGAAGATGTTTTTACTAAGTAAAAAAGATACCACAAGCAAACAAGACTGCAAATATTGCAAGGAGAAAAAAGGTCTCAGAATTTTCCACTGCAATAAAAATGAAAAACAACTTCTAGCTTAAACTGTAATGTACTAACTTTTAGTGATCAGTGAACAGTAACATGAATATGGTAATTATAGTAGTTATGATAGGCTATAGATAATAGTTAAGGTGTAGATTGTTTCTACTGTATTAAGATGCTCAGCAAAGTATATAATGCATTTGTAATCTAAACTCAGGGTCTCCAGGCCTGCCTGCAGCTGGAGCTGACAGTTGTAGGCACAGGCTCTGTCACCCATGACCCTGGAATGTTGTAACCTCTTGGATCCAATAAATTGCATTTTGAAGAGCCACATCCCTCATTACGTCTCCTACTGTTTGAAACCATTTCACCTCATCCTACAGCTACAGGCCCTACTGAAAAGTCTGTCTGTCCCCATCTTTCTTTAAGTATTGAAACGCTGCTCTAAATCTTTTCACAGCCTTCTCTTCTCCAGGCTGAACAGCAACAGCATGAGCTCTCAGCCTTTCCTCCCAGAAGCTGTGCTCCAGCTCTCTGGCCATGGTGATGGCCTCCTCTGGTTGCTCTCCAGCAGATACACATCACATTTGGGACCCAGAGCAGGACACAGCACTCCACAGGGGCTCCCAGCAGAGGGTCGGAAACAACTCCCGCCCTGCTGGTCACACTTCTTGTGATGTAGCCAATATACCATTGACTTTCTGGGTTGCAAGGGCATATTGCCAGCTCACCTCCAGGTTTTAATCACCAGGGCCCCCAAATCCTTGCCCTCAGGACCACTCTCAATTCATGTCTATCTATAAAGGGAAATTAGGAAACTCCTCTTACTTTTTAAAGGTGATTTTCTTGACACACCTGATGCAGAAAGAACATAGTGCATCTTTTCCAATCCTTCTTTAAAAGCATGCACATGACACAAATTTCAGTCCATCAGTTAAGGGTATTAATGAATTTAGGCCGCAGCAATAAGCAAAATAATGTTAGAAAAAACAGTTACAAATTAACAAATTGTCCAAATCTGTCATACCAACATGCATCACTTTAGACTGGGAAAAAACCCCAAGCACATAGTAATAGCTGGATGATTTGTCTGTATCAGTATAGCTAAGATGGTATGTTTTTTTGCAGACAAGGACTCAGACACTGTAGGTCTGGAAGAAGAAGGATAGCTTATAATTTGAACAGGTTGGTAATTTTGCTCTAGTAAAGTGGCCATTGCTTTCCAAAGGATCTCTATTACTGTGTCCTTCATCTACTGTATCAGGATCTTTGAGTGATACAGTATCAGGTAAGATTTTTAAGCACAGGTGAAAAAGCAAATAATCATTTTCTCAGCACAGGCTGTCAAATCTCAGAAAGTTCTTGGTGTTTGCAGTTCAGCAGCCACAGCAATGATAAAGACAAGAAGACACGGACAGCATATTGGGAGCTGGGATCAATAGAATGTTGGTAGGGTCCTTGCTATCTAGAGAAGCCTTGAAAGTCAGGAGAAATGATGGGAAACTCCTGCAGCCCAAAAAGGCAGATGTGAAGTCCTCCATCTGAGATTAAAAATCTGATGTATCAGGCTGGGGCCGGCTGTGTGCCAAAACAGGGTCAGGCCTCAGGGAACAGCTTTGGTGGGGCAAAGGCACAGAGATCCAAGCTGTGCACAGCCCTACATCACCTCTCCTGCTCAAGGAGCCTTTAAGGCAAAAATAAACAGACAGCAGGACAGTCAGCCACAAGTGGGATGAAAAAGTCAAGCAGACAAAGAAGAGCTGCAACTTTATCATGAAAGTGTAATGGAATTAATGCAGGGCAAAAATCTCCTATAGTCCTCTTTTTATGAGAGAAAGTACAATATTTAAGGAATGACACAATGGCACACCTACTGAAAGTTCTCCAAAGCTTTCTAAAAGTGGTCTTTCCACTGTGCTGTGGTTCTAACTGCTCTTATACATAGCAAGTCCTTGATTAATTTATTCCTTATTATTAAAAAGTATTCTAATGCATTATTAAAGTGAAATTATTGCATTTTCATATGCTTAATGAAAATCACTAGAGGTTTTTTTAAAAAATTCAAATCTCCAGTTTATCATGAAAAATTCTATTAAATTTAGGATTTGGGGCTTTGCAGATGATTTTAGACATTCTCTGCAAATGCAACAAGAACGAGCTCTAATGTCTTGTATACATAATTGCTTCTTCCATATCTAACTTAAATTAATTTTTCTTGACTGGCAGTTTAAAATATAAAGGAATCAAAATGTTATACCTATAGACATTTTCATAGCGATGGGCAGAGGCCATTTGAAGGTAAGTCCTGATAATGCAAAGAAATTTCTGTATCTTTATGATAATACAAGGGAAAATCTAATTTCTCAGGAAGTTATCTTTTACCAATTTTCAAGAACAATAAAAATTATTATTAAAATTTACCATCTATTTCATCAATTCAACCTACAGATGGTAGAGAAATGCTACTCCTTGTTTTTAAAGGTGAGAAGCAAAAGCAGAAGAAAGTTACAAGCCTCTTTACAAAGGTTTTCAAGTTACTGTGACATGCTCATCCCTCCTTTGTAAATAATAGGCTTTATTTAGTCTCTTCCTCTAGGAGGAAATCAAATAAAAGAAAATCACATTTCAACTCTGTGTTCTGAAAATCAAATTAATAAAACCAGGAATAATTTTTTATATCTAAAGAGAAGAGGTCAGAACAGAAGCTACAACTAAAGGACATTAAGCAGTTGTTTTGACAGTAAGCATCTGGAGCTTTCATGTTGTTTTTGAAGCAAATTTGGGCTGAACACATTTGGGCAACTGCTCAGAGCCTCTTGCAATCTCAGCTCTAGCTCACTGTGGTCATTTTCATGAATGGCTTTGAGAATTCGGAGACTTTGCAACCTGGAGGCACTTCATTCTTCCCTCATCCTAGGCATTCAGAAGATGTAATATGGAGAAAAACCTTCCTGAAAGCTAAAACTCACTTTGTTAGAACTATATTCTGTTCTCAGTCTCATCAAGCGAGACTTCAGGGCACAGTAGAATTCAGTATTGTTGCCTTCTTTTCATTTTTGTATTTTAGATAAAAGGATGCAGGCATGCAAACTTTTCAACAGCTCTCCCTCTCTCTACCAAAGTTCACTTGATGTCATCTTTATTCAGCTAATATTAGTGCTTTCTGCTCTGTTGCTCAAGAGAGTTTTTTTTTCCCTAGGTGTGGTGTATATCACACAGACAGGATCCCCATGCCTAGTTCACTCCTTGTCTCCCACAAACACATGATGATGGTTCTTCATCTCCACAGCTTAGATTAACTCAATATTCAAGCACAGAAGAGGAGCACAGACTTAGAGGCCTGCATTGAAGGCATTTAAATTTAGGTAAAATAAGTAAGTTGTAACTATAATCACAAAATTTCAAGCCAAGGATCTTGCAGTTTTAGGAGTAATAACAGTGCCTGGGAAGCACATAGGAGTGATGTGGTTTAATGAAAATAGGTCCTGTACATAGTTTGAAATCCCCTGTTCATGACAGACAGACTAATCAATACTCTATGATGCTGCTTTAGGAAAAAAACCCCACAGCTACAGACTGACTTTGTCCACCACCACTCACAAAAAAAATTGATTGATCTGAGCTATTCAGGGCATGGCTGTGACACTTAAAGTTATCTGAAACTAATCTCTTTCTGTTGTTTTCCTGAAGGGCCAGACTTTCCCTGATAAGCAAGTCTATGGGTTTTCAATAATTCTAAGCATATTTCAACCCACCCAGTATAGTAAAAAGACATAAGACATGTATAGTGTAAACTCTAATAACTCAGAAACACACACACACACAAAAACCAAACAGGCAATGTATTTTAATGATTTTTCATATACAGTAAAAATATATTTTTAAATGACTGAATATTGCTAGTCTTGGAATCAGTGTTCCCAGAAAGAATTAAATTGCTGAATTACTTTCCTCTAAAAAATAGGTAGTGCATGCATGCCAAGGAAATGTGATTTCAGTCCCTGAAAGAGCAGTGTTTGGTGATGTGGATCACAGCAGATTTTGCATACCAATTTACATGAGAATAGCAAAGCAAGTCTGTGCTTTCCTAATGGTGTGTTAGAAGGGAAAAAAGTAGCCTTTATACAATAAAAGCTTATTGAAATCAGGCTTCAAAACTACATAGGATTTTCTTGAGTAAAAGCTAGGGTTTGGTGCAAGAGCTATTTTCTCATTCCTATCACTATGGTTATTGAGATCTTTAAGTTCAATACAATTTTACAGACTATGTATGTTGCTTTATTGCCATGAGGCTTCTCAAAAGTGTCAGTGGGGGTGAAATTAGGTTTATTACTATCATTAAGCTTATTTTATGCATCTTGTTATGATCAACGTAAAGAGTAAATATTTGAGGGCATAACAAATCAATGTGCCCACACAGAACTCCAAAGGGCAATATTAGTCATTATAATAAGCTCTCAAAGGCAAGGCTTAATCACATAATATCATCAGATTATTATGAAGTAATTGTTAGTATATAGGTCAACATAAGAGTCAAGAGAAACAGAAAGAATCTTTAATTATAGTGTTAATGAAGGAGCTATGTAACAATATTATAAAGTCTGATGCCTGTGGGATAAATGATTCCTTCTATCCCTTCAATACCTTGAAAAAAAAATTATAGGCACATCTTTGTGCATGTTCCAGATAGAAGAAATAGTCTCTGTAAAACATGTTACATATATTTTTGTTTTTTGCAAAAGCGCTTAGCATTTGGGAAAAGAACATCAAGAGTTGAAAATTTCAAACTGACGCTTTCAGTTTTTAATATCTCTGACAGACTCTACTTCAGTAAGTGAAAACAATCACCAGTATTTTCTATTTTTCTGAGGCTCTTGAAAACCCTCCTGCTATAGCAACACCAAGTAACAATATCAAGCAGCAGAATTTTTAACAGTGCTGACTTCAGTTAAGGTCTGATGTATACAAGTTTGCTCTGATTCAGCACTGTGCTGCCACCTCACTGTGTGGGGAGGTTGAAGAAGAAAATACACACACATGCCCACACACCTGCTTAAAATTCTGATATCTTTAACCTAGTTACATAGGCATTGGAGATGACTGCTGAGTTACAGCAGCAAAATATTGGGAATGGCAAATAAAAGAGAAACTGTTGTTCTCTACCAGAGGAGAAGAAGGAAGAGGAGGAGGAGGAGGAGCTGCTTCGTACACCCACCACACTGCCCAGGGGCAGCATCCTTAGCCAGAGAAACAGGAATGGAGTGATCCTGCTCCCCCTCTTCTGCTTTCTGTTCCTGCAGGAGCTGTGGCTGCCCTTTATGCCTTCTTGTTATCCCCTTTGTGCTTTCATGCTTTATGGGGCGCTTTTCATGCAGTGCTTTACATTTTTTTTGGTCTCAGCTGTGTCTGAGTCAGGTCCTGCCCAGCTCTCAGAGCTGCATCCCTTCAGTGAGCAGCAGTACAGCAGAGAGGATTTGGATCCCTGCCCTTAGGACCCCTGGTGTCACACTACCCTTGTACTCCTGAGGCCTCTGCTTATAGACAGGAAAAAAAGCTCCAGTGGCTTGTTTTCCTTGGAATAAATCTAGTCAGTAATTACAAGTCCTTAGTGGTTTCATGCCATTTTCCAATTGCACAAAAATTCAATCTTTATTTTAATGGCCGTAATACACATTCTGTCTACAAGCATTCAAGAAAGAATTGCAGAGCCCAGTGAGGTTCTGTGTGGATCAATATGAAGAGCTATAAAATAAAAAATTATTTTAAAACCTTGAAAAAAATTGTGGCATGTTTTCAAATTCAAAAGAAAGAGAACCCCACTATTTCTTTTTTTTTAACTCTGTATTCTCTTGATTATCAAACAGCTACTACATTTTAAAGATTAAGGCACTAAACTACAGGCTGGAGGGAGGCAGTTTGTCTTTTTCAAGAGTAAAAGTTAAAAATCTTTTGCTGGTCCTAGACACCTACAGTGTACTGAAAAAGAGAAGCTGGTATTTTCATTTATTCAACAACAACTAGGGACTCATCTAAAGTGTGAAGGGTCATGGTTCATACACCTCTTTCCTATTTGCTTCTCATGAGGGTCTGAAAAACAGGATTTTCTTCTTTGGTGACTTTAGCAGGCCCTTGCCCTGCTCTGCCCTGTGCCCGAGTACTCTGGTCTGGCTTTCTGCAGGACTGAGGATGGGCACAGGGCCTTACACACGGGCTAGGCAAGAAATCACCACTTTTGAATGTCTTTCTGGGAACTGCAGCATTGCTGAGTCTGAGACGATCCTTTACACTCCTGCAGCAAAAACCTGACTCACCAGATTGGTGTTTTCCAATCATTCCAATTTAAATTATTACTCTTTGAAGTTAAAAGTGTTTAAAGAGGTTGTTGTCAACCACCCTTTGCAGAGTCCAGCTCAGTGTGTAACATGCAGAGCCTGCTCACCAAGCCTCTGAGTTTGATGACTAAAGACAGAAGCCAAGAAGAGTGGCTGAAGTGCCTTGGCTGGATTAACCCAGTGGGGCAGTGCCCATGTGGCAGCACCTATTTCAAACTGCTCAGGTCAGCAGGGCCTGTGGAATTCAAAACATGGCTCAAAATCCAGACTAGCAGAGGAACTAATCTGTCTCAAAACTTTAACATTGCAAATTTGTTTTGTCAGAGTTGAATGTTAACTGAAATAAACACGGGCAGGAGACCTTTTTCCTTTTTAATGCCTTTATTAAAAGTGATCAGCTTGGGTGGGCAGAACGGACAGCTCAGACGCTCATGCTGCCGCTGCTCCCAAGAGTGACTCGGAGGGGGAAGAACGCAGCTCAGTCCACTGGTCTGTGGGCAGAGCTGGGGATTCTGTAGCATGAGAGCATTGGGAAACTCCCATTTTTTTAGGTTCAATATTTGAGGTCCTCTGTCTAGCTGACATCTTGAGGTTAGGGTGAGGGGTAAAAAGTTCTTGGTGCTACTAGATGCTGTTCCTCACGTCTAGACATTGCTTTGATTGTCAATTTTGTGTTGGCTCATTGTTTTAGGGGTTTTTGGCTAGGTTTGGTGGGTGAGGGGCTTCTCCCACTGCATGCTGGTTCTGAGGTCATTTGGATGCTAACTCTGAGGTCTCCACCTCTTCTGGAGGTCATCCTCCAGGAAGCAGAAGGGTGCCACTCGACAAAAGGGGGAAATCATAACCATCAGTGACAGGTAGTTAACAAAAACAACTGGGGATTACAATAACAAACAGCTAAAACTCCACCCTGGCAGCAACTAGCCCGACCTGTGGACTCTGCAACCTTTTTAAAAAATGGGCATCATTTCTACTCATAACATTAACTGTTACTGGAAACATTTTTAAATATTTTTGAAGATTTACTGTTTCACAGTAAAAGTAAGCAAGCATATGGAAAGTTCAGGTTTTCTGTAGAAGCTGCTGACATGGTTCTGTGTTAACCTGAACAATAATGATAACTATATTAGATAGCTATTTTTGCTTGAAAAAAAATGGGATTAATTATTCCCGAGGTTCCCACGTGTTCTGGGTTTTAATACTAATTTTTAATCATAGTAGTCTTGGGTCTGTGATCCATTTCCAGTATCAAATAGAGTTCAGTCAGTCTTTGAAAACATTGATTCAAACTTCAAAAGAATATGAAGAATGCTGACTAGGAAAGAGCCCAGAGATATAAGCATAAGGAATAAACAAGTGAGCAAACTCTCTGAGGGAAAAAACCCAGGGGCTACGTAAATCTGGGGCATTCCTCACAAATATGTGCAACCATTTTTCTTTAGAAAACATCAGTTGAAGGTGAGGACAGTAGGATTACCTTTTAAATATATAAATATGGTGATAAATTTAGGGGAAAAGGGAATTTTCTTTTTTCTAAAATTATAAACTAAAAATAAACATTAATAACCGTTTTGAGGTAAATTTCTTTGTGCAAACACTTCTATTAATTTCCACATATTCTAAATATTAATGACAGTGATGTGACTACCTAGAATAAACCAGTTAAATAATTTTTACATGTTATTCAAAATAAATCTGTAAGCTGCAGTTCTTACAATTTTTACTATGATTTGTGAAATTCAGAAGTCCTAACCCTAAGTTGCATATCTTTTTTTTTTCCTCCTGACTTCTAAAGGTTGTGGATTCTAAAGTCAGCAGCAGATGGCAGCAGTGCCATCAGCACAGCTCTCAGGTTTCCCCATCCAGCATTCAGACCAGAGAGAGCAAGTTTTAGATCTTGCAGTGGACTTCAGAGAGAAAAACTACCCTAATTAGGCTGAACCATAATTCTTAGGCAAAAAAATAAACAGAAGTATAAAAATGCATTTTTTCATAACATAAAATATTACGTGAAAACATATATTTGCAAATGTTCTCTTAGCCATGTCAGTGCTGAGGAAATGTTGGATTTAGAAAGTAGCAAAGGCTGTGAGTGTATCTAATTTTCTATTTTATTTTTTTCACTAAATCATTGGTCTTTAAAATAAGAAAGAAATTCCTTATTCCAAGAACTTTGAGGCAAGGATTTAACATAAATAAGATGTAATCAGTACACAAGTTTCTTTAATGTATTTCTGAGGTCCTTTGTTAGCATATAATGTTCATTATACAAGTTTGACATGCTGTGGACAGCCCAAGATTTTTAGCAGTGATGTTATAGGATTCCAGACCTATGGAAAGTTCAGGGGTCTCCTCTTGAAATCCTAGGCTGTGCAGCCAAAAATAACAAAAAAAAAAATCCAAACCTCTAACCTGCTGGTTAGAAATCTAACTTGCTAAAAAAGTGAACCTCTCTATAGGACTCCTGCTGAACTTCAACTGATACTTTTTGATTTTTTAATGAATCATTTGCACAGAAGGGGTTACTTTTGGAAGGACTGAATGAGGTTTTAGAAATAATGGGAAATACCTTTCAAAAATTACYATTACAACATTAACTGCTTGCTAATGCTCTCATAATCAAGTCAAATGAAAAAGCACTTTTGATAGTTTTCATGAAGATACTTGATCCAGCTGTGTGTTTTATTGCTTACACCAGCTGTTCACTCTCTTCTGGCAAACCCCAAATAAAAGAGCAGAAGAAATCCTCAGATAGTCCTTCTGTTCAGCATATTTATATTCAAGTATCATCATGACATGATAACAGACCATTGGTGTCTGTGGAGATGTGACAAAACATTGCCAGCAACCTCTAGGTCTGAAAAATTAACCCAAGACCAGGCCCTCATAACTTTCTTTGTGTTTATGTACACCTGTAATATTTCTCCTCAGATCTATAAGCAATTAAATTATTTCAGAAATTATTTTAATAAAAGTTGGTAGAATCACAGTGTTGAAGGATCCACAGGATCAAAAGAAAATTTCTGCCAGAAGGGACCTTAGAAGGTTGTGCCTTCTGTTCTTTGCACTGTGGAGACTGAAGCAAGAAGCAGACTTCAGTAATAAGTACTCCAGAAATCTTTGTGACACTCACTCTCTAACCTCAGAACTGATTTTCTGTACTTAGTCATTGCCTGCTGGATGTGGATTTGACTTTTCCATGCTGTCATGAAGGAAGAAGAGAAGGCTTGACTATGGAAGCAAAAGAGGAAAAAAATCTGTCTGTTTTCACTGAGGGATTCCACCATAATAACGTTGTACACATTGCAAATAAGAGGATGTGACACTCTGCTCACAGACCACAAAGTGCAACTGTTCCTGAAACACCTCACAAATTCTTTAATATTTCTATTTCTGCTTTAATTATTTTTTATTAAAAAGCTGCAGATAGTATAGTTCTGCTCCTCCATCCCTCATTAATGTACCACAGGCAATTGGGAGCTCTGGTAATTGAAATGAGCTGGAGATGGGAACTTCAGGGGAAGCACACAGCTAGTGTTTTTGATCGGATTTATAAAAGTTGCAAACACTCTTTTTAGCCAGAAGATGGTGACATAACTGCATAAAATGTGGATGTGTGGTTTCAACAGGAAAGCAGAAATACAAATTTTACCACTGCTATACAGAATTTTTAAATCTACCCATGTAGTATTGAGCCCCAAAATAATTTCAGGTTTGGATTTTTCTTAAATTTCTCTGGTTTGGGGAGTTTGCTTGCTTGTTGTTTGATTTCTCTACAGGAAACTAGTCATGTGAGTAATTATACCCAGTACATAATCCAGAGTTTAATTTCCTTGGCTTGGTTTGTTCTTTATCTTAGTTTACATCAGTAAATGTGGAAGTTTATTAATTAATTAATATTTGAAACTACAGATAGAGAGATAATCTAAATACTGATAGCTGTTATGAACTGCTAGTGAAAGAACAGACAGGTGTTTTGTATTGACAGATAAAAGAAAAAACATGTTTGATTGCAGGACTGATTTGAAAACACCAAGAGAAAATAAAACTGATTTGGGATTCTTCGGATCATTACAGAACTCCCTTTTCTGTAAATCTAACTGTGCTTCAAGCCAGCATTTTGCACCAAATCAGACTGGCCCACATGAATTGAACATGCTCAGTACTTTTCCTTGTGCCTTTCATTTTATTTTTAATTTAGAATTATTTTGACCTTAAAAAACCCCAAACAACCTGCTTACCTATATGTTACAGAACTTGAAAGAAAGAGACACATTGAATTGACATGAGTTCTGTTAGTTCCATAACTAGCAGAATTGGAAATGTTTTCTACACAACCAACATCCAAACATTTTCAATTTCGATTTTCAGCTTGTTGTTTAGAACTGAGAATTTTCTAGGATAAATTATTTTGATCCTGAAAGGATCTTGCTAGATCAAAGCGCTTTACTGAACAGCTCTAGATTAAACAAATTTGTTTAAGCTCAGGTATGGAAACATCCTGAGGAGCTGGAGCACTGCAAGTATGCATTCCTAAATGTCCATGAGCATCACCTGAATCCCACCTGAGGGATTTACAGACTCTGGCTGCCTTTTAGCACATGCCAGAGGAAACCCTTTTAAGACAAATCCCAGGTTGTCAAGCATATGTTTGATGATAAGGATAAACCACCAGACTGGGTACAGCATGGTTTCTATTACTTCATGGTCTCTGCTACTTCTAAACTCAAAGACCAACCAAGAACCTCCTTTCCGTACCAGAACTCAAATGGCTGACTTGAGTGAAATCTTACTCAGGGCATAATCCAGGTTTTATATTTCCTTCTCTCATGTGGTCCATTAGTAGGATCTCCTACTGTCCACTGAAGCCCAAAATTATTTATCCATCTTTAGAAAATTATTTTGCATTTTATGCCATTTTCTACATCTACCATGGTTTCTTCTTTCAGAATTTTTAACCAGTGACCCAAGTCAGAAATCTAATATATTGACAGGCTTGAGGTAACAAATTCCAAATGTCTTGAAGATATCTATCCACAGACTTCTTTTAGATACAAAAAAATTTCTGTCATCTATGTGATAATTATGATTATATTCTCACAACTGAAAAGAACATATTTATGCATTACAAGCCTACTTTTTAGCAAAATTTTTGTAAATAAAAAAATAATTGCCTATGTTTTTAATGAAAAATTCCTATAAAGACTTAAAGACAGTATTAAAGCTTATGAACACTTTTTACTGAGCTTAAAATGAGTAGATTTGAGGCTTCTCTGTCTTTTCTGCCTGGCTTGCTTTGACCTACAACTTTGTTTTAAGTTACCAGTGGTGATTTTGGAGCTGCACAGAGGTGATCTTAAAGGTAGCAAGAAAAGACAAATCTAGTATTTTTTTGTTTAACACACACAAATATCACAGCACATGGTAAATTCATGTGTAGTGTGGAAGTGCAGAGCAATGAAGACAGAAAGGTGCAAATGGATGTTAGTAAACATTTAGTAATGGATCCATGTTCTGCAGCTGGTGGGTGATGTGACGGCCTCAGTAAGGCCTGAAAATAAATGGCTTAATAAGCTGACTGCTTTCATAAGGCAGAATAAGGAGAGTACTACAGACAGGGAGCAAATCCCTTTGGATTTCAGATGCTGGGCAGCCTGTATCTGTACAGCTTCAGATGGAGCCCACATGGGTTTTCCCACAGTGTGCTGCAAAAAGTGAAGCAAATCCCATCCACTGAGGGATGCTTTCCCTTGTGATCATCTGAGATGTTATATAATTTTCTTCTGAGGAAACAACTCTGTTCCTAACAGATGTTGTCAAGAGAAATTCCTTGCTGTACTGTCAGATAAAGGCAAGGCCAAGTTGGTGGCAGTGCCACACATGGTCTGCTCCAAGTCACCATCCCTTCCGACCCAAAGTCTGCCACAAGCCTCCCAATCTGTCTTATGTAGATCCAGACACGAGGAAGAAGAAACCATTGCCATGACAAAGGACTCCAGATGCTGGCAACTCGCTACCTACCATTCCCTAAAGGAAGCTGCCAGCCCCAGGAGCCATGAGCATCACACCTGGAAAGTGGTAGAAACAAAGCACATATATAGCAATTTTAACAGTTTTACTTCTACAGCTGAGATTTTTTTCTAACTAACTCTACTCCTCTTTGTCTTTAAAATTGTATCTGTTTATGACAGAGTTGCTGCCACAGTTATCAAGAAATGATTGACAAATGTCATCTATTTAGACTTCTATACAGCTGCACACATCCTTATCTCCAAACTGGAGACACGTGGATTTGTAGGGTGGACTATTCAGTGGATATGGAATTGGCTGGATGGATGCAGCCAGAGAATTTTGGTCAATGTCTCCATATGTCGGTGGAGGCCAGTGGTGAGTGGTACCCCTGAGGGCTCTGTTTTGGGACAGGTGCTCTGTAATATCTTTATCCATGACACAGTCATGTCAAGTGACCTTTCAGCAGGTTTGAAGATGACATGGAGCTGAGTGGTACAGTTGACACAAAAGAAGGAGGGGATGCCATCCAAGAGAACCTGGAGGAACTTGAGAAGTGGACCCATGAGCACCTAAGGAAGTTCAACAAGTCCAAGTGCAAGGTGCTGCACCTGGGTTGGGCAGTCTCAGGCATGAGACTGGGAGAAGAACTCCCAGAGAAGAGCCCTGTGGAGAAGGACCTAGGGGTTCTCATGCATGAAAAGCTGGACATGATCCAACAATGTGTACTTGCAGTCCAACCTTATCCTGGGCTGCATCACAAATTGCACGGCCAGCAGGTTGAGGGAGATGATTCTACTCCTTTACTCTGCCCTCTTGAGAACCCACCTGAGCTACAGCATTCAGCTCTGGGGTCCTCAGCTCAAGGAAGATGTGGATCTGTTGGAGTGAATCCATAGGAAGCCACAAAGATGATCAGAGGGTTGGAGCTCTTTCTGTGAAGACAGACATTGTTGAGATGTTGGCATTGTTCAGGGTGGAGAAGAGAAGGCTGTGGTACTGAAGGTGGGTTTAAAAAAAAGAATGAGTGACTTTTTACAAGGACAGCTAGTGGTAGGACAAGAAGGAATTGTTTTTAACTAAAAGGATAGTGATTTGGATTAGATGTTGGGAAAAAGTTCTTTACTCAGAGAGTGGTGAGGCACTGGAACATACTGTCCCAAGAATCTGTGGATGCCCCATCCCTGGAAGTGTTCAAGACCAGGTTAGATTGGGCTTCGAGCAATCTGCTCTAGTGGAAGATGTCCCTGTTCATGGCAGGGGAGTTGGAACCTGGTGATCTTTAAGGCCCCTTTCAAGTCAAACCATTCTATGAAGAAGAGACTCTTTTTGTCTCTTGTTACCTTTGAGACCGCCCATGTGCAGCTCCAAACTCACCACTGCTAACTTAAATCAAAGTGTAATGATTCTATGGTTCTATTATAATAATAAATAAACTTTTGAGATTTTGTTTACACGAACAAAAATTTCCTGGCTCTATATTAATCTAATGCATGCTTCTTCTTTGCCACTAAACAAAATTTTGAATTTAATAATGTCTTCATCTGAATGAATCTTGGGATTACACCTCTGAAGCTTGATTCAAGTGTGAGTAAGAATCTGGATTTCTCTCTTTTGTTCCAGGCATTGCAGCTCTCTCACCTCCCCAAAGCTGTTGTGGTGAAGGTCCAGCTCCTTCCCAAACCTGGCAGACTGACAGAGGCAAAACTATGTTGCTCACTGTTCTCCATGTATTATTTCAAATGTTCAAGTCTGGTGACAAAAGCTTGAATGGCATTTTTCCTTCCATGATACAGCATTTCTGTTCTCTCAGTATCTATCAGTGTGAGCCTGTGCAATTTTGTCGTGTACTGGAAATTTTCTACAACATCATAGTTCTTTCTGGGTTTGGATGAACACTCCAAAACATCTGTAAGAGGCTATATAACAAAGATTAATATTTTTAAAACAGTTAAATTACTTTATTTCTGATCTCTAAGACTACCTTACAAGGAAAAGACAAATCATATTTTTTCAGTGATGTTGGGAGCTGAGATTAATAACTCTACTGGGTACACAAAAAAGCAAACTCAGTACTGATATTGCTTTTAATACATGCTCTTATTTTCTTCTCCTCTACTAAATTGTTACGGAAATTATCCAGAAGATAACTGCCTTACGATATTTATTTCTTTCTCTCTCCTTCCCTGCTCCCTGGCCCTTTTCTTCTTAGAATATGCAATCTGATTCACAGAAATCAAACACCTTTTCTCTCAGAGATGACCTTACCAATATCTGACTGCCTGAACAAATGTTTTCAATTTCCACTTAGCTTGAAAATGTACCTAGCCTATCTTAAACCTGAAGAAGGTCTTTGACACTCAAAAGTTTGCTTAATTTTTTCCAGCTATGCTGAGTACTTTGATGAGACATATTATTTCATATTATTGAAAAAATGCTTTTGCTTGGTAATAAATGTCAGCAAGGCTTTTTCCATGGATTACTTATCTCTCTATGGAAACTAACATCTAATCAAAGGAGTTTATAAATTGTTCTGCTTTGGGTCATAAGCTGAAGGATTCTTACTGTTTTGTTGGTGTGAAGAAGGCACATGGTATTTACTGAGTCGTGATTCAGTCCTGAGATTAGATGAGTTCATGAGTCATTCACACCTGGTATTTAGATGTGCCTATGGTAAATCTTTTCCACTCCAAATTCATTACATGCTGATTTTCATTTGGCTGCTAAGCCTGTTTCTAGCACTACACCACTTCTAGTAAGTTGCCCCTCAAACACACAAGTATGCAAAATTGCCTGTTATTAAAATGTCTAGAATATAATATTAATCTAAAGTGGTTTTTTATTCATAACACTTGTGTTTCTTAGTTCCTTCTTGTACCTCTTTCACGGATGAAAATCTCTAAATTTGGAATTTTTATCTATCTCAAGAACAAAAGAAATACTTTCAATGGATACAAACACATCTGTTGGTATAAAACAGTAGATGCTTATCAGCTTTCAGTCCTTCACCTCATCCATACCATCATCCCCTAGGTTAATAGCAGAGGAACTGATGGTACAAGTATAGGGTAGGACCACTTGTTCTTGGGGAATGGCAGAAATCTCAACTCCTGTATATTGCTCACTAAAGCAGTGCAGTCCCAAGAGCTGGGCAGAACCTGACTTGGGCACAGCAGAGACAATATGAATTGTGTACTAATTACATGTAAAACATTACATGTAAAAGCATGAAAGAACAAAGGAGACAACAATAAGGTATAAAGGAAAATCAGTGCCCATGCAGGAACAGGGGCAGAAGCAGAAGATTCCTCCAGCTCCTCTTCCCTAGGTATGGATGTTGCACCTGGGCCAAGCTGTTGTGTATCTGAGCAGGTCCTTCTCTTCTGGTAGACAAAGTTCACTTCTTTTATTTGCCATTCATCGCATTTTGCTACTGCAGCTCAGCATTTATCTCTAATGTGTTGTCTTTTCCTGTGTAACTAGGTTAAATATATTCAGAATTTCAAGCAGGTTTGTGGGGGTGTGTGTGGTTGTTTGTGTTTTCTCCACTGCTTCCCTGTGTAGTAAGGTGATTGGTACTGCAACCTAAGAGTCAAAAAACTTGGATGCAATAGCTCATAGAATCATAGAATATCCTGAGTTGGAAGTTACCCACTAGGACCAACAAAGTCCAGCTCCCAGGCCTGCACAGGACAGCTCCAACAACCACATTGTGTGCCTGAGAATGTTGTCCAAACACTTCCTGAGCTCTGTCAGGTTTGGTGCTGGAACCCTGTTCCAGTGCCCAAACAACCTTTGAGTGAAGCACTTTTTCCTAATATCTAACTTAAATCTGCCCTGACACAACTTCAGTCCATTCCCTTAGGTCCTGTCACTGGTCACCAGTGACAAGAGATCAGAGCGTGCCCCTGGGCTTCAACTCATGAGGAAGTTGATGACTGTGATGAGGTCTCCCCTTAGCCTCCTCTTCTCCAGGCTGAGCAAACCAGGTGACCTCAGCTTCTCCTTGTACAGCACCAGTGCCGAGCAAAGTGGGACTATCCCCTCCCTTGACCACCCAGTGGTGCTGTGCTTGATGCACCTCAGGCTACTCCTTTCTATCCTTTTCACCACACATATGCAAACAGCAACACTTTCATGGATAATTAGTTTCTCTAATGACAGCACCAGGTTGCCTCTTCTCTTTGTCTCTGTGCCTTTGTACCCATATAGCTGCATGCAGTATACAGCACTTAGCAAGCACTTCATGAACCATTTATCCCTTAAAAGTGTTATTTTTCTTCTAAAGAACAAGTTTCATATTTTGTTAATATGCTTGGAGACCTCGGTGACTTTATGTACATTTTCTTTAGAGCTCTGATTTTCTTCTTTTAACACAATGATACTCAAAAGATTTTTTCATTAAAAACATGTTAGAGAACTTCTAAAAACATTCATTCCAGTCCAGGCTTTTGAGATAACTAGAAATACATACCTTTGCAAGTTTCTGAAGAAAATTGAACTAAAAGTTACATGAAGTGATGCTAAGTATGGAAATGCTCCTGCTGGTGTCTCTACCTGGTCATTAACCAGATCCACAGATAAAATTTTTAGATCTGTAACATGAATATATATACTAAATCTAGCAAACAAAATGAGGATTAATTCAGGCAAATGAGGATACTCTAAACATTGAGCTTACATTGGAAAAACACCTCTGAGATATTATATTATAGGACTAGTCTGTAAAGTTCCATTTTTTGCCATTTCAGACCATACCAGCTATCAATTTACATAGATACTCATCACCTTAAAAGTTTGGATAAAGTGTTAAATACTTCAAATGTTTGAATTCTTCAGGCTGTACCCCCCAAAGTGAAGCAAGGACTTAACTCACACTAGTGACATTTTTCTGAGGAAGCTCTGTTTACCAAGCCACAGTGCAATCATAGAGAAAATAGGGCCAGATGTCAGTGGGAAGGTTCTTATTGATTTTGGTGAAAACTGGAAAACTAGAGAATGAAACGTGGGACCAACAAAGCTATGGCAATTGATAAGTCAATTTGTCACCTAATGGGATTAAAATTGCCTATAGATCAAAGAGCTGAAGAAATAGCATAGCTTTTCACCCTGCCAAACATCTCAGTTAAGAGTCACTTTTTTCCCAGAAGGAAAGAATAGAAGTAATTTAGCAAATTACAAGTTGTAAATGGCTTAGACTGTTCTAAGACATAAAGTGGGATGAGAAGGTGGCACACTGGGAAATCATATGGGGAATAATGTATACAAGGAATTCCTGGTGTGTTTAAAGAGCTCAGTCTACCAACACAATAATATACATGACTATCCAATAGTTTTGTCTCCATACATTTCTCCCTCTAGTATGAAATATGTTCTTAATTATTTTTGTTTAAATTATACACTGTAATTTAATGATCCATATTTCAGACAAAGTAACTTTTTTTTTCTGGAAACTGTATTTAGAAGATTCTTTTCTTTTGCTTTTGTCCATGAATTACAATGTGTGCACTAGATGGCACTCAGTGCTTAATGCTCAGTTCTGTGCCCTGTCCAGAAATGAATTTAAAGGGCTTAGTGAAATGATTGCTGAGTTCATGTTACCTTGAACTGATAGAATTGCTAAAGACAAAAAATGGAATTTACTACTTTGTGATTTTATTTGTAGCACAATGAAATGTTGAAAAGGTCTTGTTTACACCAGGTTATCATGCAATGAAATAGCAATAAGAAAAATTTAAAATCTCCTAAGATTATATTGAATTACAGAATTCCCACCAAAATTCAGGCAACAAAGTCCTAATTAGAGCCTCTACCAGATGGGAAAAATGGAAAAACAAAGGAACTATGAAGAAAATATTTTCATGGACTGTTTCATTTTTAACAATGTAGCTGGAAAAGGAAGGCTTGAACTCTAAAGGAAACTTCCTTTCAGAAGTCTCCAGACTGTTATGTTCTTTGATATGAATATTATTTATGTTCTGGGAAAGTATCATTAACTTTACATATCACAGTTTTCTCAAGTACAGAGTTACAACAGAGATTTAAAATTTTAGAGTTTTTAAGATAGCTGAAAATAATAGATGTTTTAACATTTATTAATTTCACTATAAAATTCTACCTTAATTTGATTATAATCTAACTGAACAGGTCATAATTTACAACAAAGCAAGAATGCAGAGTTAACAGAGTATTTCTTGTGCTCCTTTTTCCTTTTGCTTGGACTATGTGTTTCTGCTTTCATACATAATCATGTTCTTTTCCAAGCACAGTAAGCCTGGGGATGCAGCCAAGACCAGTTCCTACTATCTCCCATACTGTGATAGTCACACAAGGAGGAAATCTCCATGATATTTTTCAAGAATAATGAAAAGTCACATAAGAGCAGCAAAATTATCCTCCTAAAATACCAAGCAGCTGTGGCACTGGCAGGATTTTGGGAGCCGATAGCATATCAGAGCAGTGTTCTCGGCTCTCCTGCCTGTCCTTCAGCCACTGCCCCTCTGGCACCCAGAGATTCAAGTGCTCTCTTCAGCCATCATCAGTCATCAGAGCCACTGCATTCCCTGTGCTTGCTAAGGCTCCAATCAGACAGGTTGGACAGGTTGGAGATAACTTTCATAACTAAGAACAGACACAATGAAGTCTGAACCTTTTCACAGTAAACTGAGATGGGATCTAAGACACCATCTAGACTGGAATGCATTGGTGTAAGAATACTGTGAAACACTGAAGAAATGGAAAAACTACAATCCAAGACACCAATTCCTTTCTAAAAGTGTCTTCTATTGGATCAAGGTTCCCACCATGTAGATTTTGATTACTTGCTGGAATGATGAATGTTTCTCATCAGCCTTTCGTGAAAAAATTCTGAAAATCTGATCTGGTGTCTCTTTGAATCTAAGAGTTTTTGAAAATATCACTCTTGTCACCCAGGGGCAAATGTATTGGGAACCTTCATTTGACATCTCATGAGGTAGCTATCACAAGTTTGGTGTCACAGCTTTTGCTAGATTTTGTTGTTGTTAATGACTCTTTTTCTTTTAGCAATAGTCCACACAAACAGCAGAGGAAGCTTTTAGCTTTTTATTATGAAGAAAGCTTTTCTCAATAGGATGTGTCCTTAATCTAAGCTGAATATCCCACAGCAAATCAATCTTTTACAAGGAAGTCTCCACTTTTTCACTGTTAAAGAGTGAGTTTAGGTGCAGGGTTCTCTGTCTATATGTAAAGTGTTTTGAGACAGAACTATTGATATTAGTTCTACTCTTACTGTATTTTATTACTTCTATCCTCTTAAAACAATTTTATTTACTCCGTTTTGTGGACTGAGAGGTCTTTACCCCACCATTATTTTGTGATGTACTTCTGCAATAGGAGAGATTAATTTTAGCTTTTGCACTGTGTCAGCATATTTTACCTGTATATATGATGTGAGATGTCAGCATATTTTCTATTCATGTAGCAATAACATACCATACTGGAAGCAGTGGAAACATAATCTTTACATTATTTTTGTTCCTTGTCAACAAACAAACTAATTATGTTCCAATGAGTGAAATCAGGCTTTTGCCATGAAGCTTTCAAAACTTCACAAGAGTAATTAGCATGAATACTATACTAACTCTCCAGTTTTCATTCTACAAACAGTAGAATTTAATTCAAGAGACTCTAAATTTGATTTAGATTGCTAGTACTTGCTAGTAGAAAAGAACAGAGATTTCAAACAACTTTCATGATAATTAAGAAAAAAATAATACCTTCTGCTACATTGCAGTCCATAATAGCCACCCCATTAGTTACTCTAGATTATCTCCTGGCTTTTAGTGCTCACTTCCAGTTATAATGGGCACTTGTGTTCTAAATGAATGTCATTAATGTTTTGCCCAGAGTACACATGGAGTTAATCAACAGGCCATTTAGGGGACCACAAAGTGAAAGTCCTGCAGATACAGCCACCTCAGAGTGTGATAAATAAAGGAAAATGTTAGAGGAAAAGTACTTCAGAAGCAATCAATATGAGAGAAAAATTTCTCATTCTTTCTGCACTAAGATCATGGCTTCTCTTTACCTTAGTGTATGTCATGCCTAGATAGATACCTAATCAGAGATTACATTCTTTTCATTATTAAACTGCTCCTATGTTCAGTTACATAAAATGTGATTTTAAATCTGAATTTGTATTGTTCCTTATCTTCCCTCTGAATCATCTGCATATCTGAAATGAAAACTATCAGGTCATCTTTCTAAGCTACCTGCTTCACGAAAATTTAGCTTTCTGTTACCCCATCTAATTCACATGAAGGTGCCAGAGAGAAAGAAATGCCTGTGAAAAATCTGTGGGGGGCATTTGAATTCATCCAGTTCAGACATTCTATTTGATGGATGGATTAGGGTAGTGGTTAAATGTCTAGCTCTTTTCCTAGATCAACAGGACAAGGCAGACACCTTGACCAGCCTGGAGTCTGGTCTAAATTTTCTTGCTGAAGGAACATGGCATTAAGGTGGTGGGGTTTAACACAGTAGCTTTATGGAGTCACAAGAAGAGCAGGCAAATTGGATCCTGGGGTTAACACTGACATTGGCATGTCTGGCTGAGTTAGGGAAGTGTTTGATCCCTGCTCCCAGGATCTGCAGTGACTTTTTAACCTTATGAAGATACGAAACCCCACTTCAAGGAGGCAGGTTCAAAGCATCTTGCCTCCTCTAAGAGCAGACTTGTGGCACTAAATCACAAGTACCCGAATTGGACTCTCAGTCACCAGTTCTCCAACTGGTCTTGTATTTTCCTCCTGTCTGCATAAAGTGTCTCCATTTCACAGTTCTGAACACGATTCTGCCCACAGGCAAATGGACTAATGTGGATCTTACCTAACTGTGTCACTGAAACCTTCTGTGTTTCATGCTGAGAAATGAAATCTTCTGTGTCCTGGACTCAGACACACCTGATCTAACGTGGACAGCTACAGTTAACTTTCTAGAGACCCTTAGCTCATACTTAAAACCCCAAAGATAAGAAACCCTGGAGAGCAGACCTTCAAGATGGCAGTTTAGATTGGATAGATCAGGATGCAACACTTAGACATAAGACACAATTTATCCAGGAAATAAGGAGATTAAGCGCTTATTTATCTAATAATAGGGTTAATGGGAATGTTTTGTTTATAAATTCAGTAATTTAAATTAAGGGAGAAATGAAGATATGAAAAAGCAGATGTCAAACACCAGTGGGGCCAGAGGCTTCCTGAGTGGGTTCCAGAAGCAGTGGGTGTGGCAATGGGCCACAAAGAGGATTAACATTCAAGGCAATCATAAAGACTAGATAAGTGAGCACAGTTACCAAAAATTCTATAGATTCACAGCAGATGAAGCTATAGTTTATCAGAAAATAGCAAAATTACCTCCTCTGACACATAAAATCATAGAATCATTTGGGCTGGAAGGGACCTTACAGATCATTTAGTTCCAGTACACTTTCCAGACACTTTCCACTAGACCAGGTTGTTCAGAGCTCCATCCAATCTGGCTTTGAACACTTCCAGGGATGGAGAGACCACAATTTCTTAAGCAGCCTGTTTCAATGCCTCAGCAACCTCACAGTATACAATTTCTCCCTAATATCCAATTCAAGCCTTTCCTCTTTCAGTTTGAAGGCATTCCTCCTTGTCCTGTCACTTCATGCCCTTGTCACAAGTCCTTCTCCAGCACTCCTATGACATCTCTTATGTACCAGAAGGTGCTATAAGGTCTCCAAGCCTTCTTTACTAAAACACTCAAATGAACAGGGTTTTCTAAGTCAGAGACTAGGCTGTAGGGAGGGACTTACAACACAGACAAGCCTTTAAAGAAATGTTTACATTAATCAAATCCTGAATTCACAATAAGCTCTCATTGATACAGAGGTGCGATAATTTTACAGAAATTAATTTATCTGAGTTAGAGTGTGATTTTCACTTAACAACTAACTCTATGACAGTGCTCCTCATTACCATATTTGTTCAAACCCCCCAACTTTTATAATCTTATTTGTTCCAGGAAAGCAATTCGCAAGGTCTGGAGTACTTTACCTGTATTAGCATGCTTACTTGATGCATTTCTTTGCAGGTGAAGAGGTCTTTACTCATTTCCTTGTTTTTGCAAACACTGAATGTCTGGTAGCTTCTAATGAAATCCATGAGATACTGTCTATTTACCAGCTTTAGAAACTAAGGCTAGAATTTTACTTATTTGCTTAATTTTGTATTTCATATCTGTGTAACAAACGTTTATACCATTCAGAACAGTTCTAGGCTTTTTTAAAATTATTGTCATTATTTAATTTTAAACAATTCCTTCCCTTTCTGAAAACCTCCTAGTTTTATCAATATTCACAGTCAGCACAAGTTTCAATACAAATGGTAATAAAATATTACCTTTCACAAAACAAAGTTGTTGTAGCAGTTCCCCTAAAGTTATTATTGTATTCCATCATATTTATGAAGATACAGTACACTTATGAAATATAATACAAACAAAGAGGCAGTTAGCAACAAAGCAAAACAGCTCATTTTATGCTTAGCATGACAGTTTCATTACTGCCCTACACAAATTTCATAGCTGTAATAAGATCTGTAGTAAATGTGAGCTATTTTGAGACTAAAAACACAGCATGCCTGACTTCTGGTTAGCTCTGCAAGTTTTGATTTTATGAATCATAATATCTTAACTTGAAATTTATGTTAAAATAAGGCTAAAATGATAGAAAGGAATTGTGGGGCTCTAGTTAATCTCATTTAGTCATCCTAAATGCCTGATTCTAAGATTAGAAGCAGTCCTCTTAAATAAGTTGGAGAGAAGGAGAGAGAGAGAAAGAGAGGGAGAGAGGGAGAACGAGGGAGAGGAAGGGAGGGAGGGAGGGAGAAGAAGGGAGGGAGAAGAAGGGAGGGAGAGGTATTTCTGAAGGGTTTAAAGAGAGATTTGGTCTGTTTAAGTTAAGGCATTTAGGTGAGGTACAGCGGCTCCTATTCCAACCAGTCAGGCACTATAACTGGGGATATTACTGCTCTACAGCTGGCAATGGCCTGTTTTACGTAACTGCTGTGTTTATAGAAAATAAGACAGAGTCAATTGGTCCAATAAAGGCAACCCATCCTCATACTAAAAAAAAAATTATAAATAGATATGAGATTTTTGTATGAGGTCTTCATGTATTGTAGCCTTTTACGAGTCTCAGCAAATGGAGAAGCCATAATGGTTCTGTGAAAACCTTTCCACCACTTTTTGGTCTGACTATTAAAATGTATTGTCTTCCACGTAAGGCTTTATATATGTAAGGTTATGTAACTCTATAAAATACTAAAGATGTTCCATTATTCTCTATCTATAATATATGAATACATACATATATTCTATGTTGGGACTAAGCAGAAAGTCTATGGTCCTGCTTACAGAGATTATTGATCAATTTGAAATTGTGGTTACTTTCTGAAAGAACCATACTTTCTTTCTAATGGGAATTGTGGTGATTTGGTTTCATTGTGCTTATCTACAAGGCTGGTAGAATCCAAACTCCAATTCTACATTTATAAATTAAACAAGATATAAATGCTTCCTGTTACACACTGGTAAAGTTTTAGGCTAGATGTGTTTTTGGACCATGCCATGTGAAACCCTTTCTGAAATATCTGCTAGAATACTTCAGGAGTCAGTCTAGACAAAAGACATACACAGAGGGGAGGCAGCTTCAACATGGGCCACCTTTTGGAAAGACAAGAAAATGGAAATGCCAGACACAGTGCCAGAGTGTCAGAGCAATGCCCTGTGCAGCGCACGCTTTTCAGCCTGTTATCTCATATGTTTTGCCTTTCCTGGGGAGCAAGGAGTATTTGAAAAGCCTAACCCAGATGTCAGTGCCCTGGATTTGGACTCCTTGGAGATAAATTCACACCCACACCAGTTTCTTTTTACTTTTATAAAGTTGATTAAAGTCACATACTTTCCTTGCGCCATAGGCCTTTCATTATAAAATGRGGTACTATTCCCTTACTTGACATCTCTGCATCTCTCAAGACAGATATCCATTCCTGACTGAAAAGAGGAAGCCCTGTGAGCATCCACTTGTATAATGAGGCAGGTTATTTTTCAAGGTACAAATTTATCAAAAAACTGCAACAGTGGGAATTCCATTCTCTTCTCTGGGGCAATTTTAGAAGCTGTTTCGTATATTAAAATTAGAGTCCAAAAATAACTAATGCTTCATTATGGATGATTAACCTGATGTAACTTAAAAAAAAAAAAAAAAAAAAAAAAAAAAAAAAAATTAAAAAAAAAAAAAAAAAAAAAAAAAGGCAGACAAGATTTTCCACAGAAATAATTGTGATTCAAAGTGATGAAGTGGAAAACATTCAAACATTCTAAAGGAAATCTTGCAGCTTTGGGAGAAAACTCTTGTTCCCCTTACACTGCAATACCCCTTATGATTTCTAAATATAAAACCAATGGGACTCTGTGCACTGAATTATTCTTCTTTTCTCATTAAGTTTGAATTTTAATAGTGTTTTTTTCTCCTGTTCTTTTATTGAGGGAATTATATGGAGTTGTACATTGCTTTCAGATTCATTTGGGAGTACAAACCACCAAACCAGAAAAGTTTACAAGCTTTTCACAAACCCTTGTGAACGGAAGCCACCAAACATTTGACTATGTGATGCTCATTGTGACTGCAGCATCATGCAGGGCCATGATAAACTTTAAACCCTGCAAAGCCATCAGCAATGGCAAATTCATATCCCAGATCTACCTCAAAGAATTCATCCAGAGATTTCCAGCACCTCCTGAGTTTGAGCACTGTATGCAATGGAAGGGTTGGAATGTATGGTGCTCACAATTGTCAGTGGCACAGTTGAGAGCTTCTGGGTAAGAATCAAGGGACAAACAAACATTGTGGATGTCATCATGGGAGTCTACTGTACACTTCCTAGCCAGGAAAGTCATGACAATTAATTATTCCTTGAGGAACTGAGGGGCACTTTTGACTCAACAGCTGACACAACCCAGGCCAGAAGACTCCTAAAAAATCTAAATTAAAACTTTATGGAACAGGTGCTTAGGAAGCCAACTGACAAAGATGTCCTCCTTGATCAGCTGCTTGTTCACAGAGCTGAGATTGGAAGCTGTCTTGTCCACAGCAACCACATAGTGATTAAGTTTAAAGTCTCTGTTGACAGGAGGAAAAGTGCCAGCAAAATCTCAACTCTGGACAAAAATAGATAGCAGATTCAGGCTGCTCAGAGAACTAGTGATTAGGACCCCTTGGAAAAATGCTTTTGCAGGTGCTGGGGTCCATCAGCGTGGGTCACTTTTTAAGCATCAACACATAAGAGCATAGGAGCAGCAACTCCAAAATGTCAGAAGCCAAGCAGATGAAGCTTGGGGTTGACTGAAAAAGGGGAACTTCTTTTGAATATAAGGCAAAAAAGGAAGGCGTAGGCCTTTTTTTCTGTAAGCAAGGTCAGGGGAAGGATATTGATATGCTGCCTGCCACTGAAGGGAGAAAACTTGTACAGCCAAATCTCAACTGGAGCTGAAGCTGCCTTGAAATGTGGGGGACAATAAAAAGAGGTTTTCAAAATTCATTAATCGCAAAAGGCTGTGCAGAAATAACATTGTCCTGTTACTGGATTAGGATGGTCACTTCATATATAGGGACAGAGATGAGGCAGAGATTTTTAATGCATTCTTTGCCTCTTACTTCAACATGGATTACGAACTAAAGGAGTTTCAGTGCCCTGACCTGGAGGACCATGACTGGCAATGATCAACTCCCAGGTGACCCTTAGCTTGTGTGGGATCTGCTGCTCCAGCTGCATCCCTACAAATCAATGGAGCCTGATGGGATTAATCCTAGAATCTTCAAAGGACTGGCTGATGTCACTGCAAAACCTCTTTCAATGATTTTTGAGAAGTCTTGGGAATCTGGAGAGGTCCCAGCTGACTGGAAGCTGGCAAACATTGTCCTGATTTTCAAGAAGGGCAAGAAGGAGAACTGCAGAAACTACAGGCCTGTCTCACTTCAGTGCCTGGTAAATCTATGGAGAAAATTATCATGAGATATATTGAAAAACACATGGAAAACAATGCAGTCACTGGTCACAGCCAGCACATCTTAATGAGAGAAAAGTCCAGCTTATCAAATCTGATTTTCTTTTGTGACAAGGTAACCCCCCTAGCTGATCACAGGAAGACAGTTAATGTAACAGTTTTGGATTTCAGTAAAGCTTTTTATAATTTCTTCCATAGTATCCTTCTGAATAAAATATACAGCATGAGCTGGATAAACACAGATTACTCTGTATTTGCCACAAAAGTGAGGCACAGCATCATTCTTTAAAGACTTAAGATTAAGCTTCCATCAGCAGTTCAGTATAAAATATTTACTTATTTTAACTAAATACAGAAACCTTCTGAGCTTCACACAGTGGCAACATACCTCCATTGACTGCAGGGAACTCAGTATACATTTGGGAAGAATTTGGTTATAGGAGTTTAAAGCTTGAAGGAAGATCTAAAGGAACCCAGGGAAATCAAGAATATTGAATGAATTCCTGATGCAAATGTATTCTTTTCATTGAATTGTCTCCCCCAGGGTTTATTATGGATGCATAATTTTTTGTTAGAAAAAGTTGTCCAAGATTTATTTTTTTAAAGACAAACAAAGAGCCATACTATGAAGGATTATAAAACTATCTTCTATATTAACCTGCTGTTGAGACAGAAATTACAGCCAAGATTATGAGATGGTTAAGGAATAGTCATCTCTACCCACTGAATTTGAAATGTTTTAGGCTTCAGTGGTTATGGGTGCCTCAGGCTGTAAGATGTTCTGCCACATTCACACACATCTCACATCTCTCCTTGCAGGCCTGTATTCTTGGGGGATGTTAGGAGATAACAGCAACTTATCAACAAGTCTTACCAGTAGTAGTCAAAAATCTGCTGCTGACAGTTGCCATGACCAACTAATCAATCTCAAAAAAAGGTCAGTTGTTTTTTTTACCAGCTAAACAAGACACAATTACATCACTGAGAAGTCAACAGAGAAAATCAGCCTGTGATCCTTTCATAAAGACCATTAAAAATATTTAAAATTTTTATTTTCTCTTCCAAATAAATGTCCTGTGCTCCTATACAGACACTTCAATACATAGATATAAAGAACTAAATAAAATATATGAATCAGAAATCTGGCTTGCTGAATGGATTTAAAAGTGCCAAATATGAAACATGTATCCTTAAGACAGAGTGTAATTAGCACCCAATACTGAGAATGTTGCTAACACCAGATGTTGTTCTATTTAATGTGGCTCATCATACCTAAGTTTTTCCCACTAACTTGCAAGGACCCTGTCTAATTAATAACCCAATCTAAGCAGCCTGAGCTTTTAATTAAGGCAAAACCAGTGCTTGGAAGGCATTGATCTCAGAAGGTATTCAATCAAGCACAAGTTACTGCTTTGGTGGCCTTTGGGGAGTATTGCCTCCAAGTTGTTACTTAGGAGAACAGAGCCAGACTTTAGCTGTGACTAGTAGATGCTGCAATAATAGAAATAAAATAATCCCAAACTACTTTCAAAATCATCAGTAAGGATAAGATAGCCTAATAATTTTGCTACATCCATTATGATGTAGAAACTAGCTGTTCATCATTTGGATAAGTGCACTCTCCTGGATGAAAAACTTGCTGGAAGGATGAGACCAGAGAGTGGTGGTGAGTAGAGTTAAAAAACCTCGGTGGCAGGCCACTAAGGGTATTCCCCAGGGCTCTGTACTGGGGCAAGTCCTGTTTAACATCTTCATTGATGATTTGCATGAAAACTCAGTAAGTTTGCAGCTGGCACCAAGTTAGGTGCTGGAGGGTAGGAACACTCAGCAGAAGGATCTGGAGAGGCTGTATTGGTGGGCTGAGGAAACCTGTATGAGATTCAATAAGGTGAAGTGCTGGGTCCTGCTCCTCAGTCACAACAACCCCAGGCAGCTCTACAGGCTGGGAACAGTGTCTGGAAGTGTCCTGCAGAAAGGGACTTGCAGTCCTGGCTGAACATGAGCCAGCAATGTGCCCAGGTGGCCAAAAAGGCCAATGGCATCCTGGCCTGCATCAAGAATAGAGTGACCAGCAGGACTGGGGAATTGTCCCTCTGATTGTCCCTCTGTGCTCGGCACTGGTGAGGCCACACCTTAAGTCGTGCCTTGTTTTGGGCTGTTCACTACAAAAAGGATATTGAAGCTCTGGAGCATGTCCAGAGAAGTGCAATGGAGCTAGTGAATGGTCTAGAAAATAAGTCCTATGAGGAATGGAAGAGGGAATTTGGGTTGTCTAGGCTGGAGAAAAGGAGGCTCAGGGGAGAGCTCATTGTCATGTCTCAAGTGAAAGGATGAGAGGAAATGGCCTTAAGTTGTACGTGGGGACGTTCAGATTAGATATTAGGGAAAAAATTCACTGAAGGAGTGGTTAGGCACTGGAATCAGTTGTCCAGGGAAGTGATGAAGTCACCATCTCTGGGAAGGTTCAAGAGGTGTCTGAGTGTGGCACTTGGGGATATGTTTTAGGGGTGATTATGGTAGGGCTGGATTGATGGTTGGACTAGATGAACTTGAAGGCCTCTTCCAAACATGATGATTCTCTGATTGTGTGATTCTCTGTTTTATCACTGCTGTAGTGTCTTGAATATACTTTTTTTTTTTTTCCATCTAGACTTGATCTCTCTGACCCAGCATCTACCTGGAGTGCAGCAGTCCTTCCATGCCTGTTTTCACATCATCTGCCTGGCTAACAATCATTTTTTCATTGATAATTCCTTCCCAGATGAATACTCCTTTACTTCCTCCATCTTAGCCCATGATCTCTTCTCTATCTTCAGTGATTTTGCCTGTGTTCCCAGCTCTTGGTACCCATGTGCTCTCTACAGTATGTTTGCAAGAGGAGGGCTGAGTTAGAAGTTTTCTGTTTTTCCACCTGAACACTGGAAAAGCTGACTTAATCAATGTATCTGCTCTCCATTTGAATGCCCTTGGCAACATCTATGTAGCACAGCATGTACTAGTCCAGATAAGAATGAGGAATATCTTCTTAACTGAGTGGAGGGCATCTTAATTGAATCTAAAAATTACAGAAAGTATGTTTTAAAATTTAGTAATTTGACCAGTCATGGTTCACATTTCTGAATTATAAAAATCATCTACCTATCATTTATCAAGGCCCTGTTGCTTGAAGGCACCAGAATTTTAAAAAGAAATGGGAATATTTTCTGCCAAGATCCTGGCTTGACCATATTATTGAATAAGTCTTGTGATAAATATAGAAATTAAACAGCTTCTTTGTGTGCCAACACTTTATTATTTATCACAGATTAACAGATGCTATAAATCCTGTGTAGACTTCTAGGAGTATCATTGCCACTAACCAGTTTAACCCCTTTTAGAAACACTATGTGCTCATCCCTGCATTCATGAGCACATTGTATGCACTGGCCTAGTATCTCTGCTAATAATGAGGGAAAATAGAAGTATTATTCCTTTACAAAATAACACTTTAGAAGGAAAACATTTAAAAAAAAAAATTAACTGAGCTTACATTGTGAACATTATACTATTTGTTCTGTCTCTCAAGAAAAGTTTAAAAAGCTAAGCATCCTGCATAACATGAACATGGGCTTAAAATAAAGCAATTAAACCAGATCAAACAGACAAAGCTCCTGCAGGAAAGGTAAATTAAAACCACTTAAAAATTAAAAATTGAAGATTAATTGCATACTGCTTGTATTTGTGTGAATTTATGTATTCCTTACACAGCCTAGTTCAGATATTTTCAGTGTACCTTTAATTTTATCAAGCGATGTTTTTTGCCTGAATGCTTAGACTCCTCAAATGTTGTACAACAATTTTAAACAATTCATAACACTGATATAACCTAAGATAACACTAAGGACTCATACCATGTCAAACCTGATGTATCTGATAATATTTCCTATTGGATGAAAAACCCTCATGCCACAGAAATTTAACTAAGTCCATGAAGCATATAGATTATTCTAACAGAAAATAGGACAAAAGTATGAGATATGGAGGAGAGATGGTACAGTCCACATAAGATAAGAGACGCACATTTTGATGTCCATCCTGGAGATTTAATATGGGCACCACTTTGCTAAGAAAGCCATTTCCATTTCACACTATGAATAAAAGGAATTGCAAGGGCCCTCAGTTGAAGACTGAAAAATGCAGTAAGAAATACTAAGCAATTATATCATAAATCTGTACATTCCTCTTTAGATCAGTTCCTAAATGCAAAGTTTTGCCACCTTTGCCAACCCTAATAATTTTCAGTCCTCTCTAGAAAGAATATGAATTCTAATGAAACACTTAAAAAAATGAATAAATCATTGAGTTAATCCCCCTTGATAATGTGTGTGCTGAAAAACTTAATTCCTAATTTCCATTGACACATGCACAAAAATGAAATTTTCTTTTCATTAAAGTTAAAATGGCAGATGTGAGGTGTTGTTATTAAAATTGATGGCAAGCAATAAGTTTTTTAAAGCTTCTAATGCTATATATGGTATGCAAGGTATGAGCAAATCATCCCCATGGGACTGAGTTGTGATGCTAGTTTACCAGTGATTGTTAGTGATTAAGGTTTTATTTTCTCCATTATATTAAAAAGTGAGAAAGGAAATAGCAGCAGTAACACAACAGCTCAGGCCTTATTATCATATTCTTTGCTCATGAAACCTAATGAATGTCATTAACAGTCATAAATATCCAGAGGCAAGTGTAAAAGTAGAAAGGGAAAAATCTTAACTTTCAAATTATCCAAAGAATACAGTAGAAAAACAGTTCATTTAATTTTTGTTGGTTGTGTTCATGTTGAATATTAAACTTTCCTATTAGGCAGACACCAAATCCCCTCATCAAAAGAAAAACTAAGATACATATTTGCACTAGGGTGTATGAATAAATCCATATAAAAGTCAATCAGAATCAATCATAGAATCATATTGGTCTAGCTTGAAAGAGATCTCAAGGAAATAAATAGAGCTCCACAAGAAAAAACCCAGTTTTGCCAACATTATACAGGGACTTGAAAGTCTAATTTGAACTTCAGCATGTTTGTGTACAGGATATATATAGATAAATAGAAAGACTGATGCTAGAGAAAACGTAAGGTTACCTTAAAAATTATTCAAGTGTTGAAACAGCCCTCAATATCTTCCCTGGACCTGTCATACTTGGTATTTTACTAAAATATTCACTACTATCTAAATTTTAATTTTCTTACATTTTAAGCTACAGAAAACCAACTCTGATGCTGTGAAATTTGTGTAACCATCAGGCTATTGTCTGTTCTCAGTATTTTACATAAACTGAAGGCTGTAGATATATTTAAGCAATACCATATTGCTTTGAACAAATTGAGAGTTTCAATGTGAAGAAGCAGAACTCCACTTTCTAGCTAAAGATATGGCAAATGTGGTAGGAGGGAAAAAGGTATAAGACAAAGCATTTACAAGACTATAAAACTGGGATAAAAACCTCTCAATTCCACTTTATTCTTATGTAAAATTTTTATTTTAGGATAATATAATCAAGATGACAGAGTTGGCTAGTGGCAGGGTTCTGAAAGAACTCCAGATTCCTGATTTCCACTCGATTTCCTCCACGTTGAAACACATCACATCTTCTGAAGAGTAATTGTATCATGGGGAAGCAGAACTTCCAGGGGCAGAACTTTCTGTCACTTCAGCAAGATGCTTTACACCTCACACTTTGATGAGCATAAAGAAACAGAAATTGAACATAAAATATATGCCAGCTCATTCTTTCCTACCTAGAAATATGTCCTAATAAATTACATATATTTGAAATGGGGGTTTAATGAAATGAAACGTAAAATACAAACAGATCCCCATTTCCAAGGCAAATTGAATCCTTACTGCTTTATTCCAGAATGGCCATAAAAACACTTTCAAGAATCTTTAGGAACATATTTTAAATTATTCCCTTAAGCCTACTCAGATCTGCCTTATGATGAATGTGGGAGGTTGAGTGAGAGCAGTTTATATGCCAAGGAGCAGGGAAAAAAAAGACAAAGGACAGATTTAATACTAGGAAAGAGGGTGTTAGTTACACATTCTTATGGTTTCTTTTCCCTAAGTATGTCTCATGGCTCTGATCCTATTTCCTTACACTATAGTCAAACGGATATTTTTGCTATGAAAGGAGACTACTGGTTATAATTTGTATTGTCTTTTGTATATTTTCTGGTGTCTTTACCTCTTTAAATGTCAGTTACAGACAAAGCACTTTACCAATCACAGTATTTTTAAGATGTTTGTCCTCTGAGTTCTACAACTGGATAAATTCAATAACTGTAATGTAAAATATCATTATCTAGGTTAATTTTGCTGCCTATATCCTGGAAGTTTTGTATTCCCCTAATTATTTTAAACTTGCAAGGAAGAACAAGATATTTCCTTGGTCTATATAATTTTTAAAAGCATGCTTGTCTTCATTGAATACTTCTATCTACGGAATGATTTTAAATTAAATTGAAGTACAGATTTTCATAGGGTCTGTCACTGTTCTTCAAAAAACACTTAAAAGATGATAATTATTTCAAACCAGTAACAAAAAATTCACCGAACAAGTATGCTCAAGTGTTTATATTAGCACAGTTTGATGGGTTCCAACACACCTCAAAACGCCACAGGACAGCTATGATCTAGGAAAAGACCAGACCTTCTGAAAACCTACACCAAGGGTATATCTCACATGTGGGAAATAAGCCAGAATCACAGAGGTAAACATCATGACATCTGAGGGACATCAGCTCAGAATCCAGCCTCCCTGACTGCTGTCCAACGGGGATAACACACAGACCTTTCCACACCACTGAGCATTAATTAGCCTGCTACCAGTTATAAATATTAATAACATTGTATGTTTTATTCATTTCTCTAAGTGGCAACTTTAGGATTCTTCCCATTTTACATGGGCCTCTAAAATATGTCACACCAAAATGTTCTTTAAAAAAAAAAAAAAAAGTCAAGGTAAATGGTAACTGCACTCTCTCTTCTGAGAGAAGATTCCTGCTGTTTAGATGCTACAGGTTCTTCACATATCTTTGTCCACCACATAAAGACCAGGTTACCTTTTTGATTTTTAATGCAATTACTCTCCAGTCAGTCCCAATTTCCCCAACATTGTCTCAACTCTGCATGGTCCTTTTAAATAGATTGCATACAGATTGTATATGCCTTCCTTTACTGTGATACAATCTCATACAGTAGCCAAAATCACAGCTTGTAACCAGAACAAAGCAACTCATGCCCTTTTACTTTAATCTAGTAACTCCTACTCACAAAAATAACATTTAGGTCTGATGTCCTCTTTGCACCTCTAGGATTTAATTCTTCTGATAGCAGGTCCTCACTATTTAAAATGCTTTCTTTGGATGTCACAAGACATCCATTCCAGAGCATGTTCTCTTTGGTGTTTGCTAAAAAGGTTTAAAGCAGCAAGCTGAACTTTAAACAGATACTTCTTGGATGCTTAAGATGGAAACAATGGATTCCATTCAATTTGTCTGAATGTACATTTCTGTAACAGAAGGTAGTACTGGAGAACTGATATTTCATTTCTGCTTCAGCTGTGCTTATAGGTCACAGATTTCTGAGAAAATTAATTCCTCTTATTTTGCTTATTTTGCAGAAGATAAACTCATTTAAAGATTTAGGCTTGACAGCACAGAAGTCTGCAGTTCCCTACACAGGAGAATTGAACTGCAGAATAACAAGAGACAGACAGTACTTCCAGAAAAAGAGAGAAATATCTCCAAAGCTAGGAAGAAAAGTACTCAGGAATAGGAAAAGCTCATGTTTTCTCATAGAAAAGTCCTTTTTGTAGCTCTCAGGGTGGGCTGCTGGCTGCAAGGCTCTAGTAAAAGGATATTTACCAATAGATAAGTAACTATCACCCTGGGTACAAGAGTGGGTCAAAAGCAGGATTCAGAAGAGTGTTACAATACACTAAGGATATAAGGAAAAGCCAGAAATGAGACTAAGGAATAATTTTGGTGAGTCTTTTTTGATGAGTCTTTCTTACAATGTATTCTCAAACCATCAAGCAAATGCAGGAATGCACTAAGCATCCAGAAATTAAACACAGAAGGAAATCTGTAACCAACTACATGTGATTTCAAATGCCTTGCTTGAGAAAGAAATAATTACTAGGCAATTTGAAGTTCTCTTAGTCTGGATTTAGTTGAAATTTCATTAGGATTACCTGGAATCAAAGGAAACCAGTCTTAACCAAGGTGCTGAATATAGATTCTGGCTGCTTTGCTTTATGGTTGGCCAGCTAGGCAATGATCCTATTATTACAAATATTCCTGAACTATTTGTGGATGTTCTCTCTTGGCAAGCCAAGAAATCACCCATGCTTACAAGAGGTACTACACTTCTAAAATGAATAAAGTTTTGGATGTACTTAGGTAAGGCAAAAAAGCAAGACAATAAGGAAGGGTAAGAAATACTTGAGGATTCCCCAATCTAGACACTTTATGCTTCTGTGATGAGAATGTTATTCAGAACATGGTAACTCAGTGGCAGCTCCCTCAGAGGTGTTTCTAAAATGACATAAACTATTTAATGTGGCTTAAATACAGGAAAATATCCTGAGATAAAAGTGTTATATTTCATACAATCTTTATTGGAAAGACTTCTACCGTGAAGTCTCATAAAAACTAAACAAGAGAAGGAGAAATTATTCCAGAAAAACAGTTGTTAAGATTTTGTGTTGGAATAAAGGAAGGTAGAGAAAACTGTGAGCAGCTGCTCGTGATACCACAGTCAGAAAATAATCCAATTCTCCTACTCAAGCATTGACTAAATTTGCAGAAGTCAATGGAATTACTCACATAGTTACTCACCTCTACATGACTAAGACTATGCAAATCCACCCCAGACAATGAGTATACTCAATGGTATAATTCTACTTGTGCTTCACACTTCAGTGAAATGTCATCCTTTTTTCCTGGGAAAATCTTTCCCTTACAAAAACAGCTCTATAATTTTGTGCCCATCCAAATTTTAAAGCCTATAGACAGCTGAAGATAACAAGAAGAGGCATTCACCCATTCAATTTCTCATGCCATCCCACCATGGGCAACACTCGATCCCCAGCCACAGTCATGGTAATGTCAAAGGACTCCTGAGATAAATCCAAGGAAGAGACAGAAATATCAGTTTGTTATAGACTCAGAACAGTTCTCAGCCCAAAGTTTCAATGAAAACATTGAAGCAAACAAACAAACAAACAAAAACAAACCAAAACATGCTAATGAAAGAAAACAAAAAAACCCAAACAATAAACAAACCAGAAATGACAACCAAACCCCTCAAAAAACCAAAAAAATACACCCCCAAAAAACCCAAAACAAAACCAAAAAACCCCACAACAAACCACACCACTACCAAGAAACAGCAACCAAATTCTTTCTTATTCCGAGAATGTGTGCAGATACTAAAAAAAAAAAATATATCACAATTTCTAAAATTGTCAGCATTACAGACTGAAGGAAAATGCTCAGGCTCATGCTATGGCCTATAGAAAGAAGACAAATCCTCCCAAAAATATTGTTGTAGGTAATATTTGGTAGAATTAACAGGAAATGTGGTAGCATTATTACAGAGAGATGAGTACACATTTGAGATGCACAGTTTATTCTGCCTTTGTTTACTAGATTCCCTGTGAAGCAAAAATTGGCACAAGGAAGACACACTGCTCTGATAATTTTAATTAAAGTTTGTAATGCATCAGTGGATACCTAAACCCAAATATCAAATTCATCAGCTGTTTTGCCACTACTCTTTCCCCTGAAACATTCAGAGCATATGAAATGGAAAGAACTGAAGATCTGACCATAAACCTTCATCAGCTATAAAGCTGATTTCAGCTTTTTTTCTATGGATTAGAGCATATCCAGGAGCCCCCCTGTCATATGCTATTGGGAGCAGAAAAGGTTAGGCTCAATCTGCCTGGGAGTCCCTTCAAATATACATGATGGGAAGAGAACTTTCCCAGAGCCAAGCACATTATTCCTGTCTCCTGGCAACTGACATAGAATTTCCTTGAATAAATGACTAATCAAATTGTACACAGAAACTCCTGCTTGGCAAAACATTTTATAAAGAGCAGACATATCTAAATGTCATGGCAAATGTTGCCATTATCACAAGTGGTTTATGGTTAATGCCATGAGCAGTGCCAGAACCTCAGGATTTATGAAAGATAACACACATGCTCAGGATTATACATCTTTCTCACTTTTCCTGTGTTCCTCCCTAACTCCACATGTTTCTCACATCCCTTAAATTAAAGGCATGCTACCCATGCCCTGATGCCAGTGTCTCAGCTTGCCAAATGAAAAATGCATGTTTTATTCATTCTCTAGGGTTGCAACCACCAGGATACTGCGTGCCACCCCAGCCTCTGTGAATGAGCATGCAAAATCAGCTCCTAATGGTTGCATTTGTAATGTCTATATATTATGCACAAACATGTGCACTATCCTCTGTTTCCCATCAGGATTTATTTCATAGATGGCCCAGCTGCAGGCTGGGAACAAGAGAAAAAACAACTGAAAACTTATTTACAGAAAAAGTCTTGTTTATATGAAAGAAAACAAGTAGGAATTCCTTTTTCCTGTATATATAAATCCAGAAAGAAACTGGAAAGAACAGAGGACAATATCAAACTAAATGCTGAAGAATTTTGTTAATATCAAAAATTATCATTTGTTCTTCCTTAAAACAATTAGACATATTCCTGCCAACATAATAAAACATGGTTCAACACTGGTACAATAAACAAGGGTTCCATAATGGTTTACACAGAAATTGAAACTGTGAATAAAGTCAATATAAAAGTATAAACTTTTACATTTCCCCTCTGTTCTTTTCCTTATAGATTAGCCATATTAAAGCCAATGCCATCTTTTTGATAGCCCGTGATTTCCCAGCACTGTATCTGTCTGCAAGTCTTATGAATAAGTGTTGGAGATCTTAAAAAATCATCAGCAAGGCTGATATGACAAAAGCCATATTTAATATTAAGTGACAACACAACAAAGTTTTTTGGCAAAATTCACTTTACTGCTGTCCTGGATTGCCAAGCAAATTGTATTCTATTTGCCAACTCTATGGCAGTTGTCTTCTGTTAAGTGGGCGGTTTTCCTTATCTCTTCACACCCACTCCTCCCTCTGGGGAGACACCTGCTGATAACAGGCTATTGAATGTCACTGCCTGGCTGATAACAACTACAGCATCCCATTGGGAGATGCTCTGCCCAGAGGGAGGAGCCCAAGCATTCCTACCCGGATATAATCTGGAGATTCTAGAACACCAGCATGGCTTTTCTCTACTAGATTTCCCAGAGGAACAGCTGGGATCTTCCACTGGATCTTCAGAGGAAGACTACACCTTTCTACAGGATCCCTGCTCCAACAGAACCACACCTGACACTCCAGGAGGACTGCAGCCACAATTCCAATTGGACTGCTACCAGCACCCTGACCAACAGTGTGTCAGGTTGTATTCTGACTCTGTCAGTGTTGTTTTGGTTTACTGCATTCTTTATCTTTTTTTTCTGTTTTTTTTTCTCCCCTTATAAAGAACTGTTATTCCTGCTCCCATATTTTTTTGCCTGAGAGCCCCTAATTTCAAATTTATAGCAATTCAGAGGGCGTTGGCAGGGGGAAGGTTTACATTTTCCATGCCAGGGGAGACTCCTGCCTTCCTTAGCAGACACCTGTCTTTCCAAACCAAGACAACTACTTACGGGAAAATTAAGACACACCAAGGAAAAACAAGCAACCAGAAACCTAACAAAATCCAAGCAATCAAAACAGAAATGAACTGGGAACTATTTAGGTTGTGTGTTTGTGTGTGTTTAGCTACGTGTGACAAAAGGATAAAGGCAAGAATAAAAAGGAATACAGCCTAGAAGTTTACTGGTATTCAAACTTAACAGCACTTTAACATAAAGGTAAAGGTATAACATAAGGTATAACTTTAACATAAGCTATACCTTAATTCTAACAATTTAAAAAAGGAGCAATACTTATATCTAACTTAAATTAACCTTAATTTATAACTTAACCTGAACAATTTAACAGAGAAATAACACTTAACAGCATTTAACCTAACTTAAAACTTCAGTTATATTTGGCAACTTAGCAAAAGAATAACACTTAGCTGCATTCAAGTAAAGTCAAGTGATAAGTCTACAAGCTTACAGGCCTAACTTACTCAGACATCCAAGGTAGTTAAACATCTAATAAATCAGCATTTCTCCCAGATTTTCTATAGCATCTGCACAAGTTTATGCATCCAGACATAAAGAGTCCCTGCAAGCAAGGTACCTGTGAAAAATTCCTCCCAGAGGTCAGAAAACTACTCACTTTGGAGCAAGGGTATCAGCCCAGGAGTCATCATCACTCAGGGATCCTCCAAGCCTGGGAAACATGGGAGATCCCTGGCTCTGAGAGGCCCCACTCAGAGGAAGGTCACTGGTCACAGACTGCTGCAGCCCAGGAGAGCTACAAGGATGTCATTTTTGACCACTGTGGGGGCTCAAGGCAGGGGGCTTTAATCACAACGTTTCATCCTGGCCACAGCTGGGGTAGTCTTCTTCCAGTGTGAGAACAGGGACGTTGTGCTGTTCAGAGAAGAAAAGTATTTTCAAAGGCTGTTTATACAGCAAACAGGAGCTTGTTAGCAATTCCTGGGGGCAGACAGTATTTCTGATAATCTCAGGAAGAGCTGAGCCCAGGTGCTGTTTTTCAAGGCTGAGGCCTAAAACTGTTTCTCAGATCACACTGCAGCCTGGAAAGGGTGTGGGGGGAAATGCACCACCACAGATTGTTCCTTCCAAACCACAAAAGCACTATTTAATCATAATGTGAAATAGATGCAGATATAGAAGCGTGACTGCAAGACAAATACACTGGTTTTAGTTGTTTAAAACTTAGCGAGCCACTATGCAATCATTCCAAAACTTTTCATTCTTTTTGTCTACGAGATTAAATTTTGGAGTGAATATCTCTATATAAACAGCCAAGTCTTTCTGCAAACAAGGAAAGATATTGGTTTTGTTCAGACCAAGAAGCATACAGATCTTTGAGGGTTCAAGTACCTCCACCACCTGGGGAAGAAACAAATACTTGACAGAGCATTTCTCCTTGCTTCAGTAATGTTTTAACATCCTGTGAGATTTTCCCTATGTCTGAGCATCTGAAGATTTCTTCCTGTGCAGTTTTACAGAGCAGCATATCCATGCTGAGCATGTTCCATCCCTCGGGAGTCAGAAATTCCTCAGACAGTGAGGAACTGTTCCTCCCCACCACTGCCCCCCACTCCCCAAGGAATAAGCTGATTCTGCATTCAGGAAATGAGAGAAAGGAGAGTGTCTGGGGATTGAAGCAGACCCAGGGGGGGTACATAGCACAATACATATGCAAAAGGCCGTAGAGAAGGTTACAGTGCTAATATTAATGTCAGCATTTGACTACTTAAGCATAACATTCTGTAAATTGTATGTAATTTTCTATAAATTGGAGATACAAAGATCCTTCAATTTCTCTCTTTTTTATCTCAGGCTGCTGCTATTGTGTATTTGTAGTTGTTTCAGAGGAATGACTCATCAGTTACTTCTCCTAGGAAACCTTGTCATAGACTAAGAAACCTTGTTTTAAGTTGGGTTTTTTCTCTTGTTGTACATACCATTTTTTCCTTTTTCATCCCTTTAGTGGGTTGATCCTCGCTGGATGCCAGGAGCTATTCTATCACTTTACTCCTCAGCTGAACTGCGAGAGAAAATATAAGGCTTGTATGTTGAGAAAAAAACAGGGAGAGATCACTAGCCTGTTATTCTCTTGGGCAGAACAAACTCAGGGAAATTAACAGAATTTATTACCAATCAAATCAGAGTATAATAATGAGAAATAAAGCCAAATTCTAAAAAAATCTTCCCCCCAATCATCACTCTCTCCAGGCTAAACTTCACTAATTATTCTCTCTCTCCTTTCCCCTACAGACTCACAGGGGGACAGGTAATGGGTGTTGTAGTCAGTTCATCACGTGTTGCTACTGCTGCTCTTTCCTCCTCAGCAGAAGGACTCTGTCCTAGGTTGACTATATGATGCTTTTATCCCGAATCATCTTGTTCTGTTTATGCTGAATAATGAGTTTTGCACCTTCAAGACTCGTTCCATAGAGTGAAGGGGGAAGAGAAGTGTGCAGTTTGCTATCAGTCACTGCACTCACTCCTCCACATTCCTGCTCCTGGACTGTGCTGTCTGTGGATGGACAGACAGTGGGACGGAGCTCTCTTTTGCTTTTAGTTAGTTTAGCTAGTTGAGGCAAAGAAGTTCCCTGGACTGGGCTTTTTTTCCCTTTCCCTATTCTTTGGCCCTGTTTAACCCTGTTTTGGCCTGAACACCAGCAGAGCACCGGCAGCTCCACCTGTGGCCCGCCGGGCCGGGCCTGGGCCGCGGCATTTCCAGCACTGAGGGACTGATCAGAGACTGAGTGAGCTGAGCTGCAACGGGGAGGGGACTTTCTCAGTTTGTCATCTCTTTTGGAGCAGCAAGGGGTTTAATTGTTCAATATTGTTTAGGTTTTATTGTTTAATAAACAGTTTTTTCCACTTTTCTCCGAGATATTTTCTCCTGGACCGGTTGTGGGGAGGGGCCGATTGAATCTGCTTTCCCAGAGGAGCCCCTTTGAGGGTTCTCGCCCAAACTTGCCCTGAACCAGGACAGACTCTCACACTCTTCCCCTGCTCCAGCATGGAGTACATGTCACAGAATATTCTGAGCTGGAGGAGACCTACAATGATCATGAAGTCCAACTCTTAAGGGAATGGCCCCTACAGCCAGCTCTCCATGAAAGTGCTTCTCCAACAGGAGTCCTACCCTGGGCTGTAGTCCTGCAGGAGCTGCTCCAGGGTGTGTCCCTTCTCACGGGGTGCTGTCTCTCAGGAACAGGCTGCTCCCCATAAGGTCACAAGTCCTCCTCTCTCCATGAGTCCACAGGTTACTCAGGGAGGCTCCAGCTCAGGCTTCCCACAGGGTCACAGCATCCTCCAGGCATCCACCTGCTCTGGTGTGGGGTCTCCTCCACCATGGATCTCCTAGGGCTGTAGGAACATGGCTGCCTCACCCTGGTCTTTATTTACCAACTGTTTCCAAGTATGGAGCACCTCCTACTCCTCCCTCTTTCACCTGCTCTCGGGGTCTGCAGGGCTGTGGCTTTCATGTGCTCCTGCTCCTCTTTCTGACTGTGGTTGCTGTTGTGCAGCAGTTTCCACCCTCCCTCCTGTCCTGCTGCTACCAAAACCTTGCTGTGCAAACCAAATACAAAAACTGTGAATGCACATCTGTTCAAAGTTGCAAAGCCCTTGAGCCAGAGCAGCCAGACAGTTCCTGGTGGAGTGAGCACAATATAAAACCAAAAGGAAAGAGCCTCTACCTAAAGAACATTCAGAAACAATCTGTGGGATTTTTCTTTGGGGGAACAAAGCAGAAGAAAAGTGCAGGAGCGGTCGCTGTGCAAAATCACTGGTTGTGCACACATGTGGTGTGGGTGGACCCCAGCACCCCATTAGCTGCTCAGGTTCAGTGCAGGGCAGATTACAGTCTGACAGCAGCTGTCAAACTTAATTCAGCCAGCAAACTACTACTAGAAAACAGACACCTTGCACAGTGGTTTCCTCAGCTCCCAGCTCAGTTCCACTTGGTGGATCTTTGTGGTACTTTAAATAATGAATCTGATTTTTTCATGCCTGATCTGTTGATCTGTTGATTAAATTTTGGGTTTCAAGTTTCAGCAGATCTTCCTGTGTTTCACAAGTTCCTATTTATGTTTTCTTCCAAGGCAAAAATGTATTGTAAGGCTGTTTTATTTGCAAGGCAATGTTTAACAAAACAGTATGAGAAGTAGCTGATTAAAAACACAGCCAACAATAAAGTGATTATCTTTCAGCACAGTGTGTGGTGCCATATGGTGACTGAGCAAGTGGGAAGAACTAATGCTTGAAATGCAGCTCGGGTGATTTATGGTTACTGACTTCCTGTAGAAAATGACTTCGTCTTTCATAAAAAACTAATTATCCTAAAAAGTGCATGTTCACAGAGAAAATTTATATTGATAAAATTGCTGGTGCAATGTTCAAGTGAATTAATGATCTATAAAAAGCTCAAGAGGTAGGTGCTTTTTAAACACCTGTCTTGGTCTATCCTGCTGACCCTGATCAGGAAATTTGCTTGAAATAACAATGAACAGTTGCTTTTAATGGTTTTTTTATTGTTTATTCTATTTATAAACTGTGTATGATTGCACCAAATCAGGAAACATGAGCCAAAAAATTTTTATTTTGTTGTTTTTTGTTAATTTTGACTAATAAACCTGAAGAATTTGTAAAAAAGGGCTGCTATTTCATAAACTCATGGACTTTTCTCTTCCAACAACAGGAAAAAAAAACCAAAAAAAGGTAACACCCTGAAAAACAAAGAAGGACTTAAAGCAGCAATCATATTTTCACCAAGAAAATTTCATGCAAAATTTTTCATTGATTTGCAGAATCACATTTATGCTTATTAAATTCATTCATAACACCTCCTCTCTCGCTGTAGTATAAATCTAAAATAATGCTATTGTGTTAATATGGATAATTCTGAAAGGCAGGCACCTTAAAAATCATACTTTTAGCCTGGTAAAACCATTGGGAGCCTTTACACTCAAGTGTCTTACTCCATAGATTAGATAGAAAAATGTCTTTTGCATAAGACATTAGATAATTTCTAATGTGTAAAAAATCTCTCATGTGGAATATCACAGTAGATGCTTTCATTATGCCTGTGTTTTCTGTTCAATCCTTTCTTCTATTGTGTAGGTATCTAATGTCTTCTTTTTGTCTCCTGAATGCAGTATTGTATAAATGAATTCCTTTCAGTCAATCTCATATAGAAAAAACAAGCTGAATCCCACAGAGGCTTTTAGTGGCTCAAAATATGTTCTTCATTTCCCTCTGAAGGTGACAAGTGCAACTGTCCTGTCTTCATCCTCCACATTATTTATAGTCTAATTTCTCTTTTTTTTCCCTTTCTCACAGTTATTAAAGTTTAATATTATTTATATATAAATTATATAGAGTCTTCAATTTTTTTTTTCTTTACCCTAATTACTTTAAAGGCTCATCATCTTGAGAGAATAAAGCTGTCTGTTCCTTCTTTGTCCTTGTTCTTACCTTTTTATTTCTCCAAGAAAACAGAATCATTATTTATCACACAATTATATATTCCAATTCTTCCCCTTATCTTGTGCGTATTTGAGTTTGGTGATCCTATATGGTGGCTCTATTTTCTGTAATTTTTATTGGCTTAGATGTGGAGTCAGTGCAAGGAAGGAATCATGCACATAGATCTTTATGTCTACAACTGACTGATGAAGGTCCAGTACTGTTTTAATATTTGTGCAGAACAGTGTTAAAGAGAAGCAGCTTTACTGAAAATAGCAGCTGCAATGATTTTTTTACTTGAATTTAATTCAAATTTAAAATCAGCAATCAGGTGAACGAAGACTGAGGGTATTCTAGCTGTTCATTCAACAAAAGAGTAACCCATATTGCTTGAGGGATAAAATGGAGGAACTTTTTATTAATTAAAAAAATAAAAGATCTGAGGCTTAGTCTTTCTTCTGCATATATGCAAATCTTTAAGATCCACTGGGAAAAGAACATGCACTAGCAGAATGCCATAAATCATATCCATCTGTTTCTCTACTAATTCACTCACAAAATTGCAACAAAATGTGTAGCTTAATGCAAAAAATATGGTTTACTCTCTAGCTTTAACCAAAAAACGCAAATATTCACAGAATATTAAACTCTATTCTGTCTATTATTCTGAATTTGGTCTTCTTCCTAACAAAACAACATAAAGAACTTATCTGACAACACTACTTCAAAGGTACTATTGTAATGTGAGTAATGTTGTGAAAGTAACATTATGAGAAAGCCCCTAAGAACTCTGTGCAATGAGAAGACAAAGGAATAGTAAGTACAGGGGAAAATTCAAATTTGTTTGTTTGTTTATTGAGGGGTTAAATAAAATAGAAAATCATAAAGAAGATAACGATCCCAGAAGACAACGGATGGAAGGGAGAAAGAGTATTAGAGTACAGGACACTGATGTGCAGGAAAAAAAAGCTGCAAGTTTGGATGAAAGGATGTTCCTTCTTCCTCTAGAAAAGATGTTCCTTTCTTTCCTGGAAAGTTTTGTTGCAGAATTGAAAAGGCTGACAGAGCAGCAAGGACTGCAGCATCTCAATTCCATGGATTCCATTTGAAGATGCAGTTGCATCTCCTTACATGTTGCATTTCTTACAGAAACTGGAGGGTGTTCCTCTTGTATTGGGGTGGAGCAAAAGAAAGGATAGAGGGCATGACATATACTGAACACTGAAAGAGATTGACAAAGTCCTGGAACAATTTGCCCTGGGAGAAATATCTGAAGATCATCTAGTCCAAGTGCTTGCAGGAAGAGTGGTTTACCTCAAAGATAGGTGAAATTGCTTAGACTCTTTGTCAAGTTCAGTTTTGAGTGTCATCAAGTGCAGAAATCTCATACTTACCTGGAAGACCAGTTTTCATTTTTGTCCACCCTTATAAGCAATTAAAAATTCTGGCAGAGGAATTTAAAATATTTCTGGCAACTGTCAAAATCAGATATACTCAAAGAGATGAGCACATTTTATTTTGTTTTATCACATTTTGACGTATTATTTAAACAAAAACATGGGTAAAACTGAAACAGAGGAACATTAGTAAAACAGGATGGCTGAGCTTGTTTGATGGCTTCTTGTGGATTTCAGATCCTTATTATGTAGTCCACGTAATGTGAACTTCTTTGCTAAAATAGTACATCAGACATACTAGAGATGGTGTCCTGAGCCTCTCTCTTCTGTGTGAATGCATCAGGGCCTCACAAATATAGAGAGAATATAAAAAGACAGATAATTAAGTTAATTTATCCATTCTCAAATCTTTGTATAATCTCACAGTGTACATATTTTGATTTCAGTTAGATGACTAAGTACTTAAATGTTTCACTAGGTAAATATGAGAAAAAGAGTGCATTATATCTTCTCATATAAATGCTTCCTGAGCATGGATCACAGCCACATTGGAAATGCAGTCAATGCAAGGGATTCTTATACATCACAGCCCTTTCTTACATGGCATTTTTGTGTCTGAGGGTATTTTACTGATCTGAACATAGAAATTATAGCATCTGCTGGTTTCTGAGGTTAGGAAAAGGTGATTTACATGGATCCTTTACAACTGCCTGTTGCTATGTTTCAAAGTTCACAGATCATTAGCTTAAATTGAAATTTTCTGTGCACATATAAAAACATGAAGGCTAACATGATTTTGCATAACAAAGAATAGCATATTTAACATGTGTCACATTTGGCATATAAAAACATGATGTAACAATCTAAAGAAGTGGGAAATAGAAAACAGAGATTCCTTTATCCAACTCTGATTTACATAACATTTTACACAGACACGTTTAAATTCCTTAAGCTATGTCCTAAACAAGAGACTACTACTAAAACCTGATTTTACATAATTGGATTTTTAGTAATTATAACTATTTTAGTCTTTTCCCTCTGCTGTCATAGCTCTTGTCATTAGGAAAATGATTTAAGATTATAGTATACCATATTTGAGAAGAAGAGGTGATGTGATGTAGAGGAATACAAATTATGATAGGAAATTTAAAATAATTGTGACCTGCAGACTTGCAGAAAATGAGGAATTTTAATATATTGAAATCAGCAACTGCTTGTCATTCACAAAGATGAAAATGCACAATGGAGACAGTCTTATTTCAACACTGCTCAATAATAAATCAACAGGCCAGACATGACTCAGAGTCTGCTCATAAATTAGTCTTTTGACATGGAACAAGGAGAGACGAGGAAAAAGAAGGCAGAAAAGAGAAAAGAAGATAAATAGCAAAACTATGCCTCAAGTGGCTTTCTGCTCTATTGCTCTTAGACAATTACATGAAATATTAAATAGTGAAATTAATGACAAAAAGAGTGTGTTAAACAGAGATGCTGTAATGGACCAAGTTATTGGAATCAATAGTAGATTAGCTATAAATTGATGTAAGACCATTGTAGATGCACTGAGTTCTTTAAGATATAACAATAGGCCTAGACATGATTCCCATCACACTTACAATCCCCGAATTGGCAATTTTGAGAACATAAAAGTATTTCTTATTCCTATCAATGGCAATAGCAGGAAAAAAAAAAAGCAGAATAAATTGACATAACATTAGAAGTTCACATGGGTCAAATCTGCATGACACAGAAGTCCCATATTACACCTATAGTCAACACAACCAGGTCTGTCTGTTTATCACCAAAGAAACTGGTTGATTTAGAGATCTCAATTATGGGCTTATTTTACCCAGAACAAACCCAAGCCTGTTGTGTTTAACTTACAGTTGAAGGTGGTGTTGGAGGGACATGGGCAGTGTGCTGTCCTCTGCCTTCCTCTGTTACATGCATATCTGAGGTGGCTCAGTTGAAATCAGAGACCTGGCAGAGTTCAGCATTTTTTAAAAACTAAAAAAAAAAAGAACAACAGAAAACAAAAAACCAAACCAAAACAAAAAAACTCTAAAAAAATAATAAAAAAAAAATTAAAATCTTTTGATGTGTTTTCTATGGATACCAACAAAGACAATCTCCTATACATCCAGGACACTGTTACCAAATAAATGGAAATAAATGGGGTTCAGATGAAGAAATTCAGTTGATGAAACTGAGACAAATGTCTGCCACACCAGCATGTGTAATGCAAGCTTGCAAACAAAATTATTACTGTGATTTCTGAGACTGTCAGCATTCAGGAGTTGCCAGTTTAGTAACAAAGCAGCACCAAAGCCCATCCAGCTGTATGGTATTTTTTAGAAAAAAAATGGGGCTGAGTTGCAAACTAAATAGTTGTTTAAGAATCTTAAGAACCTTGTCTGCATCTTAAATGCATTTTCAGTGTCATACTAGGAAAAACTGTGAAGTAAGAGAGGATGAGTTCCAGTAGTATGAAGTTGAAATCAGTAAAAATATTTTTTTAATATGTGAAGCTGAAGAAATAGGAGATTTTGGAGAATTTGGGAGTATTTTGAGGTGGCATCAACACCACTGTTAAGAAATATACATATCCTGACTCTGTTTCCTCATTGTGACTAAAAAATTGTGGCAAATTAAGTGTTAAAATTTCAGGGAAAAGAAATAACAGCTAAAAAAAAAAAAGCATAATGGGTTCAATTAAGGATTCAGAAGCAATACAAATGAAATAATTTAAGTTTACTTTAGTTATTATGATTTTAACTGCTTTGATAAGCCTCTGAGCATGGCCAGGATAAACAAAAAGCTTTAAATTTAGATTTAATTGGGAACTCATTAAACTGTTATGTACCAGATTCTATTGCTTGTGATGTGTTTTATTTAACATCACATTTCTCAGTCCAGTGTGAGCAGGAGGGACTGGTTTGGCTGGCACACTGAGTGCAGACCTGCATCTAGCATTGATGATCACAATCACTCTGCCAATGCAACCAGATGGCAACTGGTGGAGAAAAAATCAGGCCCACTCTACTATGCTCAAGATGTTTTCTTTTTGTGTGGGCTTTAATAAGCACTTTGCACCTATAATATAGACTGAATTGGCATATTCCTGTCTATTTTCCTTGGATACCAGCATATTTCTGGAAACCAAAGAAACTCATTGTGCTAGACTGTCGAAAGGTGATACAGTTCAAAAGAGATTTACAGCTTCCAACATGAAAAATTTATGGGTGCGAGTAATATATCTTATTTTTCTACAAGAGCTTTTATGTCTCCTGCCAGAAAGGGGAAAGGGCCTGCAGAGATGAACAGCTAAAGTTGCCTTTATGCAGTGTGGACAGTAACCTATGGGTGATGACAGTGACAATGCATCAGGGTCAGAGGGCAGATCATCCATCAGTGCACTCTCCAATCCCAGCCCCTGAAACATCATCCAGGGAGCCAAATTTTTTACCCTTTTTAAGGAATTATCAACCTTTTTGCTGAAACCCTGGACTTATAGCTGTCTCAAATCCCCAGTGAAAGGAGAATTACAAAAATGTGCAGGCTAGGAGGAGCAAACCCCAGAGAGTTTACCATCTGGAATTTGTATTGGAAGATAACACACAAGACCAAAAAAAACCACAGTGAAGGGAAGCCTGCAAAGTGAATATCTAGTTTTAAGGAGCTTCTAAATTTAAATTTGAACTGTTTAATGAAATAAATTTTCTTAAAGGACAAATGTAGATCAGCAGGGACTGTTGAGAAAGTTCTGCTTTTCTCATTTCTCCTATCACAATCTGTTTTCTCTAGCTTTTCCTCCAGAAGACAGACTTCATAATTTGCCTGTATCCATCGTTGACACCTTCTTTTTTTCTCCAGTTTCCTCCCCACCATCAATCATATGGACTGTTTTCCTTTATAGTCAACATGTTTAATCAACATGTTTCTTGCTTAAATGGAAAGACATCCAACAGCCCAACCCAAAAGAAGTCAACCAGAAAACACAGGAAGATGCATTGAAACTATCTGTTTTGACCAGATAATGGTCATAAAAAGACAGCAGTTGCTAGAGGCAAGAATTGCTTTTTCTGGGTGGCTGAGTAATTGGGTTTCAGTTGCAGATGTGTGGGGTCTCCAGAATTTATGGTTCTGGTGGTTAGCATGGTGAGTGGACAGGAAGAGCACACAAACGAGCAGGCAATATTGCCACAGATGAATGCAATACCTTGGTCCTGTGCCTGCAGCCCTTCAGCTGGACAGGAGCTGCAGGTGGACACTGCAGTGTCTGCATTTGGGCAGCTGGACTGTGCTGGGTGTCCTGGAGCTGACACCACTGACACTGCAGAGTCTGCTTGGGTCAATCACCAGGGAGAAGCGTGAGCGCTGGGAAACCAGGAATGAGTCTGGAACTGGCAGCAAATAGCTGGAAATTGTTACAGCAATTAGCAATTCAAGATAGGGAAAACTTAGACCAAAGTTAGAGGCCTTTTATCTTTTGTCTCTGCTTGTCCCTTGTCCCAGTAGATTTTACCTGCTGTGGATCACATTGTAAAGAAATGGGGTGGCACTTGTCAATATAGAATGGGTATGAACAAAACTAAGTACTGTTTATGCAATTTTTATGTTGTGAAGAAATAGCAGAAATGAATAGTTAAAATAGTTATTAATTTTAGCTTTTAGCATTAATTTATCAATTATAATAAACAGAAAGTAGTGCATTAGATCTTTTAAAAACTGAAACATGGATAGTTGTTGGGGTTTTTTTTTTCATTTAGCCTAAGATCCCATCTTGCTCTTTTCTCCATTTCTCCATGTTTCTATTCCTCCATGATAGTCCCTAGTACCTTAATCTTTCAAGGCCACTGAAACAAATATTTAAATATCTGACACAGACATAGTGTTATCCTTATCACTAAAAATTATTTCTGTCATCCAGATGATACCTGACCCAACAGCATTTTTGAAGTTTTCATACATTCATTTGCTCTATATTTTATTCTTTCAGTTGTCAAAATAAAAATAGGCTATCAAGCTAGAACTTTAAGACTTATCAAGGTTGTCACATTGAAGGTTAAAGTTACTCTTTTGTGTGTTTTCAGGGTGATTTTCAGACTGACAGGGATGAGGAGTTACTTTGTTGAAAATAGATCTCCTCTCACTTCCCTATCACAATAAAGGTTCATCAAGGTAGAAAAAGCACCTTTAGAAGAGTTAGAAAGAAAAAGAAAAAAAAAAGCAGTAACTCAACAGTTGACAGAAGAGTGAAGAACTTCTTCAGGTCAAATTAAATCTCTCCTTTTTGATGGAGAAAGGCATGAAAAACTTGTCAGTCATACTCTTATACTACCTGGGATAATATTATGATGCTATTTCTTCACAGAAGGCAGCTGGAAAAGTACGACAGCCCATTGCAAATGTTCTTTTTTATCCAAATATTAGGAAAATAACGATCAGCTTACACAAACTCAATTTTTTTCTAAGTGCAGCATTTCTAATAGTGAACTGTAGCATTGTTAGAATAATTTATTTCAAGATAAAATCATTTCCTCAGAAAATAGTGGGACTCAGTTTAATGAATGCTCCATCAAAGGGCAGTTATACATGAATCAGATCTAGACTTGAAAGACTGTATCTTCTAATGAGATTTCACAGCTGTGGATGCTTCTGTAGACAATACCTAGAGATATTTAGTACAGATTCATTTGACTTGACTTCTAGGTATGTCTATGTTCCAGTGGTTCGGATCTCTCTGAGGACCATGACGGAACATTAATCTCAATTATTTACCTGGTCTTTAATTACTGCCTTTAGGACCTACCTATTGTGAGCAACATCCAGTGAAGGTACTCAAGAAGAGGAGCCTTGGGGTTTTTCTTTTTTGTGATAGACCAAAGTCTCTAGTATTTTTTTATGTTTTTAAATCATGTTGAAACATATTGATGAGGGGTTCCATTCGGCTACTTCAAGTAGTCATCAGCAAGCGATTTGTAAAATATGACAGACTTCCTGCATCAAGAGTCTTTGTCAAACCTTTTGGACTCATGTAATCTTCTTTTGAGTTATTGTTAGGACATAGAGCTTGTAGTATTTTTTTCTTTCCACCCCTTTCAACGTCCAAAAGGATGACAAAATACTTCTGTCAAAATTTTGTTTCATAATTTACCAATAGAGATACAAACATATGGATTTTGATCTTTATTAGCGATCTTGTTTACTTTTAAGATTTTCCCTGAGGTTTAATTTAAGAATCCTTGAGAGTTCCACAGTCAGATAAAGCTCTGTTGTACGACATTTGGCTGCTTATGCTACAGCTCAGAATGTTAATAGGCCTCTGCTTAATACACATTTATTCAGACTGTAAGGGGCACCAGACATACCTTCCCCTGAATTTTAAAGGCTAGAATTAGCTGAGGAGCTAAGACTTCTGTGCTGCAAATATTGCCATTTTGTACACCAGTGACTTGATTAGGTCAATACATACGCATAGGCAGTATCTAGAAAAGATAATGAACTCCATGAACTTGAAGAGAGGCCCTTCTTTCCTGCTTCTCTTTGATTTCTAACTATTTCACATTAAGTCATGCTATATTGTAAATTAGCAATGAGGATTTGACCATTTTTTCTGTACTATAATATTTATTCAAGTCTCACGGTAGCATTATTTAACAGTTCTTTTGGAATTACATATAAAATAAGATCTTTATACCTTTAGTTCAACATTGGCAGTAAAGAAATGGGGATACATACAAAGCCAGAGAGAAAAAGCCCACAAATATCATAACCCCAATGGAAAATGCAATTAAATATGAGCTGTATGCTTTTTCCAACCCTCCTCTATTTCCAGAAAAAGGGGATTATAAATCCCAAAGGGCAAGAAAAGCTGTGGGAGTAATTATTCATCACCCTACAAATTCACAGAGGAAATGCAATGCATACAGATTTCAATCACAGAATGGTTTGGAAGGGACCTCAAAGATCATCTTGTTCCAACCCCCTCCTTGCCATGGGCAGGGGCATCTTCCTGTAGACCAGGCTGCTCAAAGTCTCATCCAAAGAGAACTGAAATTAGGACCTTGACTAACTTGAATCCTAATAAAAATTTTCCATGTCTTTTCTGTCATTTTCTGGCTTTTTACCATGATTTTACAGCTTGTTCATTATCATCAGCCATAACCCAGACAGCTACTGGGTTAAGACCTCTAAAGTACGACATGTAACAGCATTTATGGCACATACCAAGCAATTACTTATATTTAAAGAAAAATATTATTAGAGTGATAATTTTTGCTGTCTCAATTACACTGTGTTTTATAGATCTGCTACTTTGACTGAAATATTCAGCCATGAACTGCACTCTTTTTTCACTGCAATTATATTTAGTGAATCAACATAAAATAACCAGACAACATCTTGCAATGATTTAAAGAGCTTTTTGCAATAGCTGTTCTATAAAATTTTAATGAGTACACACAAAGTGATAGACTTGTGTATTCTATAAAAGGCAGACAAATCTGCAGGTAATTTTGGCAGAACTTCTACGGAGTTTATTAAAAACAATATTTTACTGATGCTTATGAAACTAAACAGCTCCAACATCCTGCCAATAATTTATTGGTTAATAGTTTTCAAAAATTAATTTTTGAAAGGAATGGAAAGAGAGAGAGAGAGAGAACAATTTAAATTCTACACATAGGCTTTTGGTTACTTTCACTTACAAAAGAATAAAAAGCATTGCTGAAGGAGTATGGTACTGTTCATGCACACTATTGCTGGTCACCCTCATTAAGCCCTTAGAGGGTGCTGGAAACCTCACAGAGACCCCTGTGAACTTTCACAGAAGTCCTGCACCAGTTTAGCCCCAGCTCTGAATCCACATGTAAGTTGCTTCAATGACTACAGGCTTGTCATCCCACTTGCATTTTTATCCATGCTTTCCAGAAAACAAAGGAGTCTGACCAGTGCACAACCGCAGTGTCACTATAACATCCAAACTTCCTTACTGTTCAGATTCATGGTCATGAGATAATCATAATAATGATATAAACAAACAAAAAACCAACACAAATACACACACACAAAACCCCCCAAAACCTAAAAATTCAAACTACCCCAGCCAAGTAAAAAAAAAGAAGAAAAAAAAAGAAAATCAAACACAAAAAAGCCAACACAACCCAACCCAAACAAAGAAACAAACTGCAACCTAAGCAAAAATAAAATCCCAAAACCCTCCAAAAAAAGTCAACTAAAAACCCAGAACCCTAAATAACTGGGCAGGAGAAAAATAGAGAAAGCTGAGAAGCAGTTGAACCTACTTAAAATTATTTCTGAAATCCATGGTAATTATGTCACCCATTAACACTCTTCTTCTTGTGCTCTTGGTGAACGCAAATGCAAGCAGTTCTTTAAGTTTTAGTTTAACAACTGCAATGCTCCATGACAACCAGATGTAACTCAGAAAATGCAGAAGAGAGGTATTTCTTTCATATCTAAATATATTCAACCTCTTAATTCTTTTTTCTTTATGTGGCCTGAACTCCCAAATTGTACTTTTGATATCTGCAGTTTTGGAGGGTGGAATACTGAGTGCCTCATGAGACAATTAACTTGCACTGCAAGTCACAAGGTGGGACTTCTCCAGCTGCTGTGACACTTCTTTGACTTCCCAACTGCCTCCTTCTTTCCTTCTTTGGCCAGAATTGCTTCCATCTTGGATGAAATGGATTTTAACTCCTACCATGACTGAAATGAATTTTAATTGGAGCTGTATCCATGCTTGGCCTTGCAAGCCAGTTTTGTGTCCTTGCACCTAGTATTTCCTTAGTAAATGAGACACAGCAAAGAACGTGTGAATTACATTTATCAGTGGCAACAAAGTTATTTAGGAAAAGATCAGATTCGCACTTACATGTCCAGCAGTTTCTCTAGGCAATAAATCGACATTAAAATACATTGTGGATGTAGAAATTTGTAGAATGGGAGTATTCCTGCTTTGACATGTTTAGATTCCCTGATACAAGCAGAAACAAAGGTGGCTAAAAAATCATGTAGCTTAGCTTGCTGAGGATTTAATTCTCCTAGAAAAGGGAAAACATGCACTAACTAGGAAAAATTACTTAATCTTCTCATTACTGCATGTTGTAAAATTACTTTTGGCTGAAGGAACATAAAATGGGCTGTTCAAACCCAGCCAATAAGCGTCTTTTACAATGAAAAAAGTAAAATTTAGAGGCTGCATTGTCTTGCTTCATCAATACATGATCAGGTCTATACTGAATACTATGTGATATCCTACAATTCAATATATATATATTAAAAAAGAGAGAAATGAATCTGATTAAATATTTGTTCTTAATTATTTTATTTCTTAATCAATATTGAATTACATATCTTTAAAATAATACTTTCTTTTCTTGTCAAATGCACAGAAAATTAGAATGCAATTTGCTGTCTGTAAAATATATATTAGTTTCTTAATTCATATCATAGACTGTATTACAAGTCACACAAGGCACTTATTCCTCTTGCTTTCAAAATAAAATGAAATAATTTTATCCTTAGACATACTGCAATAGAGAGAACACATAGTTATGATCTGTAGAGAGTGCTATTGACTAAAACAGGAAATAGGAAAACTTATAGCAGAGCTATACTTTGAAATAGAAAAACCAAAAAAAAAGTAATTAATTAGATTATTCAAGGCAAAGAACTCAGATGCCAGTTCTCTGATCATCATGCTGTGTTCTGATATGAATCAAAAAAATGGTCTTATTTCATCTTTGATATTTCATTCTGTTATGCTTAGCAGGAAGCTGCTGCAGTCACTAAGGCAAGGTAAGTCATCTTCAGCTGTGTGCCAAATTGCATTCAAATAAGCTCAGAGTATTCTAATGATCAGCAATCACTAACTTGTCAACCTCCTCGATCTAACCTCCCTTTTCTCTTATGTAGCCCACATGCCAGAATTGAGTTTGAATTCAGTATAGTCATTTTGTTACTTCAGTTCTATCCAGGATATTTCATTTTGGCTTTAACCTCTGGATTTTGGCACCAGCTCTGCATCGTCCTTCACTAGGACTTGTCTGAAATGGATAATTTGAATTTTTACATTTAAACATTTCCTGAACTCCTTCTTGAGGATGTCTTTTTGCCTTTAAAGTATACAAAATCATGTCAGATCTTTCTTATATCAATTCCAGCTTTAAGAAATAACCTCATGTAGAAAACTATGTCATAAGCCAAAAATATGAAGAACAAGAGTCTTATTCTATGTGAAAAGTCCCCCATTTCATTGTGTGCATGTTATACTGACATCAATGGACTGTAACGAGTCTCACTCACAGAATCATGGCATTGTTAGGGTTGGAAGAGACCTCTGGGGATCCAAGGCAGGGTCACCTAAAGCAGTTAGATGGGAACACATCCAGGTGTGTTTGGAGTGTCTCCAGAGAGGGAAGCTCCATGACTTCCCTGTGCAGTCTGTTCCAATGCCCTGCCTCACTCAGTGTAAAGTTCCTCCTCATGTGTAGGTAGGACTTCTTGTGTTTATGGTCATTGTAACCCACCCTGTTGCTGGGCACCACTGGAAGAGCCTGGTATGATCCTCTTGGCACCTGCCTTCAAGACATTTGTATGCATTATTGAGATCCCCTCTGTCTTCTCTTCTCAGACTAAACAGGCCCAGCTCCCATAGTCTCTCCTCACAAGAGATGCTCCAGACCCTGAATCATCTCTGAAATGGCTCTTCACTGAACCATTTCCAAACTTACCTCATCTTTCACAGACTGAGAGCTGAGAATTGGACAAAGCACTCCGGATGTGCCTCGCAAGGGCCAAGGCGAGGGGGAGGATCACTTCCCTCAACCTGCTGGTCACACTCTTCCTGATAAAGGCCACACTCTTCCTGATGCACTCTTCCTGATGCAGGATACCCAGGATTCATGTTAGTTCAAACAGATGTGAAAAAAGTGAAATATAAACTTTAATCACATATAAAATCTTTCCTCCTGACCCAAGGCCCTCAGAGTCAAGAAACTTTTTGCTTACCTTGAGGGACTACTGAGTAGATTCTTATAATTCAATTTGTAGGCTTTTTGCTTTTTTTCTTGGAAAGCACTGAGATAAAATGGTTATTGTCTGAACTGTGTTAGAATATCTAAAAGGAGGGGAGGTTTTTCATACTATCAAAATAGCTCCTTACAGTAAGGTAAGTTTCTTCTCTCGTTATTGATCTGCTTTAAATTAACATTATCAGAAATGTACAGAATATGGGAATTCTAAAATTTAATTCTCCTCACTGACGCCAAGTAGTTGGTGCAGTGGCAGCTTCAGTTATAAATTCTGCAATATTCTGGTCCTGGTGTCACATCCAAAATTTTCTCAGGTTAACTGGCTTGTAATGTCAGGAAAGTGATAATATGATATTTGACCATTCCACTGGGCATCCTTAGTTAATCCTCAACTACCCTCAGATCTGATCAGATTTAGATCAATTAAGTTTAGTTTTCTCCGACCATTGAGATACATACATATCTCATACACACAAATACAAATCATAAATGCTCCTAAAGAACCTTTTTTATTATTATTCATGAATAGGTACAAAGCAATGATCATTTCCAGTCACTGTGCTGGGATGAATCCAAATCGGATCATGTTTCTTTAACTACCCAGTCTTCCAACTGCACTTTTGTCATCATAAAGAACAAAAGAGAGTTTTCCTTTGCTGATAAAGCCAGTTGTATTCATTAGACAATGAATTATACAAAATGCAAAATTGGCTTGTTTTGAAAAAGTGAACAAAACAAACACTGACTTACACACATCTGGAAATTTTCTGTATATAGACTGTACATTTAAACACTGCAGTCAGATCAACACCTACAGACACTTTTTTTGACAGATTTATTTTTGGGGCCTTTTTTCCCTTCTAAGTGTACATTCCCCAAAAAAAAATTGTGTTCTTTGACAACGAGTATGTATTGCCCAAGAACGAGGTGGAATTCTTTGACACAGAGTGAATTGCTAATTAATTTAAAACGTGGTTTTTTTCGTTTTATTCGTGCTGCCTGAAACACCAAAACACTTCACGAATGGACAGCCTGGCACTTCTTGCTGGGTAAAGTAATTTAACTCCACTGAGTTCCTGATATATTGGGAATGTCAGGCTGTCACGTCATAGAACCTTTTCTCATGTGGAATGGCTTCCAGCAAGCATTTCTATTGCTCCTGGTCAAAGCCTATGCAGCGCTCTGCCATGAATAGCTTCATGCATCCTGCACATTTATTTCCTGAATTATAGGCCATACACTGGCCAGATTCATATTTCATTTTGATAACTTCTTTTGTTGACCAAGGTTGAATTGCCATGACTGCAAACATTGTTACATAGCCTTTATAAATATGTTGAAGAGGTACGATTCAGTATTATTATCTTTATTGACATAGGTTTTTATTCAAGTCATTTACTGAATAGCACTTATGTCCATCTGATCTTCCATAACAATTTCAATATAAAAAACATTGGTTTATTTTTCAGCGTATTACCTTGGATGCCTCATTTGAAAATCTGCATCTGAAATACTGAGAATATGCAGAACGATGTACTGGAAGAGTGCTCATTAGAGCACATCTGCTTTGCTTCTGAGGAGGACAGCAGTCTCAGGCAGGTTGTTTCATGTTTGTTTACAGAAGAATGTTCTCTTCCTGGGCACTTCAACAATATGAAATACACAGTTCAGCACATTGAGGTCAGCAATCTCCTTTCAACCCTGGAAGCAGGAAAAAAAGGGCCTTTTTGGTGTGGGAGGAAAAGAAACAAACAGCAAATTGGTCTCCCTAGTTTGTGTCTTTTTGGAAAAAGAGTAATTGTGTTATGAAACAGGTTAGTTCTGCCAGGCTTTAGTAACATCATTGCCTCACTCATCATAACCTGTTTCCCTCTCTCTATAACAATATTCAATGAACATTGCTGCATGAAATATCATTGCTTGAGCAATGAGTGTGAGTGGAGCACTGAAAGAATGCATAAATACTGAACTTTGCATGACTTTGTAAAGGCTTTTCATAGGATCATAGAATTGCTTAGGTTGGAAAAGATCTTTAAGATCATCAAGTTTAACCTAATATTGCCACATCCACCATTAAACCATGTCCCTAAGACTACATGTCTCAAGTAGCTCCAGGGATGGTCAATCAACCACTTCCCTGGGCAGCCCCTCCCAATGCTTGACCATCCTTTCCATGAAGAAACTTTTCCTAATATTCAATTTACACCTCCCTTTGTGAATTTTGGGGGCCATTTCATTTTGTCCTATTGCTTGCTTCTTGGAAGAAGAGACTGACGCCCACCTCTTATAATCTCCTTTCAGGTAGTGATGAGGTCCCCCCTGAGCCTCCTTTTCTCCAGGTTAAACACCTCCAGCTGTCCCAGCTGCTCCTCATCAGATTTGTGCTCTAAACCTTTCCCCAGCTCTGTTCCCTTGTCTGGACTCACTCCAGCAACTCAATGTCCTTTTTGTAGTGAGGGGCCCAGAACTGAGCATAGGTTTTGAGGTGTGGCCTCTCCAGTGCACAATCACTGCCCTGGTCCTGCTGGCCACACTGTTCTGGATACAGGCCAGCCTGCCTTTCCTCAGTACTGAMAAAAAAAAAAAACCCACATACATGCAAGGAAGCAAGCCAGCCACTACTGACAACACAAAGTACATAAACAAATGTAAATTCCAATACACACTGATTGAAAGAGTCATGGCGTTGGATGAAGACTTCTTGAACGGAAAAAAAGAAAGTACAAGAAAGACAAAACTCAATTAAGGCAACTTAAAATCCAATCCATCTATTTTTAGGAGCCCAACTTAGCCAGGAACTCTTATTTTCACAGGAGCCAACTTGTCTATATTGACACTAAAGCAAATTTAGAATTTTTAGCTGAAATAAAGCATACATTTTCATTAACATCATAGCATAATGTCACTGTCTTCTATATTTTCATTATTCATTAAGTACTACTCTACTTCCAGGCTCTGCTACTGCTGGCTGATGCCTCAAGTGTTTTATTGCAAGCCCTGACTGTCCTGCAGATGAAACTACATATATGAAGGACCATAGAGAAGGAGAGTGTGGGCCTTGCATAAACCTCTAAAATTATTGCTAAGAGGATTCTGAGGGCAAAGACATTGTAAATAGATTCTTCTTGGTTCAAGTAAATGCTAGGGAAAATCTGGCCTCAGTAAGATAATGAGGCCAAGCTTGAAGGAAACCGGAAAATCAATTCTCAAGAATAAATTGTATCACCTTCTTCTGTTACTGTACACATGCAGATTTAGGGAAAAAAAACCCACAAAACCAGAGCAAATGGGAAGCAATTTGTGACTGTTTATTCCTGCAATAGGTTAAAAAGAAAGTATTTACAGTAACTTATCTATTCCAAGCCATACCGTTGTGAACTGAAAAGCTCAGCTCAACTCATTGGCTTAATTCCTATTTAACCTCATCAAGACTTTTGCCTGTGGCACTTACATAGCTGTTATGTCTGTTTTCACTCTGTCTGCAGGGAGAAATGCATATTCTAATGCTTTGAGTGTTGCTACTGTCTTCATATCCCATGAAATTCCAGAGGAAAGGAATCCTAGATCTCTTTGTATTTGGAAATGACAGATGGGAGTATTCCTCAGGCCTTATCTCATGTTCAATATTTCAGAATCAAAATCTGGGATGGAGGAGAATGGGGAGGGTGGGTTGTTTGTCTGGGTGTTTTGTTGTTTCTTTTTTTAATTGCAGTTTCCACAGGTGCCATTTTCTCATGGTAGTAGATAACCAAATCTGGTATTCTTCTAGAAGGAATAGTTGGGCTTCAGGAACACTGTCAAGCACCACTATCCTTGCCACAGATAGTCACACCACTGTCTTTCAGTCTGACTTCACTTCTTACTTAAAGGATCCTTGTTGTGCAAACATTAGCACATGCTTGAAGACTAATTTCTATTTTCCTAGACTGTGGAAAGACTGTCATGTTTAATGCTAAAAAGTGCTCCAGAGCTCAGGTGAAATCAGTATCTGACAGTGTTCTGCAAGCTGAACTGGGTTCCTGGTGAGAAAGGCTGGATCTGAATCTGATGTCAACATCCAGGCCAATATGTTAGGCTAGCCAGAGCTGAGCACATTTTAGCTTTCTAAAACTGAAAAACATGCACCAAAGAGCCAGGAGGCAAAGCAACATGACTGTCTCTGTGCTTTAATTAATACTCCAAAGCATGCTCTTCTCAGTCCCACTGATCATTCCTTCTAGATCTTATTAAAAAACCATAAACAAAGCTGTGGGATTTCAGAGATATATTTTGGGCAAGAAAACATATTTTTCTGCACATAGTAAAAAATGATACTAGTCTCCAGAGCCATCATCATAGTTTGAATGGCAGCAGAGATGAAGATAAAGTTTGTCCAAATTCTCTGCTTGCTCATGTGTTAATTTAGTGTGATGCTGGAAAGGAATAACCTCTTCAACAGTAATTGTCAAGTCTAGGATCTCAGACATTGCCATATTATGGGAGATTTTGACCTTCATCTGATATACCAAAGGCCAACTACTGTGAAAGACAAAACATTATTCCCATGTCTTCACAGCACTTTACAGACAAAGACAGATTCCTACCCTAAGGATCTTGCTTCTAAATTAGCTACAATAAGCAACAGATGTCAATAAGGAAAAGACAGAGGGACATAAGTTAGTTGAGGTTGAAATACTGAAATGATGAATGTCATATTCTGGATATTTGCTGATAGTTCAATTGTCATGATCAGGAATGAAAACTATAAATTGAAATTTCTTTTTTCCAAATGCATAATTATTATGAAGGTATGGACAGAGAAAGAAACTGGCATGATGCTTTGGATTTAGGAGATGCTACATTTTCCATAATAAATTGTCCACAGTAAATCTTTACCTTTGCAAAAGAATTTGCAAGAATGCCAAGCATTCATTCTAACACTGGAGCCAAATATTTTTGGCCTTATCCACACCTTTTGTCATGCTCACCATCTTTAGACATTTTTGTTATTGAGTTTTATTAGCAGAAGTTCTCAGAGATAATATTTATTTTTTAAAATTGTCTAATACAACCATGAAAATTAAAGGCATTGACTTCCTTATGCATAGATACATATATGCAGCTTTTTTCAACAGGAATAGTAATTGGGGGAAAAACACTTTTGTTTTCACACAATACATTTTAACAAGAAACGACAACATAAGGAGTAGTCAAAACCAAAAGATGGGAGTACTTTTGTTACCAAAATAATAGAACCAAAATTTCCAACGGGGAATTTTAGCTTCTCTGCTGAAAAATAATTCTACAATTCCAGTGATATTTATGCTGCTACAGTGATTTAGTAGCTGTAGAAACATTTTCTCTTCTCCTTATTTTGGTTATTAGATTTGAATTCCCTAATTTTATGTTATCAGAATTATGTAGTGACATCTTCTCTTTCCACAAACTCTAGAAATTCCCCATCAGTTGAAATCAGTTGAAATACAAGACTGGAGAAAATTGCATAATGGGGCTGATTTCATTTCGCATTTCAAGCTGACGTTTTGTCTACTCAACAGAAAAAAATCATGTAGTCTAGGAAACTTGCAGACGTGGTTAATGCTGATTGCTACAGCTGGAATATAAATTTTAAAAGTCGTAGACTGTTGGAATCAAGGGCAAACTTTACTTCAAGATTCACTCAAAAGATTGATGACTCAATTCAAAATGTTTCAAAACCATCTAAGTACAGTCTTTATGTTTGGAAATACCCACAACAAAAGCCATCAGCTCCTAATTTCTCCCAACAACTTACCTTTCAAAGTCAGAATAATACAAATGTGGAGGCACCGCAAATTCTGTGTTAGACGAGATGTAACACCAGCCTCTACAACCTACACATTCCTCGAGGAAAATGAGGAGCAAATGTGCCAGGGAACAGCTTCATTCAAAGTACTGCAGCAAATGAAAGCTCTTCCAGGAACAAGCGGCCAGTTTAAATCAACCCCTCCTTTGTGAGTCACTAAAAGCTTGATTCAAAGCCCTTTAAAGTAAATGTCAGTTTTCCTATCAACTTCAAAAGGTTTTAACTTACAACCGAAAATCAAAAACTGCAGACATCTGCCAGTGTCTGTTCACAGGCCGAGATGAAATTAATTATTGTTGGTGGATTGGGTTTTGATGTTGCTTGTGGTGCAGGCAGTGATCTGAGATAAAGTCCACCCTGTGCCAGTACAGAGGAGAAAAGAATGGTGGGAAACACTGCCTACACAACTCAAGATGGAAAGTTCTTTCTTTCCCTTACACCACAATGTTAATCATTCTACACAGGAATGTGAGAGTTAAGATTTAATTCAAAAAAAACATTATGTGCTATCATGACTCGAAGAATTTATTTGGTACAAATCATCCAGTTCCCCTAGGCTAATCACAAATATCAGAGAAAGAGGTACCAATTTACCACTGGGTTCTAGATAGACAGATGGATCCTTATTTTCTTAAATCAGCATGTAATTCATATTAAATATTTGTGTCTTGAAACCTCTGAATCAAACCAGGTTCAGACGGTGTTTCTAGAATTCCCCTCCTACAGGTAGTGTTTTGGGACACAGATTCAAGTACTGTAAGCATCCTTGATTCTGGAAGATATTTTGGTGCAGACTATCAACTTAATTTCAGCAAATCCAACTTTTTTTTTACACTTGTAGCAGTTCTAGTTACAGTAAACAACATGTATGAGAACAACTGAGAAATTAAGATTTGGAATTGGTAGGATCCTGCCCAGGAGATAGATTTATCTGCAGAAAACTACTGCATAAATCCTTAAAGGAAGCTATGGGGAAGGGGAATCATTCATTTTTCAAATGAAAAGTTGAAGTTTAGAGGTGCAAAGTGTAAAGCAGTAACAAGGCAGAATGGGATATATTAAACCAACCAATTAGCATTTCATCATCCATATATTATCTAGGCAATACAATTTATTTCATAATTATAGATGCTATAAAATAAAATCAAAAGTAATACTCAAGATATCTTTATATGTATCTAGCTACCAGGCAATTAGATTGGAAGACTATTTAATAGTTCCTAAAATATTTACAGCAGTAAAGATTTCAAATCCTATAAGGGTGTGGGTTTGCAACAGTGGGAAATCAACCAGTTAGTGAATACCAAGCAACATGAGAAGCATTTCCAATAATAAACACAATTAGCAATGTAGATGAGAAATCTATCTGATTTATAGGCTGCATATGCAATTATAACACATTAATAAAATGTTACCCACAGAGCAATCCAATACATTTGTTTACCCATGCTCCCAGATTAAGAAAGTAATGTTGTCAACCAACCAGTTGTGGGCATTACATATTCAAGATTAATTACCATCTGCATGGGACAGATGTTAAATCTTCAATTTCACAGCAAGGCATCGATAGCTTATTTCCCTTGCACTGCTTCTTTCTCTGATCAATAAATGTATCAGCCTAGCTGTTCATCTTGCCACAGAGGTCAGTGGAATGACAAAGGTGCATCTGGTTTTGTGTCAAATAAAGGCTGAGGAAATGAATCTTATCAAAGCAGATAAACAGCTCAGCTGCAATTGTCCTTCAGTCTTTTACTCCTCTGTTCATGATTAAGTTTTGATCATTTGGGGAATTTGCTAGCAAAAAATCCCTCAAAATCAAAACCAAACCACAAGACCAAACCACAAAAAAAAAAAAAAAAACCACCCTTTTTAAGTATTTTCAAACTAGAATTCATGTTAAATTTTCCTACGAGCTGGGCTCCATTGCCCATTACACCTTCAGCTAATTCAATCATGCCAGCGTGAAAGCAGATTTTGGCTAGGAATATACTTGCAAAACCTCTAATCTTTTATTATTATTGTTAATATTATAATTCCATTTCGTTGCATAAAGAAAGAAAATCAACAGTTGAATTAATTGTCATTTTAGTGATCAGAAAATGCTGGTTTTGAAAAAAAAAAACCAAACCAAAAAAAAACCATAATATATAAATTTAAAGGCATAATGACTTCACAAAACAATGCATAAGAATATTCTCAAATTAGGACTTGACCAAGAGTGATAAAAAAGCAATCTTGCTATGGCACACCATATAGGTCCCTACTCTTCAGCTGCTCCCTTACTTTGCTTAAGGCTCTCTGCAATCTCAGCAACCTCAGTTTGTGTCACCTCAATCACCCAGGACTGCTCTGAATTGTCTGCTCTGTGAAGATGGGAGTGTCAGAACCCAGGACATTCCTCAGGCTGCCCTGGAGGACTCAAGACCCTGGCAAAGGGGTCAGAGACTCTTATCACAGAGTCAAAGATACCTGTGCCTTTGATTTTGGCCCATGGAAACAATTACCAACTTTGTACAAGGATTTACAATCCACAAGGGTTTAAATAGAATGGTAGTGAATTAAGCACAGGGTAAAAAAGTAGAATTTGGGGGGTTTTAGAATGGGGATTCAAGAGGCAAGATGGAGGAATCTGGGCATGTCCTGTCTTTCTCCTCCTTCTTCTTGTCCTCCATCTTCTGCTGTGATGGTGGCACTTTTGGATTGGTTTAGGGTAGAGACAGACTGTCTAACATAGCTGATAGGTATTGGAAAATTGTTGTAAATAAAGTACACATAGTTTTTAGTATAAAAAGATAACACTGCCCCAAGGGCGGTCAGTGTGCCATGAACTGACCTGCCAGACAGACATCAGCAGGTCAGAAAAAGAATGTATTAGATAAGAGAAAATAAACAACCTTGAAAACCAGAGCTGAGGAATCTCGACTTCTTCAAGCGCAGGACTGGGAAAAAAAAACTTCTTAATATCTCAGGAGCCATTTCAGCAACAACAAACCCGACATTGGCATCCCTGGGTGGGCTCCACTCAGGGGGGCCTGAGTCCAGACCACTGAAGAGAATCCCAGCCAGAGAAAAGGCACACCAACAGAAAAGAATTCCTGACCAAACATCTGCTCTTTGTAATCTCAGCAACCTCAGTTTGTGTCACCTCAGTCACTCATGACGGCTCTGAATTGTCTGCTCTGTGAAGATGGGAGCTCTAACAAAGTCCTGGTTAGATAGACAGTTGTTTCTGTTCTAAGTTCCTTGGAAATGTCCAAAGGCACAGAAGGAGCCAAGGCCACAATTTCCTTCATCCGGTGAAGTGACAGCTTTGCTCAGCTCTCACACACGCTCCAGGTCACCTCGGTCTTCTTCCACTGTTACAAACTGGGATGTGACCCTTTCTATTCCCACCCCAGAGGAGTGCCCTAAGCACCATGGAGCGCCCAGGCACTTACCATCTCTCTGCTGCTGAAGATCAGTCCCTGTGCAGTCAGGTGTGCAACAGTCAGGGCAAGACAAAAGGCCTGACAACAGCTGGGAAGGAAAGGCTTCAGGTGCTTGCCCTGAGGGGAGATTTTAATAAACCCAGTAAAACTCTAATAAAAAGTACACACTGCTTGAAACCTTGCATCTCCCTCAACGTATGTGTGGGGTGAGGTCACTTTGACCAGGATAATCAATGACTAAATCCTCCTTTTGCAGCCTGAGCTCAGTCCCTGTGGGTGTGTATAATGGTCTCAGTTCCTGGGTGACTGATTTGGCTTCTGGACAACTATGTTAAAACAACATGACATTGGCATACAACATACTATTAAACATGCTCTTGGTAAATGTTAGTGATGTTCTCTCCCAAGAGTGGAGATGCCAGACATTTCTGCACAGTTTCCTGAACTGCCAGAAGCCAATTAAACTGGATCTTCCTGTGAAAAGGGAGAGAGATAGTAAATTAAGAGGTCTAGATCTCCTGCAGAGGCAGCTGAGTAAGGCATTCACATGTTTGTATTAAATTAGGCTGAGCATGGTTTCCTGACTGAGAGTCTGTATGTAATACTTCTGTGAGGCAATGCTTATGTTAAACAAAATACAGGCATGGTCTCAGGAGTTTTAAGTTCTACTCAAGAATCTAGATGCAATATATGCCTTAAATAATTTGCTTAAATAAAAAATGTGGACAATTGCTACAGTCATAAAACTGCAGAAATGTTTGGGTTGAAAAGGACCTTTAAAGGCCATCCGATCCCACTGCAATGCTTAGGGACATCTTCAATTAGACCAAGTTGTTTAGAACTTCATTCAACCTGACCTTGAATGTTTCCAGGGACTGGACATCTACCACTTCTTTGGGCAACCTGTTCCAGTGTGTCACCACCTGCATTGTAAAAAATTTCTTCCTTATATCTAGTCTGAGTATACTCTCCTTTCACTTAAAACCATTATGCTTTGTCCTAAACAAGCTCTGCTAAAAAGGCTGTCCTCATCTGTCTTTTAACCCCCTTTCAAATACTGAAACACAATAGGTTCTTCCCAAATCCTCATCTCCAGGTTGAGCAATCCCAACTCTCTCAGCCTTTCCTTTTTGAAGAGGTGTTCCATTCCTCTGCTCATTTTTATGGCCTTCTTTGGAACCTGCTGCACCAGGTCTGTGTCTTTCTTGCTCTGAGGATCCCAGGGCTGGATGAGATGGGCTGGTGAGAATTCCAGGTGGGGTCTCACCAGAGCAGAGGGGCAGAATCACCTCCCTCAACTCCCTGCCCGCACTGCTGGTGATACAGGCCAGGATACAGTTGGTTTTCTGGGGTGTAAGTGCACATTGCTGGATCATGTCCACTATTTCATCCACCAGCCCCCAAGTCAGGGTAACTCTAAATACCCTTAATCTCCCAGCCCACATTGATACCAGGGGCTATCCTGACTCAGATGTTGAACATCATTGCCCCACTCCTCAAGCTTAAAATGCTATGTATAAATGCAGAATTAAGGTTGCACAACTAAATTTTACTTTGAATTTTTATTCTTCATCACCTTATCAATACCAGCACTGTTACTAGGCTAGAACATGTAATTCCCATTTTATAAAGGATAAAGGTAATCTCCATTTCATAAATGGGGAACTAAAGACAAGCATAGACTCAGTAATCTGACTAAAAATTAATTTCTTTACATGTGTTCTAACTCCTTCAAGATGAATTCCAAGTGAATTTGCTTCCACATTCTCTTTATTTTTTAAAAAAATCTCAGATATATTACAGTAACAATTGTCACCAGCACTTTACTCGGTAACAAAGGCAAACATACTGCTCTCAAGATGTTCTGTCTTGTGGACACTGTGTCCAGGACACAGTGTTTTTGAGAATCTGGTTTATGATGGACCACTTTATCTGCTTCCATTGACAGGGCTCTCTATAAAGACAAGTACACAGCTGTGCTGCTGGAGTTTTGTGCAAGAGGAACTCATTGACTTTGAACCTTTGTTATTTTGGTTATATTTGTTTCAGTGGAAAAAAAGGATAAACAAGGCTCTGAATCACTTTACACAATACATAGAAAACTTGAAGATTTCATTTATACTCTCAGCCATGAACTATAGGAAAAACAGCATTGTCCACGGAAATACTGGTTCCATTAAAAATAAGCTCTTCTCACTGCTATTGTTGCAGCAACATTTAAAATGTGAACCAAGTGAAAAGATAAAACTCCTACTAAAGACCTGTGAGGACCTTGCTGTTGTTGCTAGAGGAAGTTAAGTGGAAGAAACAAAGCAGGCAGTGGAGTTAGACTAACAGAGGGAGGCTCAGAGAAAGGCCAAGGACATTGCCAGGGAGCCAGGAGCTGCAGTAAAAGGCATTTCACATGCAGGACTCACATTTGGGCATGGGAGAAGTGGTGTTTCTTTCATGAGATTTCTTTCAAAATCCAGAGAACACCGTGATAAAGTTGTGATACAGTTTCAATGGCTCAGATTTCCTGACTCCTTTTGCTGCCATGGTTGTTTATTGCCTGCAGGCTTTAGAAAATAGTTTTAGGAGCCCTGTATGCCAGGTAACTTCCTATCTAGTGGAACAGACAATGCTGGTTTTTTTTGTTTGAACTTTTAAATGTAGAATTAGTATTGTGATTATCTGCACTTCTCCAGTTAAAGGGGTCTCATTTGCCAGGAACAAAAAAAGGATTGCAGTGAGAAAAGAAAGGCAGAAAGGGGGAATGTGATTCTGCAGCTTAACAATGCTAACTTAGAAAAAGGGGTTTAATAAACACCAAACAGGAGAAAAAGAAAAATGGAGCAAAAGAAAGTTGTCAAACACTAGAATAGGCTGCCCAGGAAAGTGGTGGGGTCACCATACCTGGAGGTGTTTCAAAGACATGTAGATGTGGTACTGAGAACATGATTTAGTGGTGGACCTGGAGATGCAAGCCTAATGTTTGGACTCAATGATCTTTAAGGACTTTTCCAGCCTAAACAGTTCTGTGGTTCTGTGATTCTATGTACTCTATCAGCACTCAGCTAGGACAGTCAGGTTCTGGTGTCCATTTCTGCAACTGCTTCCATGTATCACTTACTGACCAATCACTTATTAAAATAAGGAAGGAGATTGTCTCCTGTGCACACTGATCAAACTATGAAGGTAAGTGGAGTTGTAAGGATGTCCCACCATGCAACACCTGCTGTCTATCACCACAGTTTTCTCATGAAGTAAAGAGATTTCCTGGAGTTGTTACTGAGATATTTAACTCTTCTTTATTGGCTTGATATTCAGATTTTTATTGTTGTCTTATATAATTTCCAACTGACCTCCATGGTATGATCTTTGTAAGAAAATTTCTTTAAAAAGTAAACATAAAGAAGAAAACCTAGTTGGCAGGAAATGACAAGTGACAGCTTTGAAGTTGGTTGGCATATAGGATGGAAAAAAGGACAAACCCTGGAAAAAATGTAGGTGATCTGTCTCGCTGGAAATTCAAATATTTTGATGCCTGTTTTGTCTCAGACAAGAGAGAAATATACTAAAATGTCCTGTGGGACCTGCCATGGTACACAATGTTGACACAGGCAGAGCTGTGGGCCACAGGAATGCATGGCATTCCAGCCCATGGCAGATATTGGAAAAAAAGGGAGAATTTAAGAGCCACTGTTGTTGGTTTTCATTTAATACTTGGAGATATTTTCTTAAATAATAATAGTGCTGCAGATTCTCTGTATTACCAGAACACTTAATCCAAAAGGGAATATATTCCCTGCAAAATTCACCCTAGACTTCACGACTGAGACATGGAATACTTTGTAATTGCAGAGATGGAACTTGTGAGTCTCCCTCGGCAAACCCCTGCTCCTTTTCTTCGCCTCCTGAAGCACATACTTGAGATAAAAGAGATTTTTTAAAAAAACTTTCTGGGTCATTTTCTATATGGAAGATTACTTCTCTTATGTCTGTTGTTAACTGTTCCTGCTACTCTAGTTTCTACTTGTGTTTCGTCATACTCATGGTAATATCTCTGCTTTGTGGCTGTGCTTTGCCACGAGTATGGTTAATAAATGACTCATAATATGCTTTATAATCTAGTATGGTACTGTGTTGCACTGGACTATCAGGTGCATACTTTATACCACATAATGAAACAGGAAAGGTACTGAAGCAGTAAAATTGTAATTTCAAAATTTCATGGGTTTGCAGAGTGCATAAATTTCAGACAGATAGCAATAATCAAGGATAATGAAATCCTGCAGGTATTTTGTAGGAGCCCTCACCAGTGCAATAACACCACAGCCCACAAAGGGGCACCCAGATGCTGCATTTAAATCCACAATCCTCCAGTGCCTTCCCATGTGTATTTCCAGACACTTTAACTTTAGAAGTTTCCAGACAAAAGTTTCCTCTCACCATGACACCACTGCCAAGTCTTGGTGAAATCCCAGCCTATAAAAACCTCTACGGTCAGAAGGATTCATTTGAATATACATTTAATTAATCTTTCTTCATTTATTACCCTGACAACTATGATACAAGAGTAATTTACAGATATTGCTTTTTTCCCTGCAAAACTACCGACATGTTTTAGATTAATGAAATTGAGGCCAACAACAACATTAAAAAACAGCCTCAGAGGAAAACTGCCAAATGCTTGTTTGGCCAGAATGTTTATCATAAAAATAACATTACACATGCTCAATTCTTATCAGTCAAATGCTTATTGAATTTGTTTTGTATGCATTTGGCCATAGCCTTCCCTTTTCTATCAAAGTCTATCCACACAGACATTGCAATTTTGCCCCTTTCCATTGCTGAAAGCTCAGGTATGACTCAGCTTTTCCAACAAATCCCCTACATACCCAATTTTCCTGGTTGCACTGAACATATGTATGCTAGTCCTTTTTTCATGTAAGTCTGTAGCACCTCGGACCCACTGGAGAAACGAAGTGATGGGCCCAGTTTTGAGGCAGTTGTGATGTCAATGCTATTCTCAGCTGTTAAGAAACCTGAAATGAAAGGAGATTTATAGCAATTGTATTCCACTAAAAAAATCTGCATAATATAATGAATACATGGCCACAATTTCTGCCCTGTATATTTGCCAGACTACTGCTTTTAATACTAATATTCTCTGAGAAACAGAGCTCTGCTTAGTATATGGCTGAGAGGGCAAATCAGGATAAATCAGACTAATTCAGCCAATGAAAGTAATAGTTTTACTCAGAAACAGCTGACTGGAATGTCTACATGAGCATCCTGGTGAGCATCTTGTGTTTTAAGAGAGCACATTCTACAATTCTAAGCAACATTAAAAACATCCTCTTGTATATAAAAAAAAATTCACTATTTTGCCTTGCTAATTAAAGAGGAAACGTATGCAATGATTGAAGAGAGGGCATTAGGGGAATGGGAAGCCATCAACTTCTATGACTGTAAATTCTGCCTGTCAGTTTTAACTCTGCCATTCTCTTCAGAACAGTGCCTAATTCTATATCTGCCATGACAGCATCTTATAATATTCATTTTCAGAGGTTAAAATCAATTTCCAAAGCTAGAAACCACGTCACATTTCCAGTAAAAATCACACATTACATCAAATGGCAATAGCTTTGTCTCAATAATAGTGGCTGGAGAAGGGTAGCCATATGGAAGTAGTGAGATTTGAGAGATTTTATTTGGTATACTGTGTTGCAAATAAACAGCATCGTTAGTATCTGAGAATCCTCTCAATTTTGCCTCTTTTTTTCCAAAAATAAAACTGTGCAGTAAGGTGAGCAATCCACAATACAGATTCCAGCTGTAGATGATGTTTATTCTCACTCATTGTTCTGTTCTTTTGCAGATTGACATAACAAAGCTGGCAATATTTTATGTGACCAGCAGCTTGCAGGAAATGTCTTTGGAAGTAGGGGGCTGTTTGTCACCACCTGAACTTGTATGAAGCCATTTAGCATATGCTTGCTTAAAATCTTGCTGCAGAATGAGAAATGAAGTGTCATGAACTCAGCTGTAAGATAACAGTACTCAGCCGAGCACATTTGTATCTTGATATGTCTGGTACAAAAGAAAGATTTATTATGTCCTACCCATTTACAGCACATTGTAGGCAGAGTTCTAATTGGCCAGGATGGTTGAGATTTGATTTAAGACAATGCTTCTATCAGCTTGATTTTGTTAATAGGGCATAAGTGTTCCATACAGAATTATTTCTTCCTATGCTACATCCTGCCCTGGGTTAACTGTGTGCTGAAGTCACATCTTTTCCTGCTTTTTCATTATTTGTTATGAGAGAATACAGAGGCATTTATTTGATCACTCCCCATATTTACACAAGGAGAATGATATTTCTCAGCAGTTTACCCAAAATGTCACCATTTTCAAATCAATAATGATTGTCAAAAGGATTGCAGACTCCATTTTTACTCACTAGGACATTTGATGGATTACAGTGACCATAGATAAATACCCTTTGGTATCAGACAAAGGTCTCTTTTTTATAGTTGTTATAGACCAATGCAGAAAAATAAAAAAATTAGATGACAAATGAACATTAGTGAAGTGAGTAATTAGAAGTATGGTTTATGGCCAACAGTAGTTAAATGGCTTAATCTTTATTAGAATTATGGTTTACGGCCAATGGTAGTTAAATGACTTCATTTTTAAATATATATGATGAATCATATTAGCAGAATGGAGTGTAATGAAGGTAATGAATGCCTAATTCTCTTATGGAAATGCACAATGCCAGTTTCAGACAGAATCCTAATGACATAATTGTGCATGAGGATTTTGCCCTGTTTTTTTTTTTTTCTGAAGTCAGACCTTTAGACAGCTTTAAATTACATTCTTAATAGCTCTTGGTTTATTTTTTTTTCTGAGAGACAAAATGGCACAGAAGGAGCCATATGAAATCTTCCACCTCTAATACCTTATGGCAGTGACTTGGATTGTCCCCAGGCTAATGGAGTCATGTATTAGTAACATTATTGAATGGCTTTCTCAGTAGATTTCTCAGTTAATTTTTCTCATGGACTATAGCATGTAGGACAGAGCTAACAACAGGATCTGCATCTTCACTGGAGGCATGGAAAATACTGGAAGCAGATGGATGAGGTATGCTGGTGGGGCAAGATTACATTAAATTCAAAAACTGCAGAGGCTGGTGGCAGCTTCCTAATGCTTTGGTATGGAGAGAAGTAGGATGCCACAGTTCTAATCTACTGTTATGTCTTTCAAATGTGAGGAAACAAAACAATTGAGTCAGACTTGTTAGAGACTGGGATTTCCAGTCCATTCCTACTTCTTTTGGTCCAAGGATCTCATGGGCTGTATTTATATCCACCTCCTCCTTTAACTTGTCCTCCAATTAGCTGTCACTAGTGGTTAAATGATACAAAACTAAGTTTAAAAGTTTAGAAGTTTAAAAGTTCCTTTCTTTGATGACAGTTTCTCATTTGATTTGTGACAAGCAAACTAGTCTCTCACACTCCTTGCGCATGGAAATAACCCACCATGATGTGTTTTGGCTTCTGCAGCACTCTTGTCTCAAATATCCAGGTTTCCTTGACACAGGGAGTAGAACATACAATTGAGGACAGCACAGAAGTGCTTCCAGGTCCCTCAGTTTAAACTTAGACATGGTAAAAAAGAGAAAGAAAGAGCACTTTCCTCCTATCCTGTTTTAAACTTTGTGGGATGTGGAGAATTTGGACGTGGACTCTACTTGCTACATTAAAATTAAGTCAGAGTTCCAGGAGGTGCTGCTACCAATGCCAAATGTGAAGACAGTACATATAGGTGTCTGGATTTTTTTGCAACATAGGTTGTGCTGCACATCCAACTTGTTATCATGTTTTCACAGGCAATGACAACACCTTAGGAACTTTTTGGATACGCTGACTTCCAGGATTCTCTTGCCACAAGTTTATATCTCAGCAGAAACGTGATCTAGACAAGTTGCCTGCCTTTTTCCCTCAGCTTTTCTACACCACCAGGCTTTAACAGCAAATAGTTGATGCAACAACCTGAAGCAGCACATAGAACATCTTAGTAAAGGAAGAGATACTTGCTCCTCTTGCTGGTGCAAGGGAGAAGAGTTCATTTATTTCCCCAACTTTTTTCTCTTTTAGTAAAATTCAAAATGCAAAAAAGGTCCACATAGCTGTGATTTAATTAAATATTGAGCCCCATGTAACACTTAAAAAAGGTTGCATTTAAAGCTACTTATCTTCAGACACTGGTGCTTTCAGAAAAATGTTCCTGGTTAGGAGGTTTCTTGCAACTCCTGTTTTAATTCATCTCATAGAAAGTAAATTTGCAAAGTTGTTCTGCTGTCAGGGAAAAGGAGCTAGGCTACTGTGTGTTGGGGGTTCCAGAGGGAGAGCTAGAGAAAAAAATCCTACCAGTCAAAGCCAATGCAAAACAATACATTGCTTTTAACGTGTTTACCAAGAATCATTGTCCTACCATTTTTTTCAGTCCTTTTCCATGAAATATGCTTCACAGGGGACTGTTGGCGTGTACACAACAAAACAGACAAACGCAATGTTAGGGCAGATTGTTTAAAAAGAAATTAATAACAAATGTTAAAGAACCACAATATGATACTCTGGGGAATGTTCCAAGGGAACAAATGGCTTATGCAATTCAGGGTATGCAACTGTGGCCTGCACAGAGCATCAAATAGGGGTGAAGATAACCATATGATTTTAATTTAAAGATTATGCTTTTAAGCCAGTGCTAGTTTCCTTTGTTGCATGGTGCACCAAACCACTCCAGTCAAAGGACTCAGTTGACTGAGCTGACATTTGAACAAGCACTGAATTTTTAGTTATTTTTTATTGCCTCCCTTAATTTGCAGGGTTAAAAATGCCCACTAACATTGAGATATGACAATATTCTCTAAACAATTAGGAATTCTCTTGGTTAATAAGTAAGATTGGAATCAATAATTTTTCTGTTTGTGAATTATGTTCAAAGAAAATTCAGTTGCCAGTCTTATACCAAAAAGTGGATGGAATAAATAAAAAAAATAAATTTAATCCCATAGATTACATTTTTTAAATAGTTTCTGGTGTCAAAAGGAGAATCATTTATCACATTCATATCTCAGGTTTTATATACAGCTGCTAGTGAGGCTACAATTGTTACTAAGTTCAGGAGTGATTATTCCTGAACTGCCTCTTTAAACTTATATGTGTTGCTGAACAATCATTGAACAGACTGTGGTTATTTTCAGAACTAAAAAAATTTGAAGGCTGTATTGATTTTTCAACAAACTTTTCTGGGTATCAATTTTTTTATACAGTTTCTCAAGTTTTAATACATAAATTTAATCTACTATATTCTGAATCTCAGTTTCTAAGCAGTAAGGAATCTAAGTGAAGATTGTTTTTCCAGGCCAAATATAAACAATGCATACAAGTGGCTGAAATGGAGTTACTTAAATCATAGCACTTCAGGTGGAATTTAAAATAGACAAAAGTTCCAAATATCCAGAATTTGCATGCATTATTTTAGAAAATAAAGCAGGAATAAGTCTGGAACAAAAATAAGTGATTTTTTGAAATTCAAAATTTGAAATTTAAGTTCAAAATTTCAAATCAAACCCAGTATTTAGTGCACCTGTCTGGCCCAGGGGTGGGGCAGAATGTATGGATGGCTGCTCTCTCCCATAACTTTATGTTAGCTTATTTTGCTTCATTCATCACACCCCAAAAAGTGATTTATTGTCTCTTATTGTGTGTGTGATATATTGCTATTTCATAGAGCTTTCGATGCAGCCCATCTTTCAACATGTTCCAGGAATCAGAAGCTCCAGTAAATACACAAGCATTGTTTGTCGTGGTTCTGCACCATATTTAATGTTGTGGGTGTAGTGGTTATCCAGGTAACTCTGTTATCTAAGAGGCATTCATCTTTTTTCCTTTCCTTTTCTCTCTTCATCAAAAGTTAAAAATAGGATTGGCTTTGATGCAGAACATTAATTCAAGGGAACTGATGTGAGGACCACAAACGAAATCTGTCATCTCCCACCTGCAGCTTTGTCACATGTGAGGTGGTCTAATTTGCCAAGTTTCCCAGAGATGTCAGGCACAGCTGCTACTCATTTATGGTTTATAAAGGGACTTGAATCAAACCTATGTGGACTCTCAGGGCTTGCACCAATGGCAGGGATAGACTGGACTTACCAGATCCTCATTTATTAGTGTAAAGTTAAAAGATTTTTGAAAAATAATATCTGGATGCTGTAGTTGGAAAGATTGGTAGGATTAAATATAAGTACAGTAAGGGCTGTACAATAAATATTTGTTCTAGAAGAAAAGTCAACAAAGATGTAGCTTCTGAAAGATAAATTCTGCAATGGTAAATGTCAAATATTGGGGCAATGCTAAGAAAGAGATTTAATATCCGATGTCTTAGGAGGAGAGCGAGATAATGAAAGCATTGAGATTACGCACAGGGTTTTTCTTCACATAGTAATTTAGGAGGGATGGAAAAAATCAAGCATGTTGGTACAAGGAAAACTTGGAATCTGAAAGAATTGCAAGTTTGTTCAGCAATCCAAAGTTCCCAATGATCTTTAATAAAAAAGACTGTCTCTGAGATGGACCTGAAAGCTGAATGATAAGTAATAGCTCTCACAAAAAAATTCATCCTTATATTTGAAAATTTCAGCACAAATCTCTCTTTCTAACTTTTTTGTCTTTCTGTTAATAGTTCTAATTTCAATGCGAAATATCAGCTTGCAAGCTAAATGATTGTTTGAACCAGGAAAATCATACTTTGCCTGTCTGGCAAAAACAGAGAGAAATTTTAAGATAAGTTCCCACAAAGGCACAGCACTTCATCTTGAAGGGAACTGCTAAAGCAGTTATGAAGGACACAGAGAGTGACATATGTTAGCATCTCACAACTCAGCAATTGGCTGTAGACAAAAATGGTGATTTGATGCCAAAGGCAAGCAGCTGATGTATAGTCCTACATGAGCTGCAGGTTTAAAGTTAAAAAGAAAAAAAATAAAAAAGGAACCTTGTCTAAATCAGCCATGATCTCATTATGGCTGAGCTAATAGTCAAATACAGGGCACTGTCTCTATCAAAACAAGGACCATGATGTATTTCACTGGCTGCTTGTAAGTAGGTAATGGATTATTTCAGTGGGTGACTGCAGTGGTCAGGAGATCACAGGCTAATCAGAACAGGATGACTGTGTGCCAACAAACACTAATGAGCAGCTATTCTCATAATCGGTGGGGGGACTTGCACTCCTGGAAAGGGCACAGCACAGCAGCACATGCAGATGGGACACATCCAAGTCTGGCACAGCAGGCTACTTGCCTGAATACAGGAATTGAAATTACAACACTGATAAAACTTGCCCATTGGTGTCTGCTAGATATATGAATAAACCCACTGACCAATTTAAAAATATCTAATATTGTTTTTATGTATTCTGACAGTGGTGGAAGGTTGTCAGTCAGTAAGTATCTCATTAAATGTATGTGGGACAAGGAGCATGACTCAACAACTTTGATCTTGAGCTGCTGCTGTAACATTCAAACCCATTGTGTATTGTTTGGTCACTATCATTTTGCTTCCTGCCATTTCTTATTGCAATTAATGAATACAGAATATGTTCAATAATCCAAGATTTAAATATTTCAGAAAACCTTGATTATGGTATAAACAAACTTTGGAGGAATGAAAACCTGGAAATATTACTTTATTGAAATTCTAGGGGAATGCAAAAGTGAGAGGCCACAGAAAGCTGGAAAAGGACCAGGAAAAAGTTAGGAACTTTTCCACAGTACCACGGTCCTTGCAGACTGAGCACTTTTTCCAGGTCACCCTCAGAGCACAGATAGTTACCTTTCCTAAAATAAAAGAAATATGAATAAAACATAAAAAAAGCTTTACAGCCATTTGTGTGTGTGTGTATTAATCTTTTCCCTTCTGGTGAAATTATTCTCATCACTAAGTTGAGGAAGTCAAGTCCTTCCCATGCTGTTTTTCAGTCATCTTATCATAACTGCTGACATTACTCTGGCTGAACTCCAAGACTGCCCCGTGCATGTGCACAACACCAGCTGACAGGCTGGCCTTATCCAACAGATTTCAGTTTTTCCTTTAGCCTAACTTTAAAGACTTTTCTTTTTTTTTTTTTTCTTTTTTTTTTCTTYTTTTTTTTTTCTTTTTTTTTTCCCCCAACACAGATTTCTTCTCATGTACCTTCAACATCTGTTAATTTGCTCTTCTATTCTCAGCACTGGACCTCCACTGACTCTAATCCAAAAACTCCATTCCTTCAGCAAAGCTCAAAACAGCACCATATTCTTATAAATAGAGCTCCAGTTAAGTCATCTGGTCTCTGTCACATGAGCAGAGAAGCTAGGGAGTAAAGTGAACTTTAGACCTGGAATCTGTACATCACAAAGGCCCAGTTCATCTCCCCGTGTTTTATACCTAAAATGGAAAGACTTGCTAAATTTAGCTTTTATCCTCTGCATGAGAATGCAGACTCATGTCCTCAAAATTCTGGAAGCAAGGGTTTGGCTTTTTCTTTGAGAGTAAAATATTCTGGAAACTGCTTTGTCTGAAAACTGGTATTAGGGAAGCTTAGCAGTAAGAAAGCTGACCTGGAGAGGATTTTCTCAACACTGCAATATCTACAAATAGATTTTACCTTTTTGAATCTAATGCATCAAAAAAAAAATTAAAAAGAATAGCTTCATGTCTTAAAGCTTTAAATATCAATTATGGCAGGGCTCCTTTCAGGGAGGTGAGTTTATACATGTTCAAAGTAGAGGTACTTACCCTAAATTGTGGTAGGGAGCAGTCCTATTTCTATAGATACTAACACTGGACAAAGAGTCCTTCTTTTTATTCTGTTCTTTCTTCATTTACAGTAGAGAAGCAAAGCTGCTCTTTTCAACACCAAATATTTTTATTTGAATGATGTCCGTCTATGGACTTTTCTGACTAGTGTCAGAACCGACATAAGAGCTTCAGGTGCTCTGCTCATTACTGACCTTAAACAACCTGTTCTCTCAAAGTCAGATAGCATCATTATTTACTTTTTGGAGTTTCTGTTCAGGGCTAAATATATCCGACCGGCCAGGCACCATAAAGACTGTGCCTGGAAAATAATGTTAAATCTGTCCAGGAAGGGAAAGCATTGTGCAGTATGCTTCAGTAAATGGATTAAATGAAAGGCAGGCAGTTTTTTTTCTGAACTTGTTCTCCCAACAAACAGGAAAATGTAACACAGGCCAAGTACCCACTGTTCTCTCTGTCCACACAGTGGTCAGGTTTCCTTATTTCATTTGTGGTCAATGCAGTGATTTTATGTGTCACTTAGACCTGTTTTGACAAAGTATTTGGCAGGATTAATTTCTCTGAAATATCCATTGCTTCAAATTATCCATAATAGCATTTGAATGTAACATTGTATTAGCAGTAAAACTGTCACTGAGCATGTGGCCATTTCTTTTCATGGTGCAAAGACATTCTGCACATGCTTTAAACCCTGGATCTGCAAATAGAGAAAAGTGCCACCAGAGAAAGAATAGACAGCTAATATTTTGCTGGGCTTTTGGACTGAGTTAGGACACTGAGGGCTCATTTCCTGTCTAGAGATCAGGCCTGAGGCTGCAGGATCTGGCCCCACCTTGCTGCATCATCCTCACTCACACAGCTGCATCACACACATCTGCTGCACCCATGTTCTCCCACCTCTACAACAGATAAGTCAATGCTTATCTTCTTTGCATTGTTTTTTTTATTAAATAATAGTTGTTTATATTTTGAGATATAAACAATTAATATTGCACTACCTTCCATGGTTTAATCCCACATGACAACCCAGTCCCATACAGCCACTTGGCCCACCTCCAGCAGGATGGGGGAAAGAATCAGAAGAGTGAAAGCAAGAAAACTCATGGCTTGAGATAAATACAGGTTAATGGTAGAGAAAAAGAAGGGAAAACATTTATAATAATAATAATAACAACAATAATAATACAACACCAAGTAAAGGATGCACAGTGCAATAGCTCACCACTCAGCAGCTGATGACCAGCCAGTCCCTGAGCAATGGTCTCTGGCCAGCTTTCCCCCAGATTATATACTGAGCCTGTCACCATTTGGTATGGAATATCCCTTTGGCTGGCTGGGGTCAGCTATCCAGCTGTCTCTCCACCAAAACTTCTTGTGCCCCTCCAGCCTTCTTCCTGGCAGGACATACAAAGCTGGAATGTCCTTGACTTAGTATAAACACTACTTAGCAACAACTGAAAACATCCCTATGTTACCAACATTATTCTTCATACTGCATCCAAAACACAGCACTGTGTTAGATAATAGGAAGAAAATTAACTCTATCACAGCAGAAATCAGGACAGAATTTCAAAGTCACAGAACAAATATTCTTCTTCAAACCATTATTCTACTCTGAAATCCTTTTATTTTTTAGCGAGGAAGGTGTGTTATTAATTTCCTAGGCCTCCTCTCCCCCATGTTTACCATTCCCATTCTGGATATGCACCACACACGGATATTACAGGCTTCATGGTTAGACAAGAGCAACTCTATCACTTTCCAGTGTAAAAATTGAACAGCATTTGCATGGTGGGATCACAGGAGAGCTCATGATGGAAGGAACCACTGGAGGTGCCTTGGTCCAGCCCCTGTATGAGAGTCCTGAGCTCACCCTGAGCCTTGGAGGGTGTCAGGGTGTCAGAGCCACCTGCTGATGGCAGCACCTCTAGTACAGAGTAGTAGGCCAGAAATAATAGATTGAAAATCTGGCAAAAATACCAAAACAAAAACACTCCCACAATCTCATTATCTTTTGATATTTACTGGGAAAGAAAAGCTTTAATAAACCTAAAGCACTGGCTCTATATTACTATTAGAAAAATATCATCCCCCCCCAGTAAGGAGCCTGTGCTGATATTTAACAGAAGAACTCCTCTAAGCACTCATTGTCTAATCCAGCTCTTATTGAAGTCTCTGAGGAAATTCCTATCAGTGAGCAGGATCATTCCTATTTCTCTTTTTAACAGATTAGTGTGTGTTTACATGTAGGCCCTGTAGGCGCCAATTAATCTGTATTCATAGAGCAACTGCAGAGCTTAAAAATCCCTGACATTCTCTTCTATTGGTAATTCAGAAATTTGCCTTGGCAAGCAACAGGACTGAGAGCTTCCATCTCTTTCAGATATTAAAATTCCAGTATTTCTTTGTTGAAATGTAGTTTTTAACTCATATGATTCTAAATATTAAACAAGTATAAACCAAATACAGTGTAGTTTTAAGGTACAGAGAAATCCCAGAGTTTCTGGTCCTGCTCACAGCTTTGCTGAGAATCCTTAGAAAGGAATTTAGCAAGTGTGTTCAACTTCACAGTTACACTGTCAAATCATGTGGGCAGAAGGCAAACAGTCAAGAATTACATGAGCCAAATGCTGCCGCAACTTTTCAGGAAATTCTGAGCAGCAACAGAGGCAGACAAAGAAGAAAATCACAAGACAAAAATGGTCAAAGCCTAACTGCTTCACCTAGATGATCTCCAAAGAGAATCTTCTGGACTTTCTCAGCTCCTGGTCCATCCATACATTTGCATGCCTATAGAATTCTTGCACCACATAGGGAATACATCATGATGAACCATGTGTTTTATACACTCCAGAAGATGTGTCCTGTTTTTTCAGAAGGCCCAATTTGCAGGATCATTGACTGCACAATAAATGGGTTTGGTTTTGAAATCAGCCCAGGGGCTGTCTTTAGGACAGTGCAGAAGAACATGCTGCACTCTGCAGCCTGGAGGTTGAAGGAAAAATAGACTGCTGGAGATCACTCCTTATTTTACTCAAGGGCCTTAAGAACAGAAAAGAGGCAGAAATATTTTTTTCATGCAGCACCTAAAAGAGGTAGCCAATAGTTTATATATATATATGTATGTATGTAAAAATATAAGATATTAAAAAAACCCAAATATGTTGAGGGCTTACTTCCCAGAAGCCAGGAATTCAAATTATTGTTTGGATGAAGGGGGTGAACTGGGGTGGAGGGGGAAGGAGAACAAAGCAGTATCAGTGTATTCTCTATTCCTGCCTTTTATCTGTGCTTAGTAAATCTAATCCTGCTGACTGATCTTCTTGTAGTTATTGAACTGAGAGCTTCCTTTTTCTGTGGTGCTCCTTTACCCTCTTCCTTTCTGTATAATGTAGATATTCAAGGCAAATGCAAATGTTGCTGCAATGAAGAGAATTCTTGCTAATTACTACTAATGTTAGACTGTCTGTGCAGGTTCATCTGGTGGGACACAGAGCTCTGGTGCAGGATGTGGTGGCTCATCACTTAAGTCTTAATGATATAGGTAAGTGATGGATAAAAATAAGGTAGAGATAAGGTAGAGAAAGCCTTGTCAAATGAGCCTCAAAAAGAATTGCAAGTAGTAGCAATATGGTGAAATCACTGCCATGAGAAAGGACAGTATGAGAGCATGGTTTATTTAGCATAGTAAAGAAAAAGCTGAAAGCAGTTTTGATTGTTTCCTAAAAATACACAAGCAGAGTGAGAGAAGTGAGAAAGGGAGAATAAATATCACCAAGGGAGAAGAGCTTCACTTTCTAACCAATACCAAGACAGGGATGAACATATACAATGTCCAAGAATAAATTCAGGGTAACATTTTCTTTCAATTATAAGGGAAAAGTCCTGCAATCACAGAATGGATGAAAAAAAGTCTTCAGTGTTAATAAGATAGAACTTGTAGATGGTCTGATTGACAGAGAAAAGGGAATATGTAATTCAAAATCTTCCTTTAGTCCCTCTAAATATGACCCATAGAGTTTTGTGGAGGGGGTGGGGTTGGGGGCAAAGTTAGACAAACAAAATATCTGCTTTGGGGCACACCTGGAACACACTAAATTGGCAGAGAAACAAGGATTAAGACTGAAAAGTCCATTTAGGTATTGTATATTTCCAACATTAGAGTGCCGCAGTTGGGTGATAGTTAATGAAGCAAGAGTCATAGAGTTCCTGGGAAGCCATTTGGAGTATGAAGGCATTTTTAAACAAAAGGCAAAAGTGTAGGCTGCCTAAGAAACCCAGAAGGTCAAAGCATGCTGAAAGATTTGTTCTGAGTCACCTGGCCACTCTGAGTGCCTTGGAAATATCAGATGTTTTTATGAATGTGTTTGGTCTGGCTGGGATGGAGTTACCTTTTCCCACAGTGGCCCTCTCAAAGCTGTGCTCTGCATTTGTGGATAGAATGATGTTGATAACACACCAATGCTATGCCTTTAATGAGTCACAAATAAAAATCATGGTAGATCACCTGCAAATAATGAGTATTTTTCATTGATATCTGCTATCTGTATTTTTGTTGAATTGGATTATGCATTGGCAGTGTCCCAGGCATCAGGCAGACCAGGGCTGAGTGTGCCCTTTTTTGCCAGCACTAGGAATGAGCAGCCCACTGAGCTTAGGGGTTTGGTCTTCAGCTCAATTTCCCTGTTGTGAGGGAATTTTACATTTGAATTTCCTATGCTTTAAGCAGGGGGTCTTTGAAATGAATGAGTGAATGTTCATTAAGCCGGACAGGGTGTATATAACCATAATGTGATGATTTAAACTCCACTGTATCAAAGGACAAGCTGAGCCTGTGCTTGAACCAGTGCTACAGCCTGTGACCATGATTGCGGTAAGGAGAAATTTTCACATTTTCACAAGAATAATTTTCTTTCCTATACCCTTATATGAAAGTGCTGTGCCTCACACAAACCAGTAAATTTTTTGTAACCCTCCCTGCACATGAATTCAGCCTAAGGAAAATGTGACTTGACTTTAATTAAAGAAGGTTTACATTTTCACTTACCTCACAATTGTAAACACCTAATGTCTACAGCAGAGTACAGACACAGGTGAAGGAGAAGCACAGCACTTGTTTTACAAGAGCAACTTACCCTGATTAACAGGAAAGTGCAGGGAAGGTTTCCTGGAGCTGCTAGAACTTTTGGCAAACACGTATCACTGCTTTAGATTTCTGATCCTATGAATTGTTTATGTCTCTGTAGAAATGAAATGATCCCTCAAAATCTTAAAGCAGCTATTGATATATTTTGTCTGTATTAAAATTTATTTAATCTAAAATACTAAATCGTTGGTACAAAAGGTGGTAAGTAGTTCTCATTTCAAGCCATGGTCTTTGGTTGAAGTTGTCAGGCACTCTCATGGGGTTTTGAGCCCTGCACAAATCTTTTCAGCCAGTACGTGATAATTATCAGGATTTCTCATTTAAGTGGAATAAAAAACCTGGGCTTAGTTTGAGCTGCAGAGCCCTCAGGCACTGCCTTTCATTTGCCAGCTTCTAGCTATTATGTATTAGAAATATATGAATGGCTCTAGGAGACAGGTGTATTTGGACAGGTGTATGCTTCACTCGAGTATAATGCACTTTTACAGAGGTCACTGGAGTTGGAAGTCAAAATATAAGGAATGATAATGCATTTTGTACCAGACCATGGGTACTAACAACCCTATTTCCCATTGTGCTGTTAATTATATATCAAGGTAGGAAGAGCACTCCTCCAATAGACACCACTTCAGGTATACTCTAATGTAAGAAGAAAACAGATCATGGCCCACATGGTAAAAATGAACTCTATTGTTTAATATTGCTGCCATGAACAACCAGATCAGTCCCTAGGAATCCATTGTTTATCTCATTTTTCCAGAAGGTGTTCCTAGTCCTGGATAATTATGTGTGGGAAGACCTTACTTTCCAGACCACACTACCTCAGGGTGGCATTTTCACAGCCTTTCAGAGCAAGTTCCACAGGCAGAGGGTTTCAATGAAGGAGAGAGATCCTAACTATGCCCTTCCAGTAGAGTTTAAGTTACATGAAGGGAGAGAAGTTGGAACAGCCATCAGTGTCACAGGTGCCAGTTGTCTGATTTATTCCCTCTCAGAGGACCGTCCTGGCATCTGTGTGCATAGTGACACCTTGCCAGCTGGCCAGCAGGCTGTCCTCTCAGCTGTCCTTCCAGACAGATGAACTGCACAGTGCACACAGCTGCCTGCCAAGGGACAGACTTTCCAGGAGAAGGAGAGGGAAAAAACACGCATTTCTGACAGTAGTTTTACTTAAAATTTGTTTACAGAATTGAGTTTATTGGACCAGCTTATCACCAAAGCCATCTTTCTGACACTGCAGTAAGTTACTTGGATTGTGCACCATAAACCAGAGCAATTCACACACCAATTTACATTCTCTCTAACGTTGCTAAGTGGGGTATATTTTTCTCAGTCTGGTCATAACACAGTATGGGCAATATGATCTTACTTAATCCCCTTTTTTATAATCCTAGATTGCTCAGCCAAAATAAATACCTCTACCTTTAGGTAACTATATTAAATAGTTAGTTTTAAAGCCTAGCTTTTTGAAGCTTTAAATGGTTTGAGCCCTCAAAACTCTTGATAGAAATCCACCTGTGAAACTGTGCAACAAAACCTCAGCTGCCTTTAGGGAAAAGAAAATTGTTAAAACTTTCACGACTCAAACGTTAGTACCAGCCAATGAGCTGGTAGTGCTGATCTACTGGTTTCTAAATGGTTTCTATAAAATAAACCCGAGTGGCGTTCTTTACTCATTGACAGTTTGAGAATCCTGTGCAATTTAACTATGAGAGAATGAGTATTCCTAATTTGTTTGCAGAATGTAAACACATGTTCTGGTGTGTAACTAAAAGAATGGTAAAAACAGTTTTTGGCTGAGGTTGAACTGAGCTAAAAATACAAAAAGAAAAATACTGGGTGAAACTATTGCCCAAGATTTGTAAGACTCTCAACGTAGTAATATAACAATGGTATTCAGATACTGTGAACAGTGGTAATGCTTTAAAAGAGCCTGGGAGCTCTATCTATTCACCCCTAGAATATACACCTCTTTTCCTGAAATGAATTAGTAGTGATTTTTTTTTTTCATGTTTATACTCTTATTAATTATCTCCTCCGGTTTCCAGTTCATTCTGCCCACAGAACTTACATGGTTTGGCATAGAGCCTTTTACAATGCTGATCACATTGTTTGAATATAAGAAAAAACTATCTATGCTATTTTAATGATAGACATGTCTGCAAATGTGAATGCTCATTGTTATTCTCTTTAAACCTCATGCCCTTTTACTCACTCATTTAATATATTTCAGCTGAGTGAATTAAAAGCAGTATTAAAGACAGTGAATGGTTGTTTCTGGCTCATCTGGGTTTATCCAGTGCATTCTAAGTAATATACCTGGTTTCTTCACAGAGACAGGAGTTTGTTTCCTAACCTTTCTGAAGCACGACTTCATATAGGCAATAGCCATAAAATCATAAAATCATAGAATGGTTTGGGTTGGAAGGGACCTTTAAAGGTCATCTATTCCAATCTTCCCTGCAATGAGCAGAGACATCTTCAGCTAGATCAGGTATTTAGGCATAAAGCTGGACTGCATTTCAAGCTCTATAATGTACTCTGCCTTAAGTCCTAACCTAGGAAATTTGAAACTTCTCTTTTTATGATAGAGTAGCAAAGGAGCTGCTGGATTTCATCTCTGCTGTCTATGTCTCAGGTAAAAGGGGAAATGAAGCGTGTATTACTCTTAGATCTGCATCACTGAAGAGGAAGTAGTCTCAACATTTATATGGTGTCTTAGCACATCTAAATAAGGTCTTACTTCTGCAATTATAGTGGTTTAAGTTTTCATCCAAGGTTCATTCTTACTGATTCTTTCCTGAGAATACCAGTTCTGTACCTGAGCCAAATCAGGTACAGGGCATGAGTTAGTGTATTCCTAACACTAAATAAAATCATATGGCTTAGTCTCAGTCAACCCTAAAGGATGTTTTTAAATATGTGAGTGGACTTTTCATCAAGTATGAGCAACGTTCACAGCAAAGGCTAAATGTGGTTTGCTTTGAAAATACAAGTGAACAGCTGGGCAGTAGAATATTAAATCACCATAACTAGACATGCAAGGCCACACTATTCATGTCCAGAGCTCAAGTTCCCATTATTCATCCATCTATTTCCCACCCCTATTAGAACTGGACTGTGTTCAGTCTGATTGAAATTGCAGGGGCTACTCAAAAAAGCAACATCTTCTATACATGTGTTTGTGACTGCTGAACTTTCAAAACTGTGTTTTTTCTTTAATTAAAAATATAAAACTGTCATGTTCCACAGATGGACACTGGAAACATGAGCTTTTGTCATATTCCTCCTTATGTAAAATCTTGATGTCAGGCTCTGTGATGCAAAGTAGCAAAAGACTGAGTGCAGAAACCATCCAAACCTCATTTGTATTCCCAAAGGACTTTGACCCATCCTAGCAAGCACACTTTAGACTGATTATGTAGCTGTCAATTAAACTGCTGTTCTGTGCATTGAGATTACTCAGACTGTATTCTTTATCACAACCAAAATAAACCTACTGCAGTGGATTGTTTTTTCCCTACTAAACAAATGCATATTGAGCATGCATAAGTAAGCTTGAGCACTCAATCTTTTTGCTCAGATTTGCCAGTGACATACCCAGTAAATGCCTGAAGTTCAAAGCTGACAACAAAGGTACAGATACAATTCTGCTTTGTGAGGTGAGGATTGTGACACTGTATAAACTTGGGTTTATGAATTATGAAATGCAGTATTCATCATGTATATATTATAGGATTGCATGGCATTAACAACCTTGGTCTCCATGACAATACCAGAAAAAGATGTTGGATGAAAAAATGGTTATGAAGAATATGATTTAAATCAATATCACAATACTTCTGAGTCCTTTTTATTTAGCACAAATTTTAACACATTTGAAGTAACCAAACTATTATTTTCCTTCTTTATCTAATTAGACACAGTTTTCTCAGAGAGAGATCAACTTTTTGCTACCTGTATGTAAAGCCAAACCAGATTAGAGATTTCTGGGTGATGGGTTGCATCTGGCCAAACGGATTTAGTGTACCCTGCACTCAGTTTACAAAACACTGGCACTCTAAAATGCAATGCAAACAATGATATCCCACCCTCGAAGTTTTTGGGTTTCCCTCTTGATTACAGAAACAGCCTCAGGTGACCAGACAGATAGAGACACTATGAAGGTTGGTAAGAGCAGTGTTAGCAAGTCAGGCAGGCACAAACTTCTCTGGGCACCCCTCTCTCCCTCTCTATTGTATTTTGTACTATTATATTTTCCTTGTGCTTGTCATGCCACTAATTAGGTGGATTTTGAATGGGTTCACATTTATGTTGTCAAGTGAACATGTGGGTATAAGTAAACTGTGACTTTATATGGAGCTCATTAGCAGCATTGCTATACAATCCAGTAATATCCATCATTTCACAGCAGGCAACAAAGACAACGTCTTTGTCTTCGAATTTTAATTCCTTCTTCTGGACCCATTCTTCCTTTTCCTTTTCAGGACCATAGAAGATAAATTCAATAATAATTAAAAAAAAACCCACACAAAACAAACAAAGCCATACAGGATGCTCAGGACCATATAGTTTAAGTTTGAAAGGAGTCATGCATATTGTTTTAGGATTGGATTTATTAGATTTTATTAAATCAAATGCCTAATTCTAGCCTTAGATCTGTTTTTATCTGCATGAACTATTCACTAGAAGCATGCTGTGGTGCTACCACTCTATCACCTCACCATTTCATATTTGTAAAGTGGTGCAATAGTAATTTGGGGGCAGCATTAAATTCTTGTTATTAACTTAGTGCCTGATCTCTTTTTAGTCTTTAATATACACTCAGTTCTCACATTGTCCGCAGAGAGATGAAATGCTCTATTATTCTCCTAGTTTATGGCATTACAATTTGAGCAGAAATTACATGGTGTACTTTGTGTAACTCCTGCCTTGGAATAAATGCTCCTTGTTTTGTTTCTGCTCAGCCCTCTTGCTCTTACCTTTCACAGGGGAAGATACCAAAAGAGGAACTCAGACTGTAAGAGTCAGAATTTAAGACTCCATTTTTCTTTAAGCAAATCATTAATCAGAAAATATTCTCTTCTGGTTTGATCCTGTCAGACTTGAACATGCAAACACTGCCTGACTGCAAATAAAGATAGGCTCTCTGAAATTCCAATGTAAGGATCCCTAATGTAAGAGGAACCTGAATGCTCCACTGCATATATTTGTTTCAGTCAGGATGCCTCGCTTTGGCAATGCCTGTGCTGTTTGGATTGGATAGGTAATTACTAAATTCATTCTAGATGTAGTACAAAGAATAAACATTCTTCATTTTTCCTCATGGCTCTTTCTCCTAGATGACTTTAGTCTGCTACAAGTGACATGGCCTTCCATGGCATCCCTTGTCTAAAAGTTCAGTGGCTGGAATATCAGTTTTGAGAAATATCACACCACACTGAAACTTCTGATGACCACTTTTGTTTCCTCTTTGAAAAAAAAAAAAAATTCAAATTTTCTTTAAAATTGTATTTAATTGATGATTTGCTTTTGGCACGGCACTATTGAAAACTAGAACATTTCATATTTTTAAAATGTGACTTTTTATATTTTTTTACAGAGGCTTCAATTCGTTGGAATAAGCCTTTTTAATGTCTGGAATTCCAATCATATTACAAAAATAACAGCTTCTCTTTATTCAAAAGGTGCTTCACTGACATAAAATATAAAACAAATACATGAAAATAATTTTTCTTTAAGAATAATTCATTTGAGGCACAACTATCATTTCAAAGTAGCTCTAGGGCATTATTAAGGAACCCTATTCCTGGATTTCACTAAACAAACAAAACTTTTCCAGACAGATTAATTTCAATACTTCTCTATTAATAAAGATGAAGGCTCACCTTATCCTCAGCTAATCATCCCCAGAAGGTACCATTGCTACAGTGCCTATAAAAATCTTCTTTCATTATAAAAAATGCAAACCCAGGTTACATTTCCAAAGCCTTGGCACCAAGGCTCTTTCCTGTCTCCTGGCTGGTCATGAGGTCTTCAAAGTATCATGGAGGTCTCTCTGACCTCAAAACAAAGGTTTGATATGGCAATCAGCATTGATATATGTGATAAAACTCAGTAAATCAAGAGAAAAGAAAATGTTTTCGCAAATGTTTTGTGGGCATATGACTTCCAGTGAACACTGGATTCAATACAATTTTCAAGTTTAATTCACATTTTTACATGTTTTATCAGCTGTGTGTTTTAGAAAGCCAGAATCAGATTGAAACCAGAATGCCAGGTGGTTGCAGAGAAAGATAGAAACCCATTACAAACAGAAATACAATCAGTTTTTCCTTAAACAGGGAGATAGAATACATTAAGCATTTTGATCAGCCCACATTTTAAAGAAGATCTGATAGATTTCTTTTTTATTGCCACAGCTGTGAAAAATACCTTTCACAAATGATTGTGAGTTTTCATCACAAAAATGAATAGCTAGCATATTGCATCAAAATATTAACATTCCCAGAAAATATGTTTTAATACTTAGTTTTCCTTTTAGAAAATTAATCTTTTCCAGACACTTCTTTTCATAGTTTGTTTTTAAATTACCATGGGACAACTACAGCTACACTTTTCAGATTTTTGCTTATGGTCTCTAAGACGTTCTGCGGCAGCTGTTCCTTCAACTTGTCCTAGAATACAGAACACACTCCATCATATCTAGCAAAAAATTAAGTCTATGCTACCAATGTCCAAACTAGTTATTAACTCCCCAGTGCATCAGCTGAGGAGTTTAGGTGTTCTTAAATCTTCAGAAAATAATCCTTTTCCCCTCCTTTTACAGCATCAGAGCTTTCTTGGGCTCAATTCACATGGCAACACCAAGGCATGGGAGCAGCTCTCCAGCTTCATGCACATTATTCCATCTCCCACAACCTTTCAGAGACAGACACACCAAAGCCCCTTCCCACTCTCCCCTGTGCAGGAGGAGGCAGGATCATAGGCTGCCTAACTAGGCAAAGAGCCATCTGCATTGGGCCCCTGTCTCCAAGCAGACTTAAAACTGAGTCATCTACTTCAGAAGCTGCATAAAATATGCTGGAGGACATAAATAATTTGCACAGCTCAAAAATTAGATTCTTTACTGGCTTCTCTTCCCTACAGAGAAATGAACCCATCCAGATCAGCAGCTACCCCCAACCTGGGCTTGGAACCAGGTTTTACTTTTCTTTACATGTACTGATAGACAAGGAGGTACCTGTCACTTATCTAACCAGAAAAAAAAATAGACTTGCTAATATTATTCAAAAGCAAAATATAAAATCTGCATTTGCAATGAATATACTGAAAATTTTATCCAAAATGCAGAAGAAGCCCCAAACCCATCTGCACAGAAAAACCTGTAAAAAGCAACCAATATTAATAAATCTGAATTTAAAAAAAATTCTTTTAATCACCAGCAGACATCAACACACATACAGTAAGTCACTGGAGACAGGGAGGGTTCTGAGCTCGCAGCCTTACCCCAGTGGTTTGGTATTTGCTATCTCTCTTCTTACCCTCTTCTCTTAACCCCAAAATCTTTTTCTTGGGCCCTGATCTAGAGCTCACTTGTGAGCAGTGGAAGTCTTTTCACCACTTTTAGGGGCATTAGTCCAAGGGCTTCTTATTTTCCTGACTGCACCCCTTCTTCTCACTGCTGCAGTGCTTTTACACCATTGCAGTGCAGCTTTTACTGTTTAACTTACAATTCCAACAACTTCTGATATCAGCAATCTGAGTTTCAGCAAGAAATATGAACACATCGTGCTGTGTTATATATAACTATTCCCTGAACTACATTAAAATATAAAATTTCCTGATACCTGCACATTTGAAAAGTTATATGTATGCCAATTTTTCTAGCACTAGCAGAATTAAGTTAGTGGAGAACCTCATACTTTGTTATTGTTGGCATCTCAGACTTTTAAAGAATATGAATTTGATCTGATGACATTATTATTTGCACCCAACTTTTCTGGGGACTCTTATCTATTTTTTTTAAATGTCAGACTCTAAAAAAAATCAAACTAGAAGAATAAGCCAATGATTACTAACATAAAGCAGTTCAAATATTAGAGGACTTTGCTCTTAGGCTTCTCCACTGACACTAAAATGTGTCAAAAATAAGAGTTGCCTATCGGCAGAAACCACAATTCTTAGTGGAAATGCCACACATAACAAGAAGATAATGAAACTTACTAATGAAGAATATGGGGAAAAAAAATTGATTAATGCACAGTGATGTTTTCAGAAATGCTTTCAGAAATTAACTACTATATTTTCAAACTTTTATAGGCCAAACCACTGTATAACCTAATGACCTGACTGTGCAAATTTTTCCATATATATATGGTTCTTTTTAGCACTTTCAGAATATATTTACACGGCTTTAGGTGCTGCAGTTAAAAATAGAATGAAAAAGGAATAGGAATACTCTTTGAACTTACACATGTAGAAAGTATCTTTAAGGAAATCTCAAGTTCCATGTCCTGAGGCTTTGATGCCAACAAATTTTATCCTCTAAATAAAATTCCCATTAAATTTTATTAATCATTATATATGCTTGCTTTCTTCAATGAGTTAAAAAAAAATTGCAGCCTTTTCCTTATAGAAAATAAGTTAGTCAATCTAGAACAAAAACATTCATTGTTTCTAGAACGCAAGTTGTTGTGATTTAATTATTCTATTAGATGAGACAAATGTGTTTGATGCCTAATTAACAGAAAGGACAGCAGCAGTGTTGCAGAAGTCCAACATTTGAGCACTTCCCCAGCCCAGAGAAACTGGTGAGAAAAAGTATATTACTTCTTAAAATATAAGTAGACAAAGACAGCAAAAAACGAAAAAGAACCTGATTCAAAGTCAGAATGAGCAATGAATTCATCAGGGTTTAGATCAGCACAAGAAGAATGAATGAAGAGCAAATGCACACAATTCTTCAGCAGCATTCAAATCTGTGAGGGATGTGCACAGATACTACATGCAGAAATGAACACTTTCTTCAAACTTATTTTGAAGAGAAAAACTTATTTTGGTATCGTGTTGCAATCTACTTTTCTTCTTACAAGTATAATAAGTTATTCAGCTTGACAAGGATGTGTTAGCATGAAACTATCTCCATATTCTTTTTGACTGGAAAGATTTATGGAATGAATTAATTAATGCCACGTGACATTATCAGCGCAGAGCATTAACAACATCTTTTTAGAACTGCATTTTTAAGCTGCTGTTTGTACACCATTTAGAAGGGGAAAGTGCTTATGCGAAGACAGACCTTGTGACAGTCAAATACTTTTGAAAACTTATTTTCAGAGTAGATAAAAAATGCAGAAAATAAATTGTCTATTGCTACTCAGGAATCTGTAGTAAATGTAATTTTTCTGATTTCTTGTCTAGCAGAACACCTCCTAGATAATGTTCAACTCTTGTTTTCATACAAAAGTTTAATTCTGATCTTATGAAAAATTTTAGAATGAGAAAAAATAAAAGGTCCACAGAATCTGATACGAAGCCATGACTAAGCAGAACTCCCAGGACAATGATAGCAAATTCCTATGTTAATTGGCATGGAAGTAGTACAACTTTCTCTTAATGGACAATTTATAACATCTCCATTCTTCCCCAAAATTAAGCAGACTCTATCTTCATAAGTTCTCTTTCTTTAATCACTTGTGAATACTAGCTGTGAATTATTGTCAATATGCCTTTTCTCTATGTGATTGGATGAAACTTACTCTGGGTCTGTCTTATGCTTTGCTGTAACGTCAAGTTTCTTTGGCATTCTGTAGAACCAGTGAGCTGGCCACATCATTTTGTCTCCATTGTAAAAACAATGTTATGAGACTGATGTGGAAATAAACCTCTCAAAGACCTGATTCCAGGTGTCCCGTCCCGTTCGTGATGTGTATAAACGGTTGGCGTTAAATAGTCTCAACATGCTATATTAGCAACTAGCCAAGTATTTTGTAGTCTGATAGTGGTAATTAGTGTTTAATTTACAAAAAAAAAGCTTAGGCTCTTATTTTTTATAAAGTACTAATGGTGTAAATATGTGTGTGTATTTATATATGTGTGTGTGTATATATATATATGTACATACATTGTCCTGGTTTGAAAAGGAAGTGAGTTTTTTGGGATGCTGTGGTCAAGCCAATAGGTGCTCAGATTTGAACATTAGCACCTGGTGTGGCCACTGGGGACATGGATACGCCTCTGAGAACACAGGGGTTAAAAGCAGGGAACGGCCAGGGGGAAGCTCTCTTGGTTCCTGTGGTGAAGGAGGTCAGGGCTCCCCTGCCTGGGTGCGGCAGGGGAAGCCATGCGGCCGGGTGAGGTAGGCCGGGCCTGGCACAGAGAGGGGAGGTGAAGGCCCCTGCAGGATGGAAGAGTGGAGGAGCACCGAGAGGCATCGGGCAGCCACCCCACCCGGAGAGGGAGAGAGAGAGAGGGAGAGCCCGTGCCTCTGCCTCTGCCTGTGCCTGTGCCGGTGCCTGTGCTACCTTGAAATTTGATAGCACAGCCGGCCAAGAAGCAGAAGGGGGCCTGCAGTGAGAAGGTGCCCAGCAGGGCAGCGTGGGAGTTCTGGACAGGAGGAGCCTGAGATTTTTAACCCTTTTCTTGGATGATGGAAACTTTACAAATGCTGATCCTCCTGGAGTTGAGTGAGAAGAGAGATAGAGATGAGGAAAGGGGCCACGAGAGAAGTGGAGAAGAATCTTGGGTGGGAGGAGATGAAGGAGTGGCCTTTGGCTGGACTTTGCTTGTATAGCCATGGACAGAACCATGTCCATGTGACACAAAGACTGCATTTAGGGGGAGGCAGTGGCTTAGAGCCAAGAGAGTGCAGTGATGTTATGTGGAGCGCGTGAACAGAAACAACGAGTGAGGAGTGTATTAGTGCCCTCCATCTTCAGGGAAGAAGACCTCTGCTCTCGAGATCTCTCAGCCCAAGGGGTTGAATTTGGGGGGAACTGGTGTCCCAAAAGTGAGAGACTGTGCTTTTTTTTTTGGAACTGGGCAAATCATCCTTAAAAGAGGAACCCTAGAGGCAGCTCTGGTCCATACGCAGTGGTGAGAGCACTGCACGTGGAAGGAGGATGTCACAAGGGCAGATGTTCTCCAGGCGGTGCCACGTGTGACATGGAAACACACAAGGTCTCAACTGTGTTTCCAGGGGAAGCCTATGGCACAAGAAGGACTCCTCTCCTCTTAATGAACTAAGAATTGATTATCTAAAAGGTGGTAATAGACTGACGGTTGGTGATCTGAGGGGTGGATGTATTGGAAATTTGGTGGGGGGAGGAGAAATATTTTTGGAAGGTTTTCATTCTGAGTTCTGTGTTTGTTTCTTTTTATATATATAGTTGTAGGTTAATAAAGTTTTTCTTCTTTATTTCTAAGTTGGAGCCTGTTTTGCTCTATTCCTGGTCACATCTCACAGCAGACACCAGAGAGCATGTATTTTTATGGGGGCACTGGCATTGCACCTGCAACAAACCATGACTATATATTTATAAAACTCCATATATAGATAGATATAAAACCCCATATACATATATATATTATAAAATACTTTTGCAAAAGAAAGTACTGCTAGAAATAAGGTGCTGTCTGTTGGTATGCTTTGTGCTTCTGGATAGTTAGCCTGAGATTCATTTTTGTGTGACAGAAACCAACTATTCCTTCCAATGTTTTTAATTTGCTTGAGACCATTTAAGTGCAAGACAGTATAAAAATACATGTGTTATACTCTCTTCAAGCACCATGGCTGTAAAAATAGTTGCAGATGTAATTTATAGCTCAGAAAACGTCAGAGTTATATTTGCAGTCATCGAGATCTGGAAGAATATATTATCACTGCCTCAGCCACAGCTGGGTTTGGGATCTCTTCTCTGTAGTCTTAGATGCACTATAAGCAAACCTCAAGTGGTAGTTCTGGTTCTGTTCAATCCTAGAGACTCTGCAATATCCAGCTGCTCCACAGGACCTTGGATTGCCCAGCAGCTCCACCAGACTAAAGTGTCACTGCCATTTAAGCTAGTATGCTCACCTCAATATGTAACTTTAATCAATTCAAGCATCTGAAAAAGGTATTTCAGAAGTTCTGACCACAATGAAATCTAGCTGAAGATAGGCAGCTATCTGCAGGATTGTGCCTGTTTACTTGTGCAGCATTCTGGGCCTCAGAGGTGGAACCAAAGCTGCAGTGGCAGGTTTTTCCCCATTGCTCAGATTTCAGAGCTCTCTCCAGAGCTGAGAAGCACTTGCAAGAACACTCTGAAGGAAGTACTCTTCTAATTTAGAGCCATAAGTGGTTCCTATGCCGTGTAAAAGAGTAGGTGTGCCTGCCTATTCAACATGTTCAGGTGATGAAAACTGGTGAAAACTGATGAAATCCTTTCTTCTAGGATAACCTGTACATTTTTATATGAGGAGATAGTTACTAAAAAATAAAATCCCAGGAACATGCCAGAATCTTTATTTGTCTGATGGGACATTAATACCACTTTCTCAGTGGTTTTTTTTCCAGGTTCTGGAACTAATCTGCCCAGACTGGAGGAGTTCTGGTAATGGGTCCTGGTTAGATCATCACCTGTGGTCTCATCTTGCAAGCCACCATGGGTCACCCTGAGAGTGTTGTTTGCCAAGGAAGGAAATTCAGTAGGGACTGAAGATCATCAGAGATCTGGGTCAGGCTTTATAATCTGCACAGTTTTATGCAGGAGAACCAATTGGGATTGACACATCATAAAAGCTAAACCTCCCGATATCCAAGAGCAGGGACACACATTCATTCTGGAGATTCTTGTTGTTTCCTCTCTCCTGGTCTGTGTTGGATCATAAAGTCTTCCCTTTACCTCAGACTCAGTCTTGGGAGGAGTTGACAGGCCAGGAGTGCCATGGGAGTATGAGCATCTATGTCCTGTCTCCAAGCATCTCCAGGGGAATAAATCCCCACCCAGGCTGGTTGCACAGGCAGGCACACCTGCCCACAGACCCCCACCTGGCTGCACTATTAGCACCCAGATCTGGCAAATGGAGGCTTGGCCATGTGTCCCTACTACCCTAAATATGTCTGCACTAAACACTTCACCCACCAGCTGCTTCCATTTAGTATTGCAGTGAGCTGTGAGGACACAGGTCCACATCAGAGTCAACTTTGCTAATCTTAATAGAGGTTATCTTGGAGCAAAATGGGCATTAACTCATCTTGAAGGCTGTAGGACTCGAAAACAATCTTTCAGTCTTGCTTTTCCCATTCAGGAATACACCTTACACAGAGCATCCTGCGTCCACACAACCAATATAAAAAATAACAAGTTTCCTCTGAAAATGCACTTCAAGTTCATTTTGTATTGACAGAGTTCAGCTGGAGTATTTTTCTTTGTTTGCTTGGGAGACAGATGTATAAATACATTCAAGTGAAAAAACAAAATAAATTTCTAATAAAATAGCAACAAGAGCTGGTTTGTTTTCTCTTGTTTTTTTTTTTTTTCCATCTCCTGCTAATGGATGTCTTCTGCTCATGGTAGGTGTCAGTGTGCTGATATATTCTTTTCATATATTTCTGAATTCCTTGATTCAATTCTAAGCAAAAGGCACCAGAACTAGGTTTGTCAAAACAAAACTACCCCTTGGAGCCAGTGAAGCTTTGACATCATTCTAGGATGTGCCAAATGCACTCACTTACTCAGAGCTCATTCTTGGATACTATTCTCTCTGGGGAGCAACTATACATCAAACAAATGCTTTGTAAAAAGCTCTACTCATGGCTCTATGACAGATTCATTTTTTAATATGTGTAAGGCACAACTTAAGCAAGATTTCATGTACCAATAGATTTTACTTATTTCCAGAATCGTTGCTATGATCATGAACATCCTTAAACAAAAGTCCATGCACAAAGTCACCAGCAGAAAAGCTGCAGTTTTACATAATTAACATGATTTTCCCTCTGAGAGGGTTTTAGTGGTGTGATCTTACCTACCAAACTAAGCTGAGGGCCCTCATGAAGACTGTCAGATGAAATAGAAACAATTGAGAACAATTCAAGAATGGCTTTTAATTCAGAGGGTGCCTTTTTTGACTTGTATCAGAATCCAGACCCTGTAAAGCAATTAAGTTAAATAATGTTTCAGTGTGATGCCAGAGTAAGCTCAGAGTATTAGCAAAAAAACTGCATTAATTTTCACATATAAAGGTATGAGTGAAGGCAGGAAATGTAAACAAACAGCCCCCAAAAATCCATTTTTCAGAAGATACTTTCATTAATTTTTACTAAATAAATTTCAGCGTATACAGAGTGTTCTGCTGGTGTCTTTTTTTCTAAGTAAAATCTAAATTGGCTGTATCTGGAGATCAGGATCTTCTTTAAAAGTAAGCATTTGTCACATCTGAAGCCTGAACTGAGCATTGCAGTTGCCTGTTAATGAAGGTAATGTAAAAAACTGCAATAGCGGCAAAAGTGGACAAGAATGCAAAAGCCAGAATTCCCCCTACTAACCTCTTCAAATTGTTTGGATGTAAATATAATGTATATTAGCAGTAAGCAAGAGGCAGCCAGAGGCTCCAGTGAGTGTGGAGCCCTCACTGTGCTGATTATTGTATGAGCTTAAACAGGAAATATTCCTTCCCTCAAAATGACTCCAGTCGAGACATCAGCAAAGCACATCAGGGCTCGCAGGAAGCAGTGTGGAAGAAGGATGCTGAACCTGAGGGCAACTAATTGGAACACAAGACTGTGAAATCTATTGGCTGAACACTCAGCTGCAAGATTTAGAGATTTTTTTTTTATTCCATGAAAGAAGTCGACAAGAGCTACAAATGAATCACTTGGGGCCAGTCTCCTTAAGGACTCTCATTAACTACAGGTATCACGGTGAAGATGGATCTTGAGACAGAAAGGAAAGGAGACGAGGGTAATGGTTGTGTCTAATGACTTGGTTGTAAAGGCATAGTAGCTAATAAAGCACAAGTTAATAAGCTCTCACTATGGGAGACATGACAGAGAGGCATGGTGATGACAGAATTTCTATAACCAGATTATATAAATAATGTGAGTTGGTGTGGAGAGCTGTGGACAGAACTCTGCATTACATTTTAAGCACTTGAATTACCTGAGCTGGAGAATCCATTGCAGCAATCTGAAAATTGTTGCGTACCCTAATTGCATTGTTTAAGCTATTAGAAGGGGAAAGAAAAAGCAATAAATATAGAGTTCAGTTAAAAAATGTTTATAGTATCTGAGCTCTGGGCCATTGCTGTGCTCCTGCTGCTCTGGTTATCTTTCTCAGTATATCGGGGGTTCTGAGCAGAGCCTACCACTCCTGAATCATCCTTTCTGACAGGCAGGAGTTGTGTGAGAGGAAATAGACTTACCATTACGAAGTCAATGACCTGAATTTTCCCTAGATTTCTAGTAAAAACAGAACATGATAATGAAAGTCTTTGCCTAGCTAGTTGCAGTTCACTATCTTTCTTAAAATGCCGACAGCGAGTAACCAACATTGGAAAATTGCTCAAGGAGAACACTTTGATCCTTTCTCCAATGAAAATTTTATCTAGGAGAAGGAGATTCTTACAATTTGACCAAAAAAACCCCAAAAACCCAAAAAGAACCCAAAAACACCCCCATCACGTAGTTACTGGTAAAATAGAACTTTATAGGATTGTAAGCAAGACATCAGGATTTTAGGGTAGCAATCAATAAAGTCACATGCTATATTACTTCAGCTACTCCATCCTATGATACATTTGCTGTTACTGAGACTCAAAACATTGTGTGAGTCACATTCATAAATATACAGTATAATGTCTAATGACTATGACTTTTATCACATTTCAAAGATTGTTTTCCTTTCCTTGTTCTGTTTAGGACAATGGTCTAACTACAGCCCAGAAAATATCTTGATTGTAAATCCCAGCCAAGTAATTAAAAAAAAAAAAAGAATAGGTGAACAAGAATTAGAAGCAGGAAAAAAAGAAAAAAAAGAGAAGACGAAGCAGAAGGGAATTTGCAATTTCAAAACTGCTATTAAGTAAATTATTATGACTTGGAAAAGAAAGGTGCAAAAAATATTTGCATCGCCACCAGTGCTGGAGAATCTGAAAAGTAGAAAACTACACTTGCTAAAAGCAAGCTGATTCCAGGGCAGGATAAAATGCTACCCCCAGCTTATCATTGCTGCTGCTGCCGTGCCCGACCTGCCTCTTCTCCCACTCCTCAGCTCCTCTTCCTCACTCCTCACCCGCCAGTGAAGGCAGATAGCAGTGAGAGCTGGAGCAGGCTGCAAGGAATAAGCTTGCTACAGAGGAAAGGTACTCCAGGACGAGCTGCTGGAGGCAGGGAGATTCTCCAAGGTTTCTGTCATTGCTGGGCAGCAGCTGTGGCTCCCTCGTTCCTCCCGCTGCCCTTGACGGGAAGCGTTCTGGAAAGCGTCAGGCTGCACACAGGCCTGCTGGAGACAGAGAGCAGAGTAAACACGGCAGCAAGCAGTGATCACTCCATCTTTCCTCATCGTGAGTCTGACAGATTCACACAGACCTGACATGACAGTTGCCTACGACTTGCAGGGCCCCACAGCCAAGGGGGAGGGGGAGGCAGGGCAGAGTGGGATAAATAATGATACATCCGCAGTAACAAGGCAGTGGTGTGGAAATCTGTCTGGGAATAAACATTTCTTATAATAGGAAGAAAGCAAGGTCTGATCTTGTGTAGTACAAGCTGGAGTTAACACATTCTGCTGCATGGGAAATAAACCATCTCCTTTCTTCAGGAGCAGAGGGGTCCCTCCGTCTGCATAATAACTGTGCACAGCTTGGGATCACTTGATCTTCCAGGCCCCCCTCTCTTCCTCAGCTGGGTTGTTATCATCCTCTGTTATTATCTTCATATTTCCCCTGGTTATTATCAGCATGTTACCTTTGCCTTTATGTCGACAATCAACCTGGCAATTTTCTCCTCTCCAGCTGGCTTCCGTGTTTCCTAGGTAAGAAAACTAATGTTCTTTGCTCCAGAGTGAATGTCCTATTCATTATTCTCAATGTACTGTGACACAGCAACACTGAATATCAAAAGCCTGCAGTAAATTCTCTTCTATTTCTCAGTCATATAGAACAATTAAGCAAACAGCACAAATAGCAACCTGCCTTTTATTGTCCCTGCTGAATTAAGATTTGAATGTTCTGCATTTAACAATTGCCCAGACCAGCAATGCAAATGAATGTGTGGATAAACACTGTTTAATATTGCCCATTTCGATGTGCCAGAAAGCACTTCCATTGTACCATGGTGTTGATGGTAACCCAGATAAATCACTTTTCATACCAAAACAGGCTGAAGCAGGATGCAATTAGGGAAAGAATTGCTGCACAGGAACTCTGGACTGATACTGTGATCAGCTGTCTGCATCCATGCGGCTTCTGGACTGGCAGGGATGTGAGCTCTTGCCAAGGGCTTGTCTCTGACCCAATCTGTGCTCTCAGCCAAGTCTCTGGAGGTAGGGCTGCCCTGTTGTCACAGCCTGGATATCCTCTTTCCCCCAGACTGGTACTAAAATCAGTAGTCTCCAGCATCTCCCAGAATCACAGAATGGGCAAGGTTGGAAGGAACCACACTGGGTCACCTAATCCAACCTCCCTGCTCTGGCAGGGTCATCCCAGAGCACATAGCACAGGATTGCATCCAGACAGTTCAGTATCTCCAGTGAGAGGAACTCCACAACAACCTCAAAATCAATCTCAAGAACATTAACAAAAGTAACAAAAAATATTGACCTGGTTCAGAAGAAGTAACTGAGTGCTCCATTGTTCTTGACAGTCACACTGAGGTACACGCTTGTCATTTGGTATTTCAGTTAAGTAAAGTTTAAATTCCCTCTTTTCCTTTAAAATTAACCATTCTTACAGTAAAAGTCTTCCACCTTTTTTATAAATGCATCAAAATCTGTAGACCTCAGCAAAGACATGTGATCTGTGGCCAGAATTTCTCAAGCTTAGAATCTTAGTGTCTGCAAACTTTACCAAGGTGAAGGCCAAGCTGACTGTAAGGTCAGAACAGTCAAAAATCAAGTTATGACAGCCTTAGACAAAAATTCAAATATGAAATATCCACTGGAAAGTAATAATTAAAACTAATAAATAAAACTACGATTAAGCCACTATTATTTACCATCATTGTTTCTTCATTTAAAAACTTCAAAATTAAAAGAATTTAAATGAAAATGTTGTTGTCACTTTCCATTTGAAAAGGCTATTTAAGGAGGGCTTAATGACTTCAGGTTTTAAAGTCATTTTGTAGTCATGGTTAATTAAATGCACAAGGACTTCCACTGAGAATCAGGATGTTCTAAATAATGTAATAATAACTTGTGTAACCAATTACTGTAAAATAAAACTGGATTATCCAATATGACCTGTCTGGCTTCGGTATTCATATTTTTAAATCCCTTTTAATTAAATCCTTAGGGTACTATATTTAACGTAAAACAACCATGACCTCCTTTATAATATAAATGTAGTAGCCATAGTGGGTCAGGAATGAATTTTGGTTCCACAATTGGGTGATTCATTCATCAGAAAATTTCCTGGGCTGTCATCCTATTTAAACAATATTGTGAGCCAGTTTCTCAGCTGGTGTAAATAGGGTGTTGTAAATTGACTGTAATGGCATTAGGGCTTTCTACCACTGCTCTTTATTTCTAAGCAACAGAAAACCGAGTAAATTGTACATGCATTCCTTGGTTTACTAATGAAGATCAGGTTTATTCTGAGAAAAATATATCACTTCTTCCCCCTCCCTCCTGGGCTTTTTGGTTTGGTTGTTGGGTTATTTTTTGTGAGGGGTGTTTTGTTGGGCTTTTTGTCTAGTAGGTGTTCTGGGGAGTTTGCGTCATTGTGGGTTTGGGTTTTGGATTTTGTTTTTCTGTTAATTAGTGTTGTGCTTTCCAGAACAGCATCAAGGCCAAGTGAGAACTTGTTATCTAAAGGGCATGACAATAAACATATCAAATTAAGGAGTGATTTTTCTATGATGTTAGCAATCTACCCACTCATGCTATAATAGTTTTTCCCCTTTTCTGATTTTTTTCTGCCTATTTTTAAACCAGTTGGACTATCTTTTCTTCACAGTGAAGACCTGTGAGTATGTAATCCCCTCATTTTACTTTTTACATCATTTAAGTAGTCGTTACATTTATAAAACAGAGATTTTCTCAAAATATAAAATTCAGGACTTAAGTGCAGACACACAGACATGCTTAATAGCCACTCGTAGAAAGTCTTAAAATTAATTTATCATATTTTTTCAAGTGACACTGATGAACTTTGAAGATGTCAAAATATGCTGCAGTTAGTATGGGCAAAATGTGTTGCACATTAGACTAATAGACTGAATTTCGTCTGTAGTACACTAATCTGAAAAAAACCCCAAACATGTAGGACCAATCAGAGCATGTTAGAAGGCTGATTGTGGATGTTTCATTGCTTATTTTTCTTTGTTATTGCTTTTCAGAGGATGCCTACAGAAGTTTAAATAATAGCTTAAGGCCCTGACATTAAAAATGTAACAGAATTATGTAAAAAGCTATTCAGATTTTTAACTTACGTGCTGTTCTTTTGTGAAGGCAAAGTATGTAAGAGAATCACTCAGGAACACATCTGACCTCATCACTGGGCAGGTACACAAAACATTTATTGCAATGAAGCTAACAATGCATTTTGCTAATCAAAAATTATCAACTTTTTGCTAATCAAAAATTATCAACAAGATTTACGACCTTTTCATCCACTGGGCCACTTGATTCGTTTTTTCTGGGACACTAAGCAATCTATCTGACTTAGTCTTTATTCTTTTATCAGAAGATTTTATTGTCTAAGGAACATGGCCCCAGAATACATTCTGCCATATTGTCATGGTTTAGCAGTGGTACTCCCCAACTCAGTGTCATTGTATTTGCAGGGAATGCCCTGACGAAGGCAGGAATGATGCATCTGACTCCATGTTCTCAGAAGGCTAATTTATTACATTATAATACTATATTGTATTAAAGAATACTATACTAAACTATACTAAAGAATACAGAAAAGGTACGTACTGAATGCTAAAAAGATAATAATGAAAACTCGGGACTCTTTCCAGAGTCCCGACAGAGCTTGGCCCCAATTGGCCAAAGAGTCAAAACAACTCACAGCAAAATCCAATGAAACAATCACCTGTGGGTAAACAATGTCCAAACACATTCCAACGGAGCAAAACACAGGAGAAGCAAATGAGACAAGAATTGTTTTCCTTTTCTCTGAGGCTTCTCAGCTTCCCAGGAATAAAATCCTGGGCGAAGGGATTTTTTCAGAGTATGTGGATGCCACACAGTGTTCCCACTGATTCTCAACTGGAAGGGACCCCTTCCCCTTTTCCCTAGCTCCAGCAATGACAAGGCAGTACAGAATAACCTCCAAGTCCAACCATGATCCCTCCTGGCCGCTGCAAAAATTAACCCTGCCCTGGCTGTAACCAGGATGCATATATTACATCTGCCATATCAGAAGGGGTCGGGACAGGGAGGGGGAGAATCCTTTTTTCTGTTTCTTTTAAAAAGTAAAACCCAAAAAATTTATCTTTAGTGGGCCTTAATCTTCTGGGGCTGAGGTAATAGGACAAGAGAAAATTGAACCAAACTTACTTACTTCTGTGGACTGGGTAGAAATGTGTGCTGCGTCCATGAAGTTTCAAATATGAGACAGAGATACATAAGGAGAAAAAATAATTCATTCAAAAAAAGGTAAGGCTTGATAAAATATGTGGTTTTTATTTTTTTTCATATTCAGATCTTTATGTTAATATATGAACAGGCACTCTGTGTGCACATCATGTAATCAGCTCATAGGGTTAGCATTAAATTAAATCCTGTTTTCATGCTCAGCACATTGATGAGGAGATGAACAAAACACATATCACTGATTTGTAATTCTTGATTTCCAGTGGGGAGTTGTCCAGAAGTATTAAATCAAGAGCAACTGAACCATCCTATTTCTATTTGTTATTGTTGAATAGATTTTTTTTTTTCCTTTTCCTTCTCACTTTCTCATGCTTTCTTAGTTTTCTTTCTTCTCAACACCTTTCATTAGCTAGCGTGTCTAAATGTGCATACAAATGTAAAAATATATGTATTTATTGTATTTTTTTCCATGACACCAGGAACCTTTGGACGATGATCTAAACAAATAATTTTAATGTCTGTGTGTGTTGTGCTCTCTAAATTTTCTATCCTTTGTTTGAAGGAGTTGTAACAGTATGGACATTACAAATAATCTATTTGATCAGCAAATAGAGAATGCTATAGATGTTCAAGAAAATGAGGTTTCTTATTTTTTGGGTTTTTTTATCTCTGTGTCTCCTAATTAATCCTTCCTTTAGAAATATGTTTCTCTTGATGGGAAAATGAAACAAAATGAAATTAAACAAAACATAAAACATGAACAAAACCACAGGAACTCTGCTTTAACATTTGAAGGCCTTAAAATATCACAGATGCTAAGACATAAGACTATCTCATTTCTTGCTGTAGGTGTAACTGAAGTGGAATATTCTTTCTTTATGTTAGTGTTTGATCCTCTGGCTATTTTTCAAAATAAATTAGAACTGAACACATTTCAATCATCCTGGTGTGCTCTAGCTATTGTAAGCAGCAGGTGCATAACTCCTCTCAGCCACAGACAATCTCTGAGCCCTCTTCAGAGATAGTCTTAGCTAGGTTTTCAGGCACAGCTCTTATATATCACTATAATGAAAGTGGCACGTTTTTTTTTTATAGAGCCTGGTCTCCTGGTTGCTTCTAAATGCTCCCTCACATCACTGGATAGATTGGAAACATTTTCTCATTCTAAGTTTTTATCTTTGTCCCCAGTCAATGTTATGGCAGGAACTAACTCTATAAACAAAAATATTACAGTGATGACATTCCAAAATTTCAGCTGTAAATTGCCATCTCTACTGTCCTTCATATTTTTAGTCTTTCAAATGAAAAAGAATGGGTATATTATGATAGGAAAACATGAATAAATTTGCTGAAAGTATAACCTTCCAATGCATATTTTCCATTCACCTTTGGAGAAAAAATTGTTAGCCACTATTTCTTACATTCTTTTTGCTTAGAAACTAGATTAACTATTATGTAAGGAATATGGCTTGCAATAGACCCCTTATTACCTCTGTCTTAAGCCCTATTCTTTAACTTCAAGATTACTGCAGCAGTCTTTAATAATTAATGTTGCAAAAATTCTCTTGTTTAAGGTCACACTGCAGCTCTTACCACAAGTTACCTTATAAGGTACATAGATACATGAGTACTTTCTAAAGAAGACAGTAGAACAGTATCAAAGATTAATAAAAATATATGATAAATAAATATAAGAGATTAATAACAGTAGTGTGAATAAGGCATACTTTAAAAAAAATTAATTTAGATAATGTAATTTAATTTAAGTGGGTCATGGATAGAATGCCCCACGTATGTCAACTTGTCGAAAGTACAAATCAATTATCATAAATCAGACAAAGGCAAAACATGAAAAAAAAATCAATCCTACAACAAAAACAAAAAAAATCTTGGTTTTTTCATGCTTAGTTTATATACACATTTATAAAGAGGTTATAAGCCATCTATATCCAGAAGCTTTTGTTTTTATTTGGTGGGAAAGATGAGAAAAGGAGTCTAAATATGCAAAACCTGAAAAAAATCATAATTGCAATAAAGTTTCACACTCATGGTCTCCAAAGCATGTATGTAGCTGTCATCATCACAGCTCATAAAAACTGCCTACGTGCAGTCACAAGTGCTCAGGGTTTACCAGGAGCCAAACAGGCAGATGGATCATTCTCTGTGTATGTGTCTACACAGTTTTACTCTCGCTGGATACCACCAATGATCTTCCCTCCATCTGCAGGCTCTCTTCAACTCCATGTCTGTCCTTTTTGAACCCCAGGGCAAGGTTTATAAATATTAGAACAGAAGTGTGGGATAGTGGGGTGTACCTGTATTCTAAATGCACTTGACCGAGCACCAGTGGGCATGACGCTGGATATATGTACATGCTCTCATATAAGTTTATTCTTTAGCTCATTATAAGTTCCAGCTTATACATCCACCACACTGCCTGCATTTTGGTGTGCCCTGAAATTCAGCTATGGGATGTGACAATTGGCGTGCCGATTAGAAAACTTGCTTGGAATATATGTGTTGTATTTTCTGAGGCCCCTGTTGTTGGAAGGAATGGTGAATCTGACTCCATGTTCTTAGAAGGCTAAGTTATTATTTTATGATCTATATTATATTAAAGAATACTAAGCTAAACTATGCTAAAGAATGCAGAAAGGATACTTACAGAAGGCTAAAAGATACTAATGAAAGCTCGTGACTCTCTCTTCAGAGTCTGACACAGCTTGGCCCCAGTTGGCCAATAAGTAAAAACAATTCACATGTTGGATAAACAATCTCCAACCACATTCCAAAGCAGAAAAACAAAGGAGAAGCAATTCAGATAATTATTGTTTTCATTTTTCTCTGAGGCTTTTCAGCTTCCCAGGAGAAAATCCTGGGCAAAGAAATTTTTCAGAAAATATTACAGTGACATATATGAATGTAAAAATATCCATATTAGGTCAAACTAACTGAGGTCTACTCCAGTAAACTGATTATAACAATTGACCAAAGTCTGGAGTACATGATAGCAATGAACAGCAGCAATCTTATAATTCTTCTTATCATTCTCATCTCCTATAGGTACTTTCATTTCAGAGACCTTCCAAGCCAAATGAGGAACTTTTGTGTTTGGTAAATCTTGATAAATTTCTTCTGTATGAACTTGTCCAATCTTCCCTTAAGTCCAAAAGGATGTTTCACATGCAAATTATTCTTCAGCAAGAACTTCTTCGTGTCTAGTGTCTTGTATAATCAACTATCAACTATCACTCTCCTCTTTAAAAAAAAAAGAAGGTGGGTTCTCTGAGTTTCATTTGACTGTCTCTTGTTCTTCAGCTAGAAGAGACTGTGAACAGTTTAATCTCTGCCCACTGTCTTCATATCACTCAAGAGGTTTTATAATTTCTGTCACATCCTTCCCCCATGTCAACTCTTTTCCAGACAGAAGACTTGTAGCTCACGCAAGGGTTCCTTGCATGAAAGCTGTTACAGACAGTTGATCATTCTTGTCACCTTCTCTGCAATTTTTCAGTTCTCCTTCATGAATTTGAGATGAGAGGCTCAGGACTGCATAGAAATTTCCATGATAGCTCTGAATCCATTACTTTATATGGTAGAAATTATCTCTGTTTTGTTCTTACTTCCTTTGTAATTCCTAATATTTGCTTTTTGATGGCTACCAAGCACCAGCTGACACTTCAGTGCAAATCTCTTTCTCAGCAACAAAAAACTGCTCCTAGCTGGCAACAGTTCTCTCAGTGCACTGTGTATATGAAAACAGAATTCTATCCTTCTTCTCATCTTTTTACATTTAACTATGCTGAATTTTGTCTGCCTTTTTTGATTTTCTCATCCTACTTTGAATAATTTCTTATCATCACCCAAATTTCTTACATCACTCCTCACCCTGTTCTGCAGGTCACTGATAACCATAATAAGCAGAACATTCTCCTGCACATATTCCTGTGGAGTTCTACTGCTCATCTTCCTTCACTGGGAGAATTAACTATTTATTTCTACTCTCTGTTTCCTGCTTTATAACCAATTATTTCTCTAACTTATAACCTACTTGCCTCTTATGTGTGGTTGCCTAATACCTAAATCCAAACAGATTATATAATTCACATCTACTTTATCCATATGCCTGCTGACCCTTTCAAAGACCTCCAATAAATTTCCAAGACAGTAGTTCCCTTTTCAAAAGCCATTTTGACTTTTCCAAGGTAAAGTTTATCTGTTCACACCTACAGCAATTCCATTCTTAATTATAGTTTCTCCTAATTTTCCTGCTGTAGACACCATGTTTACAAGTGAGCACATCTACAAATGCTGTGCAGATTTTTTTAAATCGTTGTTCTGTTTGCCATCCCCCAGTCTTCAGCAGAGGAGTTTTAAAGATTAGATATCAGAGTTATTAATTCAGCTCCTCCATCTCTGATTTTCTTCAGAAAGTCTAGACATCCCATGCTCCTCTCAGGTTGGCTCTATTTACTTTGACAGTTAGTTCCATAATCTCTGCTTGTGTCTTCACTATGTCTTCTGGAAATTCCCTGCCAAGAAGAGAGAGAATGAAGAATTTTGCGTGTAGATTGAACAGTCAGGAAAGTTGATTCCATCCAAGAAGAAGAAAGTTTTTCAATTCTGTAAAGTCCTCTAAAAAGCAGAAAGCTTGAAGGTGCTTAATTTCACTTCTTAGATAGAAAGCCAAGACATTTAGCTTTTATTTTTAGTTTAGATACTCACTGGGGCTGCAAGGCTGCAAGGATGTAATCACAGTCTTCCTAAGCAATTGCAATATCTACATATGATATGGCTAAGGTTTTGGGGGCTTTTTTGTAAGTATTTTTGGGCATTTCAAGCCTAAGAGATGATCTATTTGTTTTCCTTCCCTTCTGTAGTTACCAGATATAGAAGCAGTTTTAACTAGATGAGAAACATTCTTGTACCTAGAGCTTGCTTTTAACATCTCCTCGTTCTTTACAACAGGTTATCTTAAAACACTGCTGCTAATTTCTCTTTGTTCCCCTTATGCAGCAGAACATAGTACAGCCTTACGCAAAAACAACAAGTGACTCTAGAAAATGAAAAATACAGGGAAAATAATAAAGACTTGATAATTTATGATGCATGACAGCACTGACAATCTGAAAAAATAATTGCATGCACATGCAGCCTACAGAGGTACCTCTTGTCCTTCCTGCAGCAACTACTTGCAGTCTCCTGCCATGAAAGAGGTTGATTTAGGGCAGGGTCTGACATTGCATTTGTAGTGGGGTAAATGCTCAGCCAGTCAGGTGTTACAGCTCAACTGAGATCCCTTTATTTACTCAATTGCAGTAACCACTTATATTTCAATGATTTGAAATGGGGAAATTGTGTCTCTGATGAAAATGATACAGTTTGTTTATACTCCAAGCTCTTACACATCAGAAAATGAGCAAAGGTTTGTTCTCTTTAGGACAGACTGTTTGGTCAGCAGATGTTCTGCAAAGTGGAAGATGGCCAATATTGGGTGCAAGGCCATGTGCTACAGCATTCATCTTGTTAATGCAGAACTTCATGCACTCTGCATTCTCTTCTCATTATAATCCTTATCCTATTCAACTATAAACTCATTAGGGACCGTCAGTATGACAAACTGTCCAGTTTGAATCTCTCAGCTATTTGAATATTTGCTAATAATCATATTTTTTTTAATTTCGTACCCATAAGTCAGCATAAGTAATGTATGACTTTAGCCATCTTGTATGCCACAGTAATTTGGCCATAGGCATTGTGTGACAGTCTGAATTTTGATCATCTGGCTGAAACAACACTCCTTTTTAAACATGTTTTTCTAAATATTGCTAATATACACTTTCAGTCAAACCACATGCAACTAAAATTGTGTCTTATTTTGAATAACACAACTGTAATGTCTTGCTCTTTATAGTTTCATGAACTTCATAAAACTGAATTGTAAATTGTATATTGTGTATTTTCACAAATTGTGATGGTCTTACGTCTATATTTCTATGTTTATATGCACGTTCAGGAAATTTGCCAGTTTCTTCAGCTCCTAAAAGGGACCTGTAGAGAAAAAAACGCACTGTTTTCAGTTTGCACTGAGATTTCTATGTCCAGGGATACTGTTCTAGAAACCTGGTCTAGTGGAAGGTGTGCCTGCCTATGGCAGGGCCTTTGAACTAGATGACTTTTAAGGTCCCTTCTGACCCAAACTGTTCTGGGATTCCATGAAATTGCAACAGCTGAAACCATTTTGAAAACACAATAAATACCAAGTATTTTATCTTCCAGGTTTTCCTCTTTTCTTTCTTGTCAACTGAGAGACATGTTAGCTTTCTTATTTTAAGGTGTGAAAATACAGCTGTGTACCTTGGTACCCTGCTAAAGTGCATCTTTAAGATCCACTGCTGGAAAGGGTTATGAAAGAAATGTTGCCTAATTACAACAGTTTCATTAAAATAGAAACCCAAATGCATTCTATATAAGATATTTGAAATGATCGTTTTTAAATTTTGATGGAAAAGAAGTGAACATTTTTCCCTCTAATCCATCTATCTCGGGTCATGGAAGTAGGGGAATAGCTGCAAGGTAAAACTAAAAATTTAAGAAAGAAAGATCATAATTATTTCTGAGCTGTAATTTAGTCATTAAGTAACAGTACAGCTGGATTAATAGAATCTTTTTAATTTGGATTAATGCCTAATTAACTTGAGAAAATCAATTTAGTTGGTTTATAATCAAACAAAGATTACTTTTCAGCACTCAAAGATTGTTTTTGGTATAATTATTTTTGCTTAAGCATCATTTGTATTGCTGAGGTGGAATTACTAATTATCTAATTTGATATTGACTACATTGCTGTATTGTTTATTTTTACTTAAATATAAGCAATGTCTTGTTACTGGTGATAGTGGCAATTGATGTACTATTACTCTTGTTTAGATGTTTTCATTCATATTTATATAAATATAAAATATTGAAATACTTTTATATATGTCAGTTACCTTACTGTAAGCAAGTGGACTAAGAAATTTTAGTAACTTCTAGATGTTGATTGGTCTTTGTGTCTCCTATATCAAACACAAGATTTTAAAGTTTAGTTTTAGGCAATAATTTTCTTCATTTTTTTATAACGCCTCAAGAAAATATTTTCTGTATTTTTGACTGAAGCAGTATAAGCTAGACACAGTCTCTAGATATAGTTATAGAACAAGGAATTATGTGATGTTTTCTTAGAAATTAATCATGTCCAAATTAAACAGAATATTGCATTTTCTGCTTTTTAAAGCACTTGATTACTGAAATACGACATTTCAACTTGATAAGAGGATCCACCATTGGTCATTAAAAAAATATCCTCAGTATCAGACTCAGTGAAAGTGTCTGATCCTTGTTTTTTTTCTCCCTAAGGACTAAACACATTATGAAGAGCTTCAAAGTGTGCAAACCAGTGCAGAAGATCTCTGTGAATGAATAGAACAGCTGTTTTCTCTGTTCTCTGCCAATTCTGCTCATTGGGCACTGCTGTTCCACTGCTCATGGAACAGCAGTGCCCAAACAGGCTAATGTATTGTCCTGGCAATTTCAGTAGCACTTTGACATCCGTGGAAAACTTGAGGCTGCAGATTAGTTACTTCTGCCCGCCAGACATTCCAGACACTGAGTCTTTACAGGACGACTGATGTCACATTATGATTTTCATGAAATCTCTGGTTATTCCACTGTGAAATATTACATAGCAGTATCATAAGAATGAAAAACCCAATAGGAAGACAGCTAATTCAATAATCTCCATAATTTTACCATGATCAAATTCCTGTCACTCACTGCAGGAAATGCACCAGTTAACATGCTAAAGACCCTTGTGATAACTTCTCTTTTGCTAATAACTGAAATTTCACCTAGAGCCATGAAAGATAGTTTGTGAAACATACTTCCCCTCAAGAGTCATGCAGAAGGGTGCATCTGATACTACAGATTGTTGGTGAAGTCACTGGCTTTTGAAAAGGATACATGAGCCATCCTCATGTGTTTTATCCAATAACTGACTAATGTGAAATATATAAAAGGCCTGAAACAAGGTGCTGGGTAGCAGGGCAGGTATTCCTTCAGCTCCCTTTCTTGCCAAGTGCTGCATCTTGTTAATGGGGAGCTGAAGCTGAAGTGCCTTGTAAGGAAAATTGAAAGCAAGGCTCCAGCTCTGTGGGGAGCTCCAATCAATTGACAAAAGGAGCATCATATTCAGACCTCAGGAAAATGCTACAACTGTTGCTTCTGTGCTTTGAGCTAGGTTCAATAGTGTCAGACTGAAAGAACATTCTGCACACAACTAAAGCATTAGGCCTTCCATAGAAATTCCTCATGTGGTTAATAACAGAGCTGGGAAACAGAATTCCTAAAAAAAAAAAAAAAAAGAAAGAAATACATTATGCAAACAAAATTGGAGTATTTTAAATCAGCTCCAAATTTCTGGGGTCTCTGCTCTGGTTCTGCATTGCAACCAGAATACACAATATTTTGTGCCTCTCAGGACCAGAAACCTGGTTTCATGATAGACAGGTCAGTATCTGCAGTCAGATTGTCAGATTAATATCCAAACTCATCCTTAATACATCACCCAACAACATCAAAGAGAGGGAAAAGCCAGGAAAAAGAATGTTTTTCCCCCCAATAATAAAGGAGAGAGGTTGTCAAACCATGGTAATTCAGTAGAATGATGTCTAAGGAAAACAAAGTAAAGACTCATAGACCTATTTTTTATTTTGCGAACACGCACCAAAAGAAAAGTCTGCCAAAGAACAAGGCAAAGCCAAGATGAAAAAGGCACTCAGAGTTCAACAGGAAACCTTTTAGCAGCTCTTGAGACAGTCAATATTCCTTTGCTACATGTTTTCTTTTGCATCCCATGTGTGCTAATGACAGATTAACGAGCCACATAGGTAGAAGTGGGAGTTTGTAAGTCAGTTAGATGCTGTGAATTTTCCCAAACGTGTCAAAATAAGAAAAGTGACTGTGCTAAATAACTCAGCACTGGTACACTGGAGAAAATGAGTGCTTAATAAAATTCTGTGCTTTTATTTGCTTCCTTGAGGCATGGTGATGTAGCTGCTCCACACCAAGAAGCATAGAAGTACTCATGCAACACACACAACAGTATATAAATCTTCAAAATCAGTATTTCATTTAAAGTAAAATTTCCAGTCATCTGCTTAAGAAAGAATTTTGATTCATAAGCCATACTTATATGAGTGCCAGAGGATTTTCTCATTACTTTTTGTTACAGTAATATTTTGAAAACATGGATGTAACCTTCATGGATGGGTCTTTTGAATAGATATATGTATGTTGAAAATTATAAAAAACTGAAAATTAGTATCCGTCTAAAGAGGACACTTCTAGCTAAGCATCACAAGTCCCTGCTTCTTCAGTACTCATCCCTGGAAAGAAATTTTGTGAATCAAATGCTTTGGCTTTATGTTTGACCTCCAGCCTTCCCTGGCTCACTGACAGTAACCCTGCGGGGATAGAAAAGGAAAGATGTGGAGGCAAATACTATTTGGCAGCCCATTTCTAAGCTAATGTCAATTTTAGTTTTGGCCTGAAGTAGAAATGTGAAACTGCCAAGAGATTTTGGGTGAAGAAGCTGGAAGAAAAATGTATTTCAGATTTTGTGAAACGGTAAATTTCTATCATTGTCTTTGGAAAATATAAAAAAAAAATCTTGTTTGAAGCCCCCCAAATCATTTTGTAGAAGCACATTACTGATCTCTGTTCTTATGTCTGTTCAGCAAAGACAGCTGTCTTTGACAGAGGAAAATTTTCTGTTACTTGGATGAGGACTGATTCCAGTTCAGTGACAATAACGCTGTAGCAAAACTAACTGTTATGGTTCACCTCTCCAAAACTAACACAGAGGTGGAAATTTCCTATTGATTCTCAAAGCACTTGAAGTTCCCATGACACTGTTCTTTTGAAAGACAGAACAAAAGGTACTTGAAAGACAGAAAAGTCAAACCAGTCACTTTCCATATAAAGGTGAACAGACTAACCCATTACCCACACAGTACAAATACATGTTCCATTTAGCCATGGTTCCTGCTTTTAAGTATCACCTGCTTGTAGAAAGCATTAGCAAATTTGGGGGGACTATGAAAACATCAACAGCTCTTCAATATTAACAAATGGACAGCTCTTCAATATTAACAAATCATGGGATGGAAATGTTCCAGAGGTAGCCTTGAATCTCTGCAGGGTGAATTGGAGGAAGAGAGATGAGCTCCCACACTGCAATTTTAATTACTAGGAAATCAAAGTTGTACATCAGATGTGGGATTTTTCTCTCTAAATCAAAAGGACAGCAGCAAAGCGATCAGCTTTGTGCTAGCTGAGGAAAGGACCCTCCCCGTGGAATGGATGATCTAATAATGCATCTAAAAAAAAAATAACCATGACAGCAGCAAAAAAAAAAAAACACATTTGTGAGCTTGCAGCTTTGTTCTGTACTGACTTGGTGAAAGGTGAAAAGGAAGCACACAGAACATTTCCAACAAGCTGTCCATATATTTTGCAGGTTGATGCCATCTTTGGTATCGAATCCAATGCTATAAGTTTGCTGACCTTCCAAAAAGAGAAAAAGAGAGTATGTAATTTATAATGCCTATTGATTTTTTTACTGCAGGAAGGGTCCTCACTTATGATGTCATTTAACTGAGTCACTATTTTTAAAAAATGTTCTTAGATCAGAAGTTTGATTTTTTCATTATTTAGAAAAAAATCTACCTTTCTGAGGCGAACTCGTAATAAAACAAGGAATAGATTTATGGTTTATGACTAGTATGTCTTAATATTAGGAAGGATAGAGAGATGGATATAACAGGCTTAAAACCAACAAACAGTAAGTATGAGCTTAAAACTAATAAAAGGAAATGTAAGGTGAGCCAGCCACTGTAAATATCACACATATTTATCTGCAAAGCTGTGCTATCATACACTTTCTGAACAATACCAGACAAATAAAACCAAGTATTCTTGATTGTTAGTGATCCCTATGCTGAAGAAATATCACTTATTATTGACAGAAAAATAATTTGATATGAATTTCATTCATAATGACCTCTCCTTGAAAGAAATGTATTTGAATGGGAATTTTCTTGGTTTCACTTTGATTTTTTTTCTTCCAGGTTATACCAAATTCATTGACATTTCTGAAGGCAGCTCAGTGATGTCTGATATTGGCTTTCCCATTGGTAAAATGGTGAAATCTCTCATAAAATATCTTAGAGTAGTTTAAGATTTTTAAAATTTCCAGTTTTAAGTTTGAAAGGCATCATGCAGGCACTTTCTGTTGATGGGAAAGTTCTTTAGCCAGGGTGTCCAGCTCAGAAAGGTACCACATCCCCCTGAGCTCACCTGCCTTCATCCCAAGTAAGTGAAGAATCAAAATTAGAAGAATTCTACCAAAGGCCCCGTATGACATTAGCATCTTGTTAGGAACACCTTACATGAAAGTATACAAGATTTGAACCTTGAGTACTGTGTTCAGTTTTGGGTACCTAACTTCAAAAAGGACATTGAAAGGCTGGAGTGTGTCTAGAGAAGGGCAACAAAGCTGGGAAAGGGTCTATAAAACATGTCCTATGAGGAACAGTTGAGGGATCTGGGGTTTAGTCTGGAGAGGAGGAGTCTCAGTGGGGCCTCATTTTATCACTGCTGTAGAGTCTTGAATTTACCATTTTTTGTGTTCAGACTTGATCTCTCTCACCCAGCCTTTTACTGGAGTGCAGCAGGGCTTCCATGCCTGTTTTTATATCATCCACCTAGCTCATAATTCTTTTTTCACTGATTTTTCATTGATTGGATGATCTTGAAGGTGTCTTCCAATCTTCTGTTATTCTGTAAAGATGATTAAAATGTGCCTGCCCAGAAGGAAGGATCAAAATGCTTACCCACACAGGAGTATACAAAGTAATTATCATCCAGCAATGACTTTAAAATTAAGAAAATATGTTGCATTTTTGAGCCTCAGGCTAAGTTTACTTATTCATTGTCTGAGACTGAATCTGAAGAAGTCTCCAACATTGATACAGACATTTAAAATATTTTGCTAGAGGCTAATTTTTAAATAACTTAGTGACTAATTAGTAACATCAAAGTGTGGAACTCTACATCACCTTTGGTATCCACCTACTGCCATAAATAAAACTCATATGCTGTGGCAGTGTCTTCAGTGCTGGATTGCTCTTGATCACTATTTGACTGAAGGCAAAGGACAGTTTTCAAAGCTGAAATTCTGAGCAAAAGGATGCAGCAGATGTAGTCTTCAGATTGCCCAAGTCCCTGTGATTAAATAATTGTCTTCTTTCACTAGGCTAGCATGAGAAAATGTCATTCTGCTCCAACCCGAGTCCTCGGCAACATATGGAAATTCTCTTAAGGAAAAGGAGGTGAATACACAATTTCTGGCACCATTTTCTCTACTCCAAACACCTTCTGTCATCACCTCATCTCACCTTTCTAGGATTTTTTTATTCTCCCTGCCTCTGTTTATCTTTACTTTTGTCATAAGTGATTTTCTCTATGAAGACTGTGTTTGACTTCTCGGATCTGCAAACTCTTTCTGCTAAAGTAAAAATAAATCATTAAGAAGTCAGGGTCAAACAAAGCAAAACAAATAATTTATAGTCAGTGATTCAGCATGTCTGAAAAATGAGAATGACTCTACATTTTTCAATTCCTAGTAGGCTGTTTGATCTGCAGTGTTACTGTGCTACACAGACAGCATAAAAGGGAATTCTCCTTTCTGCTCTGGGTTCTCTCAACCTCTTTCATTCTTTCTAGCAGAGACAGAAGAAGCCTAGAAGCTTCTAGAAGTCTAGAAGTCTAGAAACAACACTGTCTTTCTTTAGGATTTCTTTGGCAATACAACAGTCTGTCTGCCAGACTTTATCTAAAGGCCTTCAATCCACTAAGTTCTGCCTTGCATCACTGGGAGGGAAATAAAAGACTGTCACTAAAATGACCCCTACCCCACACTGGCATAGCATCTTCTAGTTGCAAGAGAACAGCATTATTCTAGCTAAATTAATAAAACAAGAAACCCCGCCTCAAATTAAAAAAAAAAAAAAAAAAAAAAAAAAAGACAAGGCAAATGTTTAAGTTCAGGCCCTGAAAACACCACTTCTGAAAATGGGTTTAAGATATCTTATCCTGAATTCAAGTGATGTATATAACTAAAATAACCAATTAGCATAACTAAATATTCCAAGGATTTCCAACACCCTATTAACTTAGATATGAATATCTCACAGTCTTAAATGTATTTTCTTCCCAGTAGCACTGTCAAATAGTAAGGTATTATTAATTCCACACTTGGAAACTGAAGCTCAGAGTGATGAGATAGTGCTTGTCTGTGCACTGACATTCAAGCATGGCAAGATCCATGGGTAATTAGGACACATGGCCTATCCAAGTGCCATGAGACTTCCTGGGTTCAAATTCACATCTCTGCCAGCCTCCAAACACCAGCTCAGATAGAGCCAGTATAGTGCTTCTGTGGGGTCTTGCTCTGCACAGGTTTAGTGGCACTGCAAAATTTACTCAAAAATAGGGAACTGAGCTGGGGCTGTGAATAAGAGAGAGTCAATACTCTCATTGTTGGGCCATCCTTCCTTTTTAGGTGTTGAATTATGCCAAGGACATATAACAAAAGGCAGATGCTTTGGAGCTGAACTTTGGGCTCATCACTATTTAAGAAGAATAGGAATGGCACAGCAGGTGTACTTTATAGAAATGTTACCTCCTTTATAAAACTATCATAGAAATAGCATACAATTTTAAATAGAATTTCTCAGTTAACCCTTGCTCTACATAATCCCCAAGTCATTTATACTAATAAGAATGAAAATAAAATGGACCAGAGTAATAACATTTTGTACCCACTTTACAACAGTGTGACTGACAAAATGAGAGAGGAGAAAGCAAATTAGACCCCCTGTGTGTGTTATATTGTTTTCCAAATTTGAATGTTAATGGCTTTCACATTTATTCAGTTCACAATGAGCAGACACATAAAATACCCTGTCTGCCCTACACAGTCACTTATATTCCAAAAATGGTGTGTAGACATTGTCAGTGAAATTTGGGCCACATCATTTTATCGATTTTCCAGCAGGCTAGCAAAATCAATGGACAACTCTGCTCAGCAATCAATGGTATTATCTGACCATTAGTTGGTGTTAGGAGAGAGATCCAAACATCTGATAGACATAGCTAATATCACATGTGTCTCTTTAAAGCTGTGCACATCAAACCAAAAAAGTGATGGCAACTTTATCTCATATGGAAAAGCTGCTAATATAAAAGAAAGTAACAGGAGGAAAAAATGTTGCTATCACATAATTTCTTAAAGAAGGCAGATCCTTAGAAAACAAGCTGTCAAGGCTTTTGATAAAGAGTACTCATTCCTCAATATGAGAGGGACATGGACCTGTTAAAGTGACACCAGAGGAGGGTCATGAAGTTGGGGGTCATGAATGGCTGGAGAACATTTCCTATGAGAACAGGCTGAGAGACTTGGGGCTGTTCAGCCTGGAAAAGGCTCCAGGGAGAGCTCAAAGCACCTTCTGGTACCTAAATGTGGCTACAAGAGAGATGGATAGGGACTTTTTACAATGCCATGGAGTGATAGGACAAGAGGTAATTGCTTTAAATGGAAAGAGAGCAGGTTTAGATTAGATATTAGGAAGAAAGTCTTCACAATGAGAGTGGTGAGACAATGAAATAGGTTGCCCAGAGTTCTGGATGCTTCATCCCTGGAAGTGTTCAAGGCCAGGTTGCATGGGGCTTTGAGCAACCTGGTCTAGTAGAAGGTGTCCCTGCCTATGACAGGAGGGTTAAAATTGATCTTCAAGGTCTCTTTCCATCCAAAGCACTCTATAATTCTGTGATATTAAACAGTCACACCAAAATCTGCAGCATTTCTGATTAGCAGTTGCTGTTGAAAATCTTACCCATTTCTGTAAGCAACAGGAATCTGTGAGCAAAACCTTGAATGCATCCATTAAGCCTCGAATATTGGCAATGAATTTTGTGCACTTTTTACTAACTTCCAGTTTTACTAACTTTAGTTAGTACTAAGGAAAAGAGCTAAAAGGGTTTAATAACCCTTAGACCAGAACCGATTCACCAGATGGACTTCGAAGTCACACCTTACATTGTCAAATGTATGTGTTTTCAGGACTTGTGATATTTTTAGCCATGCTGTTTCCCTGTATCTGTGCTGAGTTTTGAATTGTTCAGACATCATTTGATCAAAAAAAAAAAAAAAAAAAAAAAGAAGAAAACAGACTGCGTATGTGTGCTACAGTGACTTCAAGTAGAAACACATAAATTCCATTTTCCTCAATGATAGAGACTTCCTGCATAACATCTCAGATTTAATGCTCAGTAGGATGAGACAATGCGAGGCATTGTCCAAACCAGTTAGATACCTGGTGAAACTGAAGCAACACATATAAAGCTATCTCAGCTGACTTTATTTTATATTCTATTAATTTCTGCATGGGTATGGCTGGGTGTCACTATGAAACTGGTACCAGGGTCCATGTCAGTATAGCTGCTCTTTTGGACAGAATTTCACTTAATGCCTTCAGGATTTTTATTCATTAATGCTTTTTACTGCAGTACCAACATCTTTGGGTACCCCTAGTCCCACCAGAATTTTAAAATGAAATGGAGGGCCTAGCTCAATGGAACCAGCCAACGAGCTGATATGATAATTGCTGATATTAGGTGGGAGAGTTGTAATATCCACCCTTAGCTTACCCCAAACATCCAGCAGTACATTGAAGAAAATTAAAAACCCTTTTGGGGAACTATATTTCTGCCTTTGGCCATGCACTGATCCATACTGACAGTCCAAAGAACTCTATTGAAAATACAGCAAAATTCATAAATTAGATCTCTCTCAGTCAGCACACAATGAGAAAAAACCTCAAGTGATCCATAGCTCATCTTGTACAACAGATAACAAAATGATAGCAACATGAGCTTTGTTCTGAGTAGCAGTTTAGCAAACAAGTAATACCAGGGAGATCAGGAGCAAATTCTTGGTTTATTTGATTTCTGTCTGCTTGAAGAGTCCTATGAGCACTGGTCTTGAGGAGTGCTACTTTGAATCTGGCTTTATATGCATAATTATCTACTCACTGGATTGAGGCCTCCAAGGTAACGACCCTGACATTCTCAGTATTTGCTCCAATGAATAATTATTTCTCTAAAAATAATTACATTATGCAAAGTAGAAGAGTTTTTCTGAAATGAAGTGTTATATTTCCATTTGGTCAAAAGTGCAAAAGATAAAAAGGGTACAAGGAAAAAAAAGTCCTCTAGATATGAAATCTCTTTTTCCACAGTTTAGTTTCCCTGGCACATGGATACAGTCTTTTAAGTGGCAAACTAAGTCTGGAATGAACAGAATGTTTAACTTTCATCTCCACTGAACATTTATAACTTTTTCCATTCATATAACTATATTTAATAATCAGTCTTTTTCCCAAATGAGTAAATATCACTTGATATATCTGGACAAATGGCAGGTATGTTCTGCTCATTAACTGAATTGTGCATGTTACAGACCAGCTAATGAATCTGTCTGAGGATTGTGTCTGCTCAGGATCTCATCAATTGTTTGCATAAAAGACCAGTGCAGGGGTTTCATTAATGTCTCTTTAACTGTTTTTTAATTAGCAATTATGGCACTTTCCTATGATTTTTCAGAAGCTAATACACAAATAATACAAAATGTTTTTAGTAAAGAATAACAGTGCTTTAGAAATAAAATCCCCTTGTGCTATAAATATGGTCCTGAGAAATAATTGCCAGCTGTTTTTTTAATGCTTATTTTCTGCAGGAGAGATGATGACAGCTACATTCGCTCCAAGGAGACTGAGTAAGTACAGAACTCTGCTGAGACTTTTTCTCTCAAACTCCCTTTTCATGCTTGTGTTTTTCCTACACCCTTTTGGAGTCCATCAGACCACCACACACAATTATTAATGGATATCATGTGCTTTGCTCACTGAGGAGAGTTAAAATGCCTGCTACAGATTTGTAAAGCCAATCTGCTGTATACGAAGGGTGAGGGAATATAGCTTTAACCAGGACTCAGTTAGCCCTTTGAATTAGGGTGCTTATGAGAGCTGCAAATTAACACAAACACATGTGCAGAGCCTCCTTTGAACATGTGGGCAAGTTTGGCAACTGGTAATTTTAGCCTCTGAAACAAAGGGTTGATGGCCTTTACATAATCGACCCCAGCAGACAAACTGCAAAATGTAGCTTGAGGCTTTTCCTCTGGGATTAAATAAAACCTCCACCCTGAGAGATTTATCCATAGTAAAAAACCAGTAAAATTAAATAGATATGTATATCCAAGTCTAGACTAAATCTTTCCTAATTTATTTTCCTGAAAAACTTAGAAAACTTTGGAAATAAATAAAGGAAAAAAATAGCCACAATGATTAATTTCAGGAATATTTCCACTTATTTTGGGTAGAGTTTTGAACAATCTGATACACAAAGAGACTAACCTGAAAGTTTGCATTTGCCTCAATGGTTTCATTAGCTCCTTCATGCTCACCAGTACATTACCAGAGCTGTATCATGAACAGCAAGGGAAGGAGATCCCATCAAAAACCCCCCTTGATGGAACATCTTTACAAGTAAAGCAATAGCAAAAGGCCACAAGTGTGCAAGGAGCCATAGCTTTTGGCTGCTAAAACCCCACACTGTTGAAGAGCGGTGCAGGCAACACCATAACCTTACAGTGTTCTTAAACGTAGCATGGAAGAAATTGCCATGATCAAGGAGGGGAAGAGAATTCTGCCATGTAGACACACATCATGTTATGTTACTTCCTAACAGGTTGACAGGATAGGATCTGGCCTGTTTGCTTTATTACAATTGTTTTAACTAAAATGTTAAAGGAGTAAAAGTTACAGCAGACAGAGACACCTTCATTCCAACTGGAGGAAGATGAAGCAGTGTTGCCAACAATGTCTTTAAGATTTTATCTCTTAGTGCTTTACACTCCTATCTATCTTCAGCTTAAGAGATTCAAATTCATGTAATTTGCATCCCTCCAGATACCTTAGGTACCATATGGCTCCAGTGCCTCCCCTTCCACCCCTCCTGCTGAAATTTGACCTACTGACTAACAAAGGATTCATGGGACCAGAATGGAAACAACAACCAAAAAAAAAGAAAAAAAAAAGGGAAGAAGAAAAAGGAAAGAAAAATCCCACTCTGCACAGATGGCCTAATGTAGCCTCTCCTGAGGTCAGCAAGAGAGTCCTGAACTCTGGGTAATGTTCCCATCGCTGTTTATACATTTTATATTAGGCAGTCCTTGGTAAAAGTAAAAATAATTCTGAGAGCAGGAATCTGGAATTCAGGCTTCCTGTCACCTCCTTGATGAATATCTTAGCAACTAGGCTGGTTTATTTTTAAAATGATTCCAATCCCTGACTTAGCTGGAGCAGAATAATTTGTGTACAATGTACTCCTGCAATGTTCTTCAGACCAAACAACAGTAATGAGTCTTTAGTCATTAATCAAATTACTCATTTCCTATCATGAAGTATGAACTTTGTCGATTCACTTTTCACACTTCTTTCTCTACCAGGCAAGCAACCAAAATCAAGGCTCCTTTTATGGTCCCAGACATTTCTTGGAACACCACAGGTGCTATAATAAATAGAGATACCTAACTTTATAAATGATGGGAACTGTTATGGCAAGTTACTGAAGTGAAAGATTGCTAAACTGTTAAGTTAAGAAAGAAGGAGACATATACCATTAGGGAAAAAATATTCAAAACATTTACAATGTTATGGAGAAAAGTCTACCAGTTCACTGTGTGTCCATTAAGATGATGGCATTGGCTATGTGCACTTTTGTGTATGCTTTTCATTCTGTTTAAATACTCTGCTCAATATGTCCTTGCATTCAAGCTAAAATGAAAAGTTTTTACAGGCAATCTCATTCTACCTGCCAAATGACAGACCACTGAAAAGATGTTCTGATACAGAGTGGCCTCTTTCACCTACCCCTTCCATCCAGTCCACTTAAGAAATTATGTTCTTCTCCCTGCAATGCCCTTCTTTTAATACCTTTCCTTTTATTTTCTGTAATGTTCCTCCTTTGTTCATCTGTGGTGGTTCTGAATGCTAATGAGTCCACTTCTGATTTAGCATTTTGTGAGGTCAGTCTGTGAGCAGACCAGAGCAGACATTGCATTTTGAATCCCAGATTAATTAAAGAAATCTTGAACAAGGACTCAAGGTCGCTTATTGAGGGAGAGAAAGAAAAGAAAATATTGGTTCAAAAATTATAACCAGCAAATTAAATTAGGGTGAAGGTGTCAAAAATGTTGCAGACAGCTCAGGGATCCTATATCTTAGGGAGACAAATTTCAGTCTTGATTAGTGCTTGCAAGGTATACACAGATGGCTGTGATAGGGGAGTACCTACCAGCAGGTATTTCAAAACATGTTGCCCAAATGGATGCTGGTTCAGAAGGACAACTAATTTGTCTGCATTTAATTAAACTTTTTTTTTTTTTTTCTCAGTAGGATCATACCTAAAGAAGCCTACACTTCAGCATAGGAATAGTATTACGTTAGAATATTACCCATAAGAGCCAGGCATGTATAAAAGTGGGCCTTTCTGCATGCACAAGGAAACCTCTACATCCTGGCCAAGCTGAGTGGTCAGAAAGGAAAGCATCTGCTTTTGTTCACCTTTTAGTTCTACAGCTTTAGATGAATTGCCTGCAGAATATAAGGCAGAGAGAAGCAGAAAATAACTGTAAGGTTTAGAGTGGGTGAAACATCTCTTCTAAAAAATCTTTGTGTCCAGTTGCAACTTTAGAGGCTTTAGAGTTCTGTTTTGCATACTTATTTACCGTGTTCTGATGAGAATGACTTCCCATTTCAACTAGACTGGCTTGGGAGATAAATGTTTTGTCATTTTTACAACAGGATAAAAAGAGGTATGTTCATACAGTGAATATAATTCTGTCACAGACAACAAAAGAACACTCCCGAAATACTCCAAACCAACCAACCAATAAAATAAAAAACCTCACAAATCCCTTTTAAAAAAGCTTTAAGAAGGAGCTTTTGGTTAAAGCTTTAACCAAAACTTTAATTTTTAAGCTTTTATAAAGAATAAATATTTTTTTCAAGAATTCTGTCTGAAAAAAACTTCTGCAGCTACTGGAGAAAGATTTAGATACGGGCTGACCATTAGATCAGCTCAGTCTCTCCCTGAGATCCCTCAAAAGTGAGGAAACATGTTCCTGTTGTGCCTTTATGGACATCAATCTCTTCAGAGGAAGAGTTATGCTGGTTGATATTGGTATTTATGTTGAACAGTTCTCCTTTGGACCTAATCCTATGACAAATTTAGAACTCCCTAATCTTTTTTATGTATCTGGGAACAAATGAAGAGAACATAAAGAACTTCCTTAAACCATATCTGACAGCACGGACTCCCTGGAGAATCAGAGTAGCTACAAGTGCTGCTGCTTTCCTTTCCTTCAAAGGGAAGTTAGGATTGGTATTCCCCCAAAACAATGTATTGTGTCCAGCCATGACACAATAAATCCAGCAATCAAGAAGCCCATTCATCGAGTCTAGATCTTACTGAGCCTGTGGGCACATGTGTGCACAAGCTGTAGGTGTCCATGCACCCTTCAGTCTACAATCAAGAAAACCAAAGAATCAAACACAGGACACACAAAGCCCCATTACACTCTGAAGAGATAAACAGATAATTCCAAATATTGACAGAAGAAAATAGAGCAAAGAGTGGCTCCACCCGGACAGTCAAGTCTCATGAAGAGGGACTTGTGATTTCTGCATGCATTAACCAGAGCCTCCGCAGCACCCTCCTTTCTGAGTGAAAAAAATCCCTCCAGATCTGCTCTCATCAAACTGAAGTTGCTCCCACTGCAGAGGATTGCTGCAGTCATCTTGTTGATTTTATTGATTTTAATTGTCATGGCAAATTTACAATAGTCTCCACCATGTTCTCCCAAATTACAAGATCCAAGATCGGTCTTGAAAAACAGATCACTTTACTCCAAATCCCATTTGACTAAGAGCAATCAGAAGAACTTAAGTTCAGTCTGACCTGAGATTTCAGAGAGAAATAGAGAACAGTCTTCTCAATTAAAAAAAAAAAAAAAGTAGAAAATAACAGTTTTGACAAGTCACACATTTCCTTTGATTGAATTTTAAAGGTTTTGGGTTGAGTATTTTGAAAAGAAATAAGAGAGATGGTGAGGAACCATTCTAATGTTTTGGAAAAGACCATAGTTAGTTTATTAATTGCAGAAATTAAAGGTTCATTTCCTTTGCCTGAATGAGGATACTGAAATTCCCAGTCTCTGTGTAGCTGGGCAAGGCCTCAGGGTGGATAGTTACAGCTGTAGCTCTATCAATTGGTGATGGGGATGGAACTCCAGAAAAAATATTTTCTCATTTTTGTATTCAAAGAAAAAGTCACAGGGTCATTCTCTTTTGCCTTTTGTCAGTGAATATTTTTGTATTTTATACCTAGGAGTATTTCAAATAGACCTGTTTTGCTCTGCTGCACAGCCTGATGAAGGGTGGTCAGGGAAGCTGTCTCAGAATTTCGCAATGATTGTCCATCTAGTTTGCTCAAAACAAGGCTTCTCAGTGCAAGAACAGGGCTCTAACTACCAGGCTAGAGGTAGAGCTGTCACATCTCCTCTTTAATGAGCATTTAAAATACTCTGTTCTGCACTTCCAGACAAACAAACTGTCACAGAATGTCATTATAACAATGTAATGAATGTATTTATATGCCAGTGTATATATTCAGAAGCTACCACTCCTACCGAAGAAAAAGGCACTAATCTGCAGTTGCTGCCACTTGAGCTGTAAGGACATTTGCATTAACTGTTCTCTTTTTCTCTCTGATATGTTAATCTCTCAGTTTATAGCCCCAAGCACTGTGCTGAGCAGTGACAGTCACACAGTCCTGCCAGGTGGCATGTTTTTAGCCTTATCCTATTAGCTTAATAAAGCCCCTCTTTGTGTACAGCTAAGATGGTGAAAATTATTAAAAATTTTAGGATCTCATAATTTCATTCTTCTGATTACTCTGGGGAGTTGAGGGAGGCATCTTATGCAAGCTAGTTGTAAGTACAATTAGTGACTGCTAGGACATACATCAAATACTTTTTCACAACTACGGAATGGTCCCAAGAAAAATTTTGCTGCTCAATCAGAAGCTGTTCATACACTGTGTTTTCATTGGACACACAAGAAGATAAATCTCAGCTCAGATCCCTGCCTTGCTCTTTTCCAATGCAGACTACACATCAACCATCCAGAAGAGAAAGAGCCTTTTCTGGCACGTCTGCATGTCATACTTCTGGGAGTTCCCAGCAACACAGCGACCACAGCTCACAGCTGCTGCTTTTTTCTCTCCAGTTTTCATTTTCACTCATTTTCAGGGCATTTCAAGACTTATTTTCTTTCAGCAGCTGAACTACTATAAGTGTTATGAAGGATTTAATAACATATGAAGCATTCTCTCAGAAACCACCAGCCATGCACCATATATTAGACTCCCAGTGTTTTCATCTATAGCACAGGGAAAATGCTCAGGATTATGAAAACTGGACTCATTGGACCTTCCTCTATGTGCTGCACTATGGCAGATTGATTTCAGACATTAAATAACAAGAAAGAAATCCAAAAAACCTCATGTGAGGTCATATCCTGAGTTTTTGCTGCAGCAAATTCACATCAGCTATAGTTTGAAAGATGAAGGGGAAATAAATATTGAGAAAGAATACTTGAAGAGTGTAGTGCAGTTTTAATTTATTTTTATGTGACCCATTTGTGGCAGAGATCTAAATAATAACATGTAGTTATTTTTCCCTTTTTAGGTGCAGTACTGTAAGCAGACTTGTGGTGCTGAGGGCACATTGATAGGTTATCATAAATAGTAGTTAAGTAGTGAGGAATTTGGGGTCAAAATTTTAATACCTGCACCACTTGCACTTCTGCTTGCACATGCTTTTATACCTCACTCTTTAAAACTTTGATCCTCCCTTCTCCCAATTTTAGAGTTTCTTTCTGTGCTGCTTACTGGTGTTCTGGAGATCCAGCTGTCCTCAGATGCAAGTAAATTTTACTAAAATCAATGGAATTCTCCATTATCTTTGAATTTGAATATTTTATACTTCACTTGTGGACACAGAAATATGATTGTCAGTTAATAGCCCATAGCTATTTTTTGGTTTACCAGCTCTTTGAGCTTGTCATTAGGAAAGCTTCATTCTCTTAGGAAATAGTCCCAGTGGAGGATGTTTAATCCTCTTTCCCTAAGCAGAGACCATCAGATATCTCATTGCACTTCCTATCCTATATGCATACCTAGGATCCTAATAATTTAAATATTTACTCAGCTACTGGACAGAATTCATTAAACACTGAGCATGAAAGTATTCTCTAGAGAACCAGAAAGAGAGTTATCTAATACTGATATTAGGTTATGTTTGGCTGGACTGAAAAAGAAATGAAAGCTTCAATCACAACATACCAAGAACTCAGTTTTTCGTTGCAGAAAGCTATGCATTCAGCTTTTAAAACTCTGATGCTTTACACAATGTTATACCCACTTCACCTTAAAAATCATTGTCTGAAGTGAAGCAGAATGTTGGAAATTACAGCTGAGAGGGTGAAGAAAGAGGCACTGAATATTTTTAATCATTTTTATTAATCATAAGTTGAAAAAAAGGGCTGAGAATTGTTGTCTGCTCAAGGAATATGATGAGATGGGGAGTGAAGTGTCTGTATTCTAAATGTCTGCTTCACCAAAGCTCAGAACTACTCGTGCAAATGTACAGCTGGCAAGTGGAGAAAAGAAGAAAATGGGTATTTTTCTACACTAACACACTGAATAAACCCACTCATTCTTCTGACGCAGTGGGAGAGTGGGAGACATTCAGAAGCAAGGTGGACGTGGGACTGTGGACTTATATTAAAATAGCAGCCATCATTAGCTTTCCTCATGTTTTCTAATTAACACAATTTAAAATAAAAATCAAATGAACCTGTCAATGCTTTGAAGTACCTTATTATTCACAGTGATTTGTTTATGATGTTTTTTTTCTCTTGAACTAATTTAGAATAGGGATGCACTGCCGAGGCTGCTTTATTGCTTCATTTTCAGTATATCAGTGTTGAATGTGCAATCCCACAGCTGGGTACAATTCTCAGCAGTTCAGTCACATGAACAGAGTTGGGTACACTGAAAGTCAAAACTAATTCTTGGTTTCTTTTTCAATGTGCATCTCATTAGCCAAAGAGGACGGTTTAGAAGCAATTAATCAGTGAAATTTACATTGCATACACTGCTTATGCTAATTTATAGCAAAACATAGATGCTATAATCCAGACAACAAAGGTTCCAGGCCAAAGAACAGATGAAGAACACAGGAGAGTAAATGAAAACAAACAAAAGAATTTAGTCAGAGGTGAAAAAATTCAGTAGAGAGAGGTGTGAATTTTATTTTCCTAAAATTAAAAATTATTTCTGAGAAGAATAAATTAGATGGATCTGAAGCAATGACAAGAATTTAGGAGCTTGCACAAAGTGAGGAACTAATAAAAAAATCCTTTACAATTCTAACAGCTTTGATTTTGGTGGTTTCTCTCCAGAATTCAACTACCTTTTCTTTAAGTTTGTCAGCATTTTCATTTTCCATCCTTTTTGTTGAAAAATTTTTCCAGGCAGTGAACATGAGGCAGAGGAATCAAAAGCTGGGTGCTTACCCTTGGCTTTGCTGACTGCCCCTTAGCACATCTCTTCACCTTTCCCACCTGCTTCCCACCCTGCTTTTCCTGCCACAGCTGAAAGCTGTCTGTGAGACCAACAAATTCACAGCATCCAGCCCAGGTTTAGTCCATTCACATGGGGGTACATGGGAACAACTACAGTACAAATAATAATGTCCCCTTCTCCCCAGCCAGCAGGGTCTTAGCATGTAAAAAACCACTGAGGATCTCCACCAGGATGACCATTCATATCAGTTTTTTTCCTATTCCCAAATTAATCTAGCTGTATTTGTTTTCATCTTAAGGTAATAAACAGAAGTGTTATTTCTGTAATGTTTCATGAATATGCAATACCAATAAATGAAACAGATCCCCTAAATGCTTTTTTTGAGGGTGAGCTTTTTGAAAAAAGAAATATAACTATGCTGGCTGTCCAGTTGCAGTAGGAAATGAAACTGCATCTATCATCAGCACAAAAGGAGACAAACCCTACCTAGTACTGTATTCCCCTGAAAGCACGAGTCACAGRCCTATTGAGAACAAAATATGGATGTCAGATGGTAGCCCCTCAGGCTGTCTGGCAACCTGCTTGCTGCTCAGAAAGAGGTAGCAGCTGCTTCATACAAGACTAATAAGGATGATAGAAAAGCCTATGCTGGCTTTCACAGATCCACTCCTGAAGAAAATAGGCAAGGCAGGCTGTATTTGAACCTCAGGAAAGAAGCAAATCCTAGTAAATGGGCTTGGAAGCAAGTACTGGTGGGTAGTCATTGTTTATGGAGAATCAAGAATGATTTAGTCCTCTGATTAATTTATCTCTTATTTTTTATTTAATTTAAAATCCTATAAAAAATAGAAATGTTTTATGCTGTTTTACACTGTCCTACATTACATTTGGGCTCTTTTACTGGGAATTTAAAATGAGTTAAGAGAATTCAGCTGCCCACTTTGCTAATCCCACTCAGCTCAGTAGGCAGCTGGTGCTGGAATGCTGTGAGGAAGGGAGGGTCATATGCAGAAATCCACCAAGATACTGCAGGAACTTCAGTTTCAAAAAACTGTCAGTTACTGGAGGCAAAAGGTCAGGAGATGGACCAAAAGTTCTGTATTATTCCAGAACAGAGACTTCATGATTTTCTTTGAAGTATTGAAAACAAAAGGATTTTGGGTGGTTTCTTTTTTCCTTTAACAGAAGAAAAAAAAAATGAGGGGGAAGAGGGGGCTTTCTTGAGCAGATACTTTCAGCCACTGGATCAGTCAGAAAAAGTGTCTATAGAAGTACAAGTGAGTAAGAGCAAAAGCAACCTGTGGCTGATAAATGGATTACTTTTAAAGAAAACTACAGTTGTGGGAACATAATTTGTGAAATCAGTTAACCTTTTAGAAATATTTTTAACTTCATTAAAACATATTTGATAAAAAGGTCTTGAAATTAGAAATTTAGTCTGAGATTAGAAATAAACAAAAGCAATCATTGGCGTTTCTTTTTTTTTTTAATATTCAAAATGCTTTTCATTATTATACTTTTGTTTTCAAGCCTTCTCCTCTTAAAAAAAAGTTTTATTCCCTGTCAAAAGCAATGTTTTGTTTAAGCAGGAGTGGCTTTTTACAAAAACCCTCTTAAATCACTGAGAAGCTAAAATAAATCCTGGCTTGTCTCAAAAGGTGGGGTTTTTTTCCTTTATCTTTTTTTTTTTTTTTTTGTCATTTTCAGAGCTTCTAGGAAAAAAAGAATCCTTTTATTCATACAGCTGTAGTGAGGCAGAGGGGGAGAAGTGGTTTGCTGATTAAAGGAAGCATGCTGAAGTCTCTCTCAAGAGATGCTGCAGCCAATGCATTTCAAGGTCTATGATGCCATAGCTGTTTCCTTTGTCCTTCTCAAAACAAAGGATTGTGTTCCCCTTACATATTTTTGCTCCCCCTGAACAAAAGACAGCTGATCCTAAACATGGGGAAGCAATAACAGACCCTTGTAAGCCAAGAACTGGGTGTCTTGGGCCAGCCCTGGCAGAAGCTTTCAGGTGTGTGCAAATAGAGATTCAAGTAGATACTCATTGTAGGAAGTTTGTAATTCAGCAGGCTGAAATAAAATGAAGGAGTAGCAGATCATCATTAAAATGGCTGGACATTTCTCACTCCTTCAGAAACCCTGATGTAAACAGTACCTGGCACAACAATCCTGCTCAGGTACTAGTCTGACACCCACAGAAACTCTTTCTTTCAAGAACATTATTTTCAAATTGAGGTCAGAGTCAAAATATAAGATTCAAGCTAGATTAAAAGATTCAACTTGTCATGTTCCTTTCCATGATTTTACTTGCTTTCTGTTGTTGGTGACAGGTCTCTCAGTAAAATTTAAATCTGCATAAAGAGTGGAATATCTAGAAATAAAAGTTTTAACCTTCAAGTAATCTCCTGCAGGCTCCCCCTCCCAACCTCTGGGGAGCTGAAACCCTTCCTTCAGCTTCCAGCCTGTAAGACAGACACAGTATTATAGTTCCTTCCATTTTTCCATTTTTTTTTTACCCTTCTTCCCTATGTGGTATTGGATGTTGTTTGCAGCAGCCACTMTTAGGGAACGTTTTAGACCACCTTCTCCAGAGGGTTCCTTAACTACCTCAAAAAATGTGACAGCAAATGCCTTGTTCAGGCCCAAATCAGGGCTTAAGCTCCTTGCAAATGTGTACATTTGAGAGTTTAAATAAAAGCAAGTCTTGACAGTTCACCCACAGCTGACAGAATCTGTAGAAATTGTTAAAATAWTTTTCTAAATCAAGTTATAAAAATATATTCAATGAAACTGTGTCAAAATCTCATAAAAATAGGGGAGTGTCTTAAATGTCAAAAAGCATTTAAATGCTAATGAATGTCTGTTTCACATATAAATGAACAAGACAATTTAGGAAATAAAAATGATCTCTTTCCTCCATGGCCTATTGATTATGTGCCTGTAACACCTCAGTGAATAGGATACCACCCACTTCTTCGATCAGGCTTTTTACTCATTATAGATATTCTGAGATATCTTTCAAGCATCAACATTTTCAAATATGCAAGAGCTGTGATGGCTGAAGGGCAGCCTTGTTATCTATTCAGATAACGAACAGAGAGTGCCAAAYGCAGCCATTATATTAAATCCTGGAAGAAATTCAGCAGTGTCATCCAAGTGATATGATGTACATTTCTTTTATAAAAAGCTTTCAACACCTCTCTAAGTTAGTTAATGAAGAAGTGAAAAAAACTGAAAAATTATATCAATAGCACAAAAGAAAAAATATGTCATCCTTGATTTGAAATATCTGTAAAATGTTATTCACATCAATACTTCTCTTAGGAAAATTAATTTTTAAAGGTATCCTGGTCATCATACCTGAGTAGAGGGTCTTTTCCTTCCAATTCCCTATCTGGGAAAACTGGGACACTGGGAAACTCTCCTGTAGGTTTTATGAAAGAAAATTCTCCTGAGGTTTTATGAAAGAAAGGATTATTCTTGAAGTTTGTTTCAAAGCCATTATTTAAAAGAACTCCATAAACACTAGAACTTTCAGTATCCAAAACACCATTTTTTTCTGAAAATGACTGTGCTTGGATATGCATATATTTCAATGATAAAGTCATTTTCTCAAGGCCAATTTAGTGTGCACATGTCTTTCCTGTCCAAGCTTTGCTGGCTCTCATTCTACATGTGAGCTGGTTTGGAGGGAMAAAACACAGCCCTACAGAGCCCTCCATCTCTCCAACAGATTGCTTTTATTGATAAAAATGGAAAACCCAGGGTCCAGTWCAGCACTGAAGCATTACTCTCCTGCAGACTTTCACACCTGTCTTTCTCKGTGGTAAAGCATGCAGCACATGGAGCATTTTCTCAGCTACTGTTGAAAAATGTTCTTCTGCAAAGAGCTGGATGGGGATTGCTGTCAGAGCCCTCAATAATATTGACTGTGCTCCCCTTCTCTTTCAGGGATACTGGGCTCTGGAAGTTCTGTTCTGGGTTATCTGGGCTCTGAAGTTCCATTCTCTCATCTCCTGGAAAAGTCAGCACTTCCCTCTCTTGCAAGGASACAAACTGAAAATTATGAAATCAGACAGGTGAAACACACGAGTTCTAAGCATTTAGAAMATTTAAATTTAGAACAACAGTTTAAACATTTGGATTACAATTTATGTGTAGTCATATTATACCAAGAAATTTATTGATTCAGCTGTAACAATAATGTAAATGCACAACTCACGGGCCATGACTAAAAGGCTGAATGGACGTGGAATCCTTGCAAGTAGAAACACTAAAGTTGATTTTCTTTTCTTTTCCTCATTTGAAGATTAAAAAAGAAATTCAATCTTTTACTCCTCTAAAAAGAAAATTCCTTCTGGTTACTGGCACATTTTCAAAGGTACTTAAACTTCGAGCCCATGTAAAATTTATGCTATAGGAGACCTGAATTTTAAAAAATCAATAAATATCCAATTCTTAAAAATTACAGGTTCAGATAGGCCAAATATTGATAAGTATCTGCATGGAACATATGTCTTCAGCCCCGATATGTAAATTCACACTTCTAATTTTTAAAATATTTTCTATTCAACATGGACAAAATTAATAGAGTTCCTTTTCCAAGCTTAATTTTACTTTGAAATAAAACAAAAGTTTAAACTTTAATTTTTCATGGTTTTATATGATTGTTTTTTGTAAAGAAAATAAAWTTTTTTTTTTTTCAATTTGGTGAAAGAAAAATATGTTCCAATGTTTCTCAGCACAGCTGGTGGATCAAAGCTAAATTACCTAAACCATTTTGTGATTAAATGTGCATTTGACTGGTAGATTCTTTGTTCTATAAACTTTTTTCTGTTGGCAAAACAGAGGCAGGTGTTTTGGCTGCTCAATTAGTCACAGAATCACAGAATAAGCTGAGTTAGAAGAGATCTACAAGGATCATCCAGCACAGCTCCATCCCCAAGAGCCCCACCCTGTGCCTGGGAGCATTGTCCTGTGGTCCTTGATTTGATTCTTTTATGTTTYGAGGGTATTGTTTTCAACAGAAAGGTATTAATGTATATATTCTGCTGTGGTCTTGTATACAAAAGGCATCTTGTTTAATGCTGGGTCAGTGAAGGAAAGTTCCCCATCAGGGATTATGCAGTTCTGAAAACTGCTGCAGAGCAGTTCAAAACTCCCAAGTAATATCAGAAGGAACCGAAATTAGCAATACAAATCAAATCCTTCAGAAATGYGTGCTGAGCCAAAACAACATCCCTGCTCCACAAGAAAGTTTASAAGGGGATGGCTTTCTATGGCTTTCATCTCTGATGTCTTGTTCCACTGAAGGCCAGGGTTTGTGGGACTTTTGTGAAAAAATAAAGCTTTCCTGTGTTGCCCACAAGTGAATTAATTAATTCATTTTCTGTACAGCTAAAATCTTCATTTCTGGCACTCTATCCTGCAAAATAGACCAAATGCAGAACACAAAAACCCATAAAAATCATCAATTATGAATTTCCAGCCAATAAAACCCACTGTGACTCTTGTATGAGACATTTGGCTTTCAATTCCTAACATACCAGCATAACATAGTACATCATGCATAGGAATTAGGGCAGCAGGTATCAGTGAGGAGTGAAGTYACTTTTCAGCATTAAGTATGTACAGCTCTCTAGACATCCTCCTCCATCTTCCTAGATGTCTTCCTCCTGTTACAGGTTCTGCAATCCATCTACTTGGAGATCCTCAATATTATGCAAGTCCCATTTAACAGTCAGAACTATAAAAGAAAACTTTTAGAAATGGAAACTGTTTGTCAAATAAATTTTTTTTCAATATCCTTATTTTTGCCATTGTTCTATGCCAATTTAAAAGATTAATTCTTTAAAACTTAAGCTTTTTTTTACCTACTTTTGCAAAAGAAGTCTGTATTTCTGAATGTTAAAAAGTACAAAGAAAACACCTTTTTATTTCTGAAGCCAAAACATCTGAATCTCAGCTATAATTAATACATGGAAGTGTATATAACACAAAAGATCATTATCACAAGATCTAAAGTGAGTGAACATATGGTGGTAAGCCAAATAGCACAGAAATAGTATGAATAACAACACCAAGTCATTAGGTAAACAGGGAGGAAAGGAAGGTAACATTGCATGAAATAACTGGTGACAGGATAGCATTTGTGAGCTGAGTTTATGTTTAATGATGTTTCTTTTCCATGGAGCAATTGAGGGTAACATATGATGCCAGTGATGTGGACATAATTTGGGTGCACTTTTCTAATTAAGTAAAATGCCCTTGAAAACAATGGTGGGAAGATCACAAAGTCAAATGCTGCTCTTTAGATTCAGACTTAAGAGTTCAGGACAATCCAAGGCACAGGGAAGGTCCTCCCCATCACCCCACCCCTGGATGCTTGTTGTATCCAAGCAAATAGCCCACAGGGCTATGAAAAATGGCCCACAGAGCTCATTAAAGCCTTGCTGTGCTCACCAGGACACCCAAGATCACAGAGTCACAGCAGCATGCTGCAGACTGATATTGCAATTGACAGMGCTGCCCTGACACAAGTGCATTGCTCCAGGATTCTGGGCACATTGGATTTGGGCAGCTCAGGAGCTGGGCAATGCATTGCTGAAGTATAGGATGACAGTGAAAGGATCCTGAAGCATTAGAATGTATCAAACACTTTGGATAATAACCCTCTCAAATTTTAATCTGGCACACGGTCAACTACRACTGCCAGCTCTGAGAAGGAGGAGGGAAAGGACTGGTATCAGTAGAAAGGGTGCTGCTTAGAATTGTTTCTTGAGAGATAGAAATAGCATGAAGCTGATGGGAGCAGCTCCAGGGAGAAATAACATTCCCTAGTGAAATCTAACAGAAATAGCCTGTACAGTAGTTTCACCATGTCACAGAGTGAATGGTGACAGTGCACAGAGGGTATTTCTATGCAGAAAATTACTGAGAAGCAGTAGGAGCAGGAGACATGTTACAAGATCAACATGACAAAGTGAGCAATTAGGCTTTCATGGAACTGAGGACAGAATTTTCCTGCACTCTGTCATCAGCTCTCAGGGCTAAGGCTGATGCTTGTGACCTTGCAGAGGCTGATCACAACAGGCCACGCTGGGTCGGGACCTATTGAGTTGCTTCCTTCAGTGGAGGTGATGGAGTTCATTCCAAATGTAGCTACTCTGAGGCATTAAACAAATAAAACATAGTATGCATTAAAATAACATTATTAAGGTTACAAAGGTTACAGAGTCAAGCGTTCAAAAGCTGCTTCTGCAGCCTTAATTCAGTCCCCATTGTGTGTTTTCTCCATCTTCCCATGACTCTCCCTAATGCTTCTACATCAAAAATTTGCCTTATAGTGAATTTTGTTCACTCTATCCCAACAGTGGGCAAGAGCTTGTAGAAAATATTACATGTAGAATATGGATGACTTTATACAGGARCTATCTGTTCACCATTTGTTTGATCTTCCTGGTTCAATATGTGGTCCCAGGATATATTTGCTGAACAATATGCAAACTGCTCAGACTTATTCCCTGYTTTTTTTACTCAGACTAGTGTAAGAGTACCTTAGGTGTCTCAGAGAGGCACCCAAATTCAGAGATTATGCTCTCCATGGCAATAGAAAGACTAAATCCAGCTATAGGGAGATAGAAGTGGGGACTTGCCATTTAGTTCTGAATCCAGAAAACCTCTTCTGTAAAGAGATACATAAACAGGGGGAAAAAACTGCCTTAACTTCAATTAAATCTGAAATCACAGAGAAAGGAAGTCTACTGCCAYTCAAATGGGTACTGGTATATTCTCTTCCCAGTTAAGCTTTATTTTTGCCACAACTAGCACCAATATAAGTGTTGCCATATGTTTACTGCTATCAGAAACTCCATTATAAGCCAGTAAACAAGCTAGACGTTACCATAGTTATAACTTAATTGCATCCTCTGGGAAGGGAGCTGTCATCAGGTCAGGTTTTCTGAAGTCACARAATTAACAAATTTCTATCATTAAGCCTTTCTTAACACAACCAGTGTTTGAACAGAAAACCCATTGGCAAAAGCTGCAGATACTGGTGAAAGCAGCCATGAACATTCACTTAATTCACATTTTTCCAACATGTGATTGAGTTCCTGACTGGGCTTTTTTTTGGAGGTTTTATACCACCTTCTCGAACATTCTTAGGTCAAATCTGTCTCTTATATACAAAAAAACTTTTCCAAGGTTGAACTGTGGCCAGCTGGACACTGCTGAATTCTTACCTCAGGCCTCATGGTATGTTTGGGAACAAGTCTGGTAGCTCTGGTAACCAAAATGGCCTTAAATTTTGTTTAGTCCATGAACCCAAATAAACAATAGCTGAGAATAACTTGTAGGCAGAAATATTTGGTCACAATAATTTTGTAATACAACAAAAAACAAAACCACAGGAAAACCAAAAGCCAAAAGAGAAGACATGTTAATGGTTATAAATGAAAGCATCTTTGTCAAAAGATTTTACTAAATGAGTATCTACTTAAGCCATTTTTTCCTTCTGATTTATAATATTGTGATATCATCCCTCTGGAAGAGCAGAGCTTGGAAACTTATGCCTTAGGACCTTGATTTAAAGGAGCTTTTGCCTCCTTCCAGTGTAACTAAAGGCTCCAGGAATTAGGCACCTATTTTTAGCACTATGAAAGCTGATAATTAACCTCAAGAAGTTCAACAAGGCCAAATGCAAGGTGCTGCACGTGGGTCAGAGCAATTCCCAAGWGCAATACACACTGGGGGATGAAGGGATTGAGAGCAGCCCTGGGGAGAAGGSCTTGGGCACTGGAGGATGGAGAGCTGGACATGAGCCAGCCATGTGCACTCACAGAAAGCCAAAAATGTCCTGGGCTGCATCACGAGCAGTGGGGACAGCAGGCTGAGGGAGGGGATTCTGCTCCTGCTCTGCTCTRGTGAGACCCCGGCTGGAGAGCTGCATCCAGCTCTGGGCCACCAGCACAAGAAAGACATGGACAGGTTAGATACATGTGAGACATGTATGTCCACAGGGGATCAGGGGGGGATCACAGGGCTGGAACACCTCCTGTGAAAACAGGCTAAGGGAGTAGGTACTGATCAGCCTGGAGAAGAGAAGGATYTGGGCAGATCTTACTATGGTCTTTCAGTACCTGAAGGGGGCTTATAAGAAAAAAAATAGGTCAGATTTTTAGCAGGGCCTGTASTGATGGTTTTAAAGTGAAACAGGGTAGATTTATATTGGATATCTGTCATCCTGGTTTTTAAAGATTTTCTAAGTTGACATTCTTGTAGTGAACTTTTTCACACACTTCCTGTAAATAACTCATTGTTTTGCACTCCTTTATGGAAGAAGARAAAGTTGATAGACTGTTAGTTTGACCAGTGGATTGGAGAGGTGGCACTGTCACCCTCCAATCCACTGTCATTCTTAGAAAACTATAAATGTTAGAGTCAGAAAAYMAACTTCCCTTTTTCTTCACCTTGAGAACAGCAGTGTGAGCTTGTKTTCTGTCGTGTCCTGTAGCGACAGATATCAGGAAAGAATTATCTGCTATGAGGGTAGCAATACTCTGTCACAGGTTTCCCAGAGAGGTGGTAGATGCCCCAACTCTGGAATTGTTTAAGGACAGATTGAATTGACCTTTGAGCAACGTGACCAAGTGGGAGGTGCCCCTGCACATGRCAGGGTAGTTGGACTAGATGATCTTTAAATGCCCCTTCCAACCCAAATTATTTTATGATTAKTAATAATAACTACATTGTTCAACATATCACATCTTTATCTCTGTAAATACAGCACTCTGTAGTCTTCTTAATGAGCTTTTTTCTTACAGGTAACAACCTTTGTTTATTCTATCATACTTAGATACATCGACTATTTATTTCAGTTTTTGTCAGGATTTCTTTTTTMTAAGTGACCACTAACAGGGATATTGCAATAACATTGCTCCCTCCAAACGTTTCTTATCTGGGCCAGCCATGGTCTCTAGGACCTCAGTCTTGGCCCTCAGTTGCCATTAGGGTTAGGAACTCTGCCATTCACAGTTCCACAGGCTTACAGCTCCAGGGACACTGGGGCTGAAAAAGTCCTGCCAAGGGGAGTTTGGCATTTGCATCAGCAATGCTCCCTCCCCCCAGTCTGGGCCACTCACAATGCTGGGACCTCAGTCTCAGCCTTCAAGTACCCTTGGGCTTGGGGTTCAGAGATCCACCAGGCTGACCGCTTTGAAACTTAAGGAAAAAAAATAAGTCAAATACAATAAATTCCAAAACTGAYGAATGTAATGGGATTTCCACTAAATAAAATGCCTTTTACATGTGAGACAAAACATTTTCAGGATCATTTTATTGCATCTATACAAATTCCTACCCTATATTATTCTTTATTTTTCCTTTGGGAAACTGACTCAAGCTGTCAAAAAAAAAAAAAAAATCCAGAAGCAAAAAAGAGAAATAAGGTAGAAAAAAAGAGGAAGCAACAAGGAAAATCAAAACATTTAGACACTCACTTGCTTTCATGGCACTGAAGCTTTGTGAATTACAGATTAAATTTCCGTCTTTCTTGGATAACTTTCCTCCTTTGGCCTTGACTTTGGCAAAACCCACAAATTTCCCAAGTTCTCTTCCTTCCAYGCTGTGATGGGTTTCTCCACCACCTCCAACCCCACCATCTGCAGCAGCAGGACAATGCACAGATGGCYCCCAATTCTTTTCATAGGTATCCTGCCCTGAAGACGTAATATCACAAAGAAGTTCCAGCCTGAACAATAGCACACCTCTCATTTGGGAGAAAACCTGTCGTAACAGGTTTYGCAGTTTTTGATGGTAAACTGACGTCCCTCTGTATTTTTGTKGTTGATGGCAGTGRTTGGTTTTCTAWTTTCTCTGCTCATTTTTTCTTCCTKTGGCTTCAGGATCTTGAGTTTATTGGGTGTGTTCCACCTGCAGAGGGCTAGGTGTAGCTTCATTTCTTCCATAACTTGCCATGAAAGGTCATTTCAGAGAAAGAGCTGAGGGAATATTGGACTTGGGAAATTTACCGACAGGGAAGTAATTAGATGTGATAAAACTGAAAAATGCCTTAGCTCGTTGATCAAATTAAGATTTTTTTTAATTGTTTCATTTAAATGAAGATATTTAGTTAATTTTGTAGTTATATAAGTCTTGTGCAAAATCATTTGGATTTTATTTCAGCTCTTGTAGAAATAGAGYATGGAGTGAATAGAGCATGAACCGAAATTAAACGTTACACATATTCCAAAAGATACTCCTCCAATTTTTTTTCAGCAAAATGTTCAAAGCACTTAGAAAATTTAATCCAATTTTAAGAACTGCTTCAGTACTGCCTGTGCATTTATTACCAGTGTTAACATTTTGGATTTAAAATCAAACTACTGTTTAGCTGGCTCAAATTTACTGCTTTATTGATGTGCAACATTTAGAAGGATTAGGACTAGATCCTACCTGGAACAAAATCAGATACAAAAACCCTTTCTGAAGGAAAATTTCTATGTCCTCATTGTTTTTCTGAGCAAAGACCTTGCTCTGACAAGGGCTGAGTTATTAACAATTTTCAACTCACAATGTGTTAACAGCAAGCATGCAGTTCCTCTCTGGCCATCTAGTCCTTGTGAAACAAAGAGAAAAATCATCCTTATCTGGGTTTGTAAATTCATATATTAGCTTTAAATAAAGATAAAAATTGTATCTGATATCACTGAGTTTAACATTTTGACTTCACTCTGAAAAACCTAACAGTTTATGGCTGATTTTTCAAGCAACTTTTGCTTACACAGTCCTGGAGCTCACCCAGTCTTAGAGCGCACCAAACAACTGTCTTGTCCCAAAATAGCAGTAATGGTAATTTAACTATTTGAAAGTAAATTTTTTAAAATGTTTTGCTTGAAGAAATCAARATAAGGAGCTAAACGACTAATCTTAGAGACATATTTTCCTGTCAAGAGCCAGTTTGAAGAGGTGGTTTACAGTATCCCTCTTGTTTTTAAGCAAGTATCTGAAGCTAAAAAGAGAAAACAAGGGTTTAGTTGCTCTATGTTGGATCTAAGGGGGATGGAATTTTGGGTTTTGTAGGGTTAATATGGGCTGGCATACTTGAAGAAGAAAGTTTCAGAGCACTTTTTTTTTGTCAAATAAATTGAATGTTGAGTCACTGCTATAATTAGATAATAGGATGAAAGAGAAAAAGAAATTTGCAAGATCTATTGCTTGTATCAGTCCAGGAAGTTACATGCATTCTGCCTTCCTGTTCCAGTCTTATGTTTGTAAATTTTAAGATGGCTATACAAGATGATGACAGAGAATCTTGCAATAGAGTCACTTTTTAAAGCATGAAAATGTGTTTCAACTGCTGTGGTGCAAAATTTGGCTAAAAAAGAAGAAAAGAAAMAAAAAGAAAATAATAATAACATCAATTATATCAAGTTGCCTAAAAATATCATGCAGAAAAAGGAGAAAGGCATGTTAGGAAGCAGACAGAAACTCTAAAAGGGTGAACTAGCTCAGTGAAAAAGAGCACAAACACAGAAACTGGAGGGTAGTCAGGGAACAGCAAATGCAAAATCTGAAACAGCAATGAGGCTTAATTTCTACAGCCTGGAGAGGCTTMGCAAAGTAATCTGTTAGTGAAGAATAGTGTTACTGATGTTAAGGGAAATGCAAAAATAAAAATTAAGTGAGAAACTGATCTGGGCAAAGGGGCACAGCTATTTCTGTTTCATGAGCTAGAAACAAATGTTCCCTTTCTGCCCTTATAGACTCTCACTGATCTGATGGTCTTGATTTTCCTCTTCACACATAACCATGGCTAATTTGTGCCTGTTTATCCTTGTGCCAGCATTTATTCATTAGCGAAAATGTGTCTTCTCTCTCTTCTGTCTGCTCCTACAATTTCAGAGGGTGAGCATACACCTTATCTGCCTCCAGCTTGTAAAAGCAAAGTACATTTAGTTCCAGGCACCCTGCTTAGCCCTTGTTCCAGTCTGAATTTATTTGTTTCACATGGTTGGCCAGAAGGGTATTCCATAATCGGGATGGGCTTTCACAGCCTATATGTGCATGGGGATGTAAGAAACAGRGCTCAAAATCACAGTTTTTCACACTCAGCCCAGAGTCAAGTGCTTTACAGGGTCACAGAATAATTTCAATTGGAAAAGACTTCTAAGATCATTGAGTCCAACTATCAATGTAGCACCACCATATTCACCACTAAACTGTGTCCCTGAGTGCCACATCYGCAATTGTTTTGAACACTTCCAACAATGGCAATTTCACCCCCTCCCTGACCATCCTTTCAGTGAAGAAAGTTTTCCTAATATTCAATCTAAACTTCCCTGAAGGAAACCATACAGAGGAACAGAAAACAATAAAAATATAAAAGCAATAGAGGGGAACACAACCAGATTACAGGATCATATTTGGTTATCTTGTATCTACGTAATACTAATGAGTCATAGTCATTGTGTAAACAACCAACATGAGCAGCAAGTAATTTTTTCCTATTAGTCCCTAAAGTCATAATTTTCTTCTTACTCTGTTATTGCCATCATCATTCATCTTTTTCATCCTGCATGATGTTTGACCCTCCCCTATATTGGCAATTCCTTTGTGTCATCATTAAATTTCAACAGATCAACCACATACCATGTGCCAAGATTAGTAATGTAAATTTTAGATGAAATAAGTCTCTAATCTACTTTTCAAGACAATTTTCTAATCAACAGTTTGCTTCAACATTTCACTTTTTCTCTTTTAAGTCTATTCCTTACTCATTTTAAAATTCTTGTGCTAATCCCTGACTTCTCTATTTAGCTAATAATTTTCCTTGTGGAATTGTATCAGATGCACTGTAAAAGTCTAAGTAGATTAGATGTATTTCATTTCCTTTGTCCAGAAAATCAAAGTAAAGTAGAATCTTAATCCARTGCAATGAAGTGAGCCTTTGTAAATCCATGTTGTAGTTTATCACTTTTTTTCTGTCTTAAATTACCTTCAAAATCTAGARTCTATAGAAATGAGGCCAGAAACACAAACAAAAATAATTTCTTGCTTAAGGGCCATGTCATAACTGTGACATAATCATAGTATTCTTTTTCCTTAACCTTATTGCATGATGCCTTTGCATCTCTCCTTTGTGAAAGCAGTGAAACTTCTGGTCCTTGTTTTAAATCAGTGATAGTTTTGGCAACTGTTGCTTTATTCTTCAGCTTTTTGACCTCAGCAATGCTGCTTTTTCTGAGCATGTTTTGCTAACTTCTAGCATCTCATTTTGTACAGCAAAATTGAGAATAAATTAATTAATCATCTCTAGTTGGCAGGAAGCTCCAAGCCACAGGATTATTTTCTGGATTATTTTTATCTTCATCTGTTTAGCTAGACATAAACAGAAGAAAACTTTGCTTTTGGGAACCTGGACCCTTAGTGTACATAAGGCTGAGGTCATATTTCTAGACCCATTCTCATCTCTGGATAAAGAGGTTCAAAGATATCTGGTGAGCAGTTAAATACCTGGAATGATGGCCACTTCATTTCTTAGACACAACAATATGCTTACTATAATTATGAGAGAAWCATACAATCTCCTGTTTCCTCTTGCAAACTCTTTGGTCTCATTTCTCCTCCCCAGACATATGCAGAGGTTCACCTTCTTCCTACAAACCCTGTCTTCAAAACTTGACCTCTTTTAAATTACCCCCTTCTTCTTGCCACACCAAAAATTAATTCCTACTTTCCATTTACTTTTCCTTATTTATAYTCTCAAAAATTCTTTCAGCTGCTAAGAAGCCACTTTGCTTCTACATCAAAAYATGTTTCCTGTTGGACTGAAAAGCCTGAGGCAAGGCTACTCTTCTCACCTGACCACAGAGTAAGGGGTGCTTCTCTTTCTAGTACAACAGATGAAGCAAAAGACAAAAAAGAAGAAAGTACATATAATAAGAATATGCACTCTTCATATMATTAAAATTTAGAAAAAATCAGTCATGAGGAACTGTGATGAGGAATGAATTAAATGAGTTTGTATAACAGGAACAATAGGCTTGATCTCCCTCCTGCACAGAGGCAGTTCCACCTGTTGCAGAAGGTGTTAGTAAATCAGGCTCTCAAAACAGCAACTGTGCAACAAATCCAAAGAGGATGTTGAATGGCACGGCCACAGGATCCAGTGAAATGCCAATTTATCCCACAGGTGAAAAGAAGACAATGATGCTCTCCTAAATGCTGGATAAACCATAATCGTCACACCCACAGTTTCCAGACAGAAGGTTCAATATAAGATATAKTAAAGTATTATTTGTTGGTTTAATAAAGTAAACGTTTTAATATCACAAATTTACTGCTGATGGTTGCTTCCACAGATTTTTGGGTAACATGTGCCAGTTTTCACTCTGCAGAATTATATCGTGCTGTAACCATCCTCTAGTACTCGGCTCCTCAATACTTATGCCATCTCCTATCTTGTTTTGATGTGTGAGCTGAAATATTAACCCTTAAAGCTGCTGTACTGGAAGTAGCTTTCATTCAAATAAACTTACATCACACAACCACTTTACTTTCTCTTTGAAACACAAATTCTCTAATACTCATTTAACAATAGGGTTATTAAAAAAACAAGTTCAATTTCTTTTTTCTGTTAAGCAGATTTCACCAAATGAAACCATATTAGAAAATGAGATGAAACATGAAATGGATTGATGATATTTTAGGAACACAGAGTATTACAATAATGAGTTTTCATTTTTCACTGTTACCATTATAGCCTTGGTATTTAGGGGTCACAGTTGAGTAACTGTAGATTGTATTGGAGTGAAACTAAAGCTTAGAATTTCTGGGTTGCCAATAGTTTTACAAAACAAGCTATGGGAAGAATTTTTTTWAAATTTATTTTTTACTGGTTGTACATATTCTTCTTCATTCCTTTTAGTTGCTTAAAAAAAATGTTGTTTTGTTTTTTTAAAAATACAAAATGTTCTTTGCAAAATTTCTACATTTCTGGGTATTTGGTAAGCATTTTGTTTGAAACATTGAAGATTTTTCCAGTTCAAAAGAGAAAAATAGCTACCAAACAGATGCACTAGCTATTTCAAAATAATCCCTCCTGCTACACCAACAGAAAACTGCACTGTTGATTGCCACTGCTTAATATTGTTTCCCACACATTTAGAAAGCCATGATTTTCAGAGTGAAATATCCAGGACAGTTCACTGAAATGAGGCTTGGCTTCCAGATTGCCTGCCTGGCTGTAATCACCCTTCGAGTTATTGAGCTTGTAAATCACATATCAAAACATGGGAATACATCAATTAATGTTCTACTGGAAGCAAATCAAGGACAATCCTACAGTGTGACATTCTGCCAGTTTTTATTTTCAATAGACATGGGGAAGGAGCTCAAATGTTTGGTCACAGCCTCTATTTACCCAATCTGTCTTATATACTATTGCATAATGCTATCCCAATATTAATATGCAAATTGCCTCTCAAATAAAAGCCATGCTTTCCCTGTTGATTTTCAGCACAGCTTCTGTTACAAAGGAAAATACTTAGCACTTATATTCCTTTTTCATCTTCAAAACTCCTTCAGTATATTTTAATTAATCCTTTTCCTTTCAATTTTCTGACCCTGCATTGGGTTTTCTGCCTCCTTTACCRTATTCCCAAGGTTATGTCCTCCACTTGATGTCTCCCATAGACTTCTCATATTTAAAAAAAATATGAGAATATCCTCATCTCTTTTCATGCCTAAAAAACAGACCTCAGGAGACTGGCCAGAAGCAAGGCGTAGTCAAGGGCAAAGGAAGTTTCCAAAGTGAAAAAGAAACAGAGAAACTCCATTTCCAAGGATTAGTGATCAAGTCTGGCACAGCTGCTGCTTTTTCTTAGCAGGCACCTCGGGCTGGTCTCAGGCAGTCTCTGGAGGGGTGGTGGTGACTCCTCTGCAGGACTCAGGGCAGGCTGGGCTCGGCTGGCCTCAAGGACACTGCCTGGGCAGCCAGTCCAGGGCAGCGGGGGAGGAAAGAGCAGCAGCCCCTTACAGAGAGCAGCCTCTCCTCAGAGAGGATTTCTGCTGCAAAATTTCGAGTAGGAGGCAGAACACGCTCAGGTCCTAYGAGGATTTCAAAACGCTGGTTTGTGTTATAAAAGGAAAACTCTCAGATTTATCCTCTTAGACATTGASATCCCTCTCTTTTTTATTTCTCTGTTTTAATTATTAATTAATTTATTATACCCYGAGTTATTTTTATTTACTGTGTGCTTTGTGTAGATGTTTTGATGACAATTTCAAACCCTGGGCTACTAATGCACACCAGCTGAGGTGCTGTGTGCCCTTCTGGAGACCAGTCACTAAATGGGCATCACTCTGACCTGCTTAAACTGTAAACCCAGGATTTCATCAGTGCATGGGACAAATGCTGATCTGCTTCAAAAGCATTAAATTATATTTCACACCCACAAGATAGATGGGTGCACATGGGACTTGGCAGTCAGCTCCCATAGAAAAGAAAAATTCTTCAAGTACTCCTGGAGTCAGTCATCTGCATTTCAAAGTGGATGAAAGGTTTATTGTACTCAAGGGAGGGAGAACTGGACATTTAAAGTCATGTTTTCTATCATAGCTATTGATGGAAATAAGTTCAGATTGTTATAGTTTTCATATGATATTTTAAGAATTAGAATATGATAAATCCTACACTTTAAAAGGAAATATTTCTGTTATTTCAGTGTATCACCTTGAAATATCGAAATAATTTTTTTTTTCTCCGCCTTTGGTAGTTTCAAGAAACAATAACTTTTAATTTATCAGTAATTTTATTTATGAATCTTTATTTTCACTTTATTTTCTGATATGTGTAGGGAGTAAATATTAAACTATCCACATCTCCAGTTACCAGGACATTCTACCTGTTTTTAGAATACTTCTTAACCAAAAGCATGTGTTGAATGAAGACAAAATTTAGAAATGATTTAAAGTTAACAGATACTTGGTGTGTTAGCTAATACACTACATACTTTGCTCTGTTCCTGTAAATATGCTGGGCAATGGATGTGAAACACTGTATTTCAAATGCAGGTTACACAGCCGTGGTTAGTTTATCATTCATACAAGATATTAAATTTATTATTAAGTCTTCATAGTTGTATGTTTTAAGSCTTTTAGTCCTAGGCCAGCATCATTGGTAGTGTGTTTGTATCTAGTAAATCTGTGATGCTGGACACAGACATAGATCTGTGTTTGCTTGCACTGCATGCACTCTCACTTCATTGGACTTTARAGATTGTGCCAAAAATCACAAACTTAAAAGGATCAGTGAGAGCAGATTGTTAACTTCAATAATTGATCATTTAGGTAGCTTGATATCTTCTGAAAGCATTCGTGCTCCTCTGYGTCATTACTTTTTGTTTATCTTGCACTTCTTGCACTTCTTAGGGTTTGGATATTTATACATATACGTATACATATATATATGTATTTATATTTATATAGGCGTATATAGTCAGATTGCCTTTGTCCTCCTTGCAGGGCGAAAAAAAACCCAACAAACAAAACAACTAAACTTACTTCCCTTCACACGCTCTTAAAAAAATCAGAGTTACTATAGAAACAGCTATTAAACAGAGAGTAGCAGTAATTAATAACATCTGCAAGTGCAATATGAAGTCTACAACACAATTAATTCCAACATTTGGAGTGGTTTGTGCMGAGCTGCCCTTTGTTGCTTTGCATGGAATGGCAGACTGTACAGACCCAATTATAACAAGGGGGTTAACATTACCATAGTGATATATTACGGCTTCTGAAATAGTTTGGACTCTTAAGGCATTAACCCATGTAAATAAATTACATCATTATTATATAGCTTAATGGCACATGATTCCAGAAATAATTGGACCCATATAGATACTGTGGGCAAATGCAAACATTTTACTTTATCCTTTCAAATAAAACAACATAAAAATCTCACTTGCTGCTGAAACGAAAGCAGGAGCTTGAAATGTAACTTTTTAAATCCATTCCTTGATTTGAATTCTAGAGACATGGGCAGATCAGATGTAGAAGTTTACCTACAGATGCTTTTATCTTTTGACTTTTCTCTTTAAAAGTCAAAATGGGATTTTTTAAGAACAGCCAATTAAAGATTTTTAATAAATCATGAAAGAGATGAGAGAACTTATATATCTTCAGGCTTTATTGAAGAAGGAATATTATAAATATTTATTTGTTATTTTATTATTTCTTAAGGCTACTTGGCATAAAGTCTACCATCTATCCCACCAGTTTCCCTCATTAGAAACTATTAGCATACAAAAGACTCAAATTTTCCTTAAATCATTTTTGCAGCTGGTGTAGAATGTGTAGCAGAAGCTGTTTCACCAGATTGAGGTGTGCTGCGCTATACAGGAGGGAGCTCTGCCTTCTCCCTGAACACAAGGCTTGGGCCTTGTGCTCCTTTGGGAGCTCTGTGCCCTTTGCTACCTGAGCTGATCAGCTCTGCTTAGGGGCAGGGCACAGCAGATGGACCTGACCCGGCCAACGGGGCACCTGGCTCTGATCCAGCACAGGGCAAAGCCTCTGCTCTGCTCCCCTGGCATRTCAGAGACACGGCTTCTTCCTGCCATTCTTTTGCCATCTTTTAAAACTAAGTGGACAAATGCACGTGTGCAGACCAAACCTCCCTTGGTGAACTCRTTCCTCTTTTTCCTCTTTGTTACCTCTCCTACTTACTGGTATGTCTTCCTTATCTGCACACAGTTTTTCTTCCCCTTGCTGTCTCCTTTTCCTAATGATTTTTTTCCTCCTCATATTCCTGTTTTCCTGATTCACTTTACTTTTTCTCTTCTATTTCCTTTAAAAAAATTTCTTTACCTTGYATGATACGTAATGAAGACAATATGCATGTCTTTATTTCCACATCCATAACCTTCCTTCTTGATATTTACTTTCCTGTTCTTTTCTTATTTTTGCTCTATAATAATTCATTCTTACTTTTTCTCCCTTCCCCTGCCCAAGTATTCCTTCTAAGTTATTTTTTTATTTACTAGTAGTTTACAAAGCAAGTCAACCAGGATACCAATGCCATCTCAAGAACCCATGTTTTAGGGCAGGATGAACCATTCTGTGCAGGTGCTGGTCTATGCCCACTGACTTCAACAGGGTAAGAAAAAAGGAAACCCTTTTCTCATAGGATCTATGAGTATCTCACTAAATGCAGAACAGGAACAGCAACAGCTGTGCTCCAAAAAGGAGACACACATACAAACTTCCTACTAAAGTTCAGCCTACCCTGCTGAACTTCCAAAAGTAGCATCTGTGGCTGGATGGCACGACAGCACCTGTTCCTTTTCAGGAATATTGCAGTAAAATCTCAGCAATAACTTTGGAATGTACCTTTAATAACCACCTGGTTAATTAGGTTAAATGGATTAAGTAAGTATGAGATGCTGAGATGGCTTAATTCCATTTGGCTGACAGTGGTTTGCAATGATCATTCTGTTGCCATCACAGAGAGTGCCTCTTCATGGGTCAATGTACCTTCTTTTAGTCCTAYGAAGTTGCAAGAGACCAGATTTCAGGAGAGGCCCATCCTTACATTTAGAAAATCATTTACTGGCATAGGAATATATTTCACGGGGTGAAAACAATGGAGAAAATTGTCCGATTTGGGAGGTTAAAAAGAAAAAAAATAATAATAATAATAATAATAATAATAATAATAATAATAATAATAATAATAATAATAATAATAATAATTATTATTATTATTATTACTATTATTTACATATATATATTGTTTCAAGAAAGAACTGTATATGCTTCAAGTCAGTGGAAGGGATGGAATAAAGTAAATTCAAAGAGATTAGGGACTTCGTAGAAAATAGACAAGGTTGTACAAAAATTCTGTCAATTTCAACTTTATAAAACATATGCTATTTTTATAAGACTGCACTCAGAAATAAAATTTCTTCACAAGTTCAGAACATACCACAGTTTAACATTTATAATTAAGGGTGTTCTCCAGCAAGATGACTGGCATTTATGGTTTTCTGAGAATAGTGTCACAACAACAATATGAAAATTACAATGAGCACTTTTACATTATATTGTAAAATATAACACTGTGATTAATGAACAAAAAAAAATTCCTYTGAAACTCAGAAACATATTAATGATAATAGTAGAATGAGCACAGAGTGTTTCACAACCAAACTATTGCCATACAGTGCTACAGTGTAAGCTCTGCTTACCAAAAACTAAAACATCCCTGTGTTACTGACGCTGTTTTCAACATAGTCCAAAGCAAGGCCCCATACTAGCTACTCTGGAGAAAATCAACTCTACACCAAGCAAAATCTGCACCATCGATGAAGTTTTAGACTGGCATTTGGTTATAAAATATTTTTCTTTGTATTCACCGGGAGAAACTTTATTGTTCTGGACTCCAAGTTTCAATATTAAGTCATCCCAAAATTATTGTTGGTTTAACTGCAGTATCAAAAAACCCAAGTGTGAAAATGCATACAGCTCTAATGACTTGAATTAGAAAGAATGCTTTCCTCAAATCTGACAATAACAAGAAAAGCACAAACAGTCCTATCAAATAGTGAAGGTTTTGCTACCAGATCCAGCATGCTTACTCAAATATGAACAAACACAAGGGTGAGAACTAAACAGTGTTTATTATCTTGCTGTTGGATGTAGGTCACAAAGTTTTAGCAATATAAATTTTATTAAATTCAAATATGTAAAACAATTCATCTCACTTGGAATGGGCTGGATCTTGCATTTCCATCTGGTGCAGACTCCAATAAGGCCATTTTTACCCCTGAAATTAGAAACTGAGATCAGGCTGTCTCTAGTCAGTCCTGCACCAGCAAATGGAATGAGAACTATTCAGCAAGATCACTCCTCCTTCCCTATGTAAAACGCAGGCATAAAGAAGATATTACATGCCAGGAAGAAAATAGAATTTTGGTATGTGGCATTGATTATCATAGAACRACCGAACCACAGAATCATTTAGGTTGGAATAATTTACTTTTAAGATTATATAGCTTAACTGCTAACCCAGCACTGCCAAGTCCACCACTAAACCATGTCCCTAGAGTGCCACATCTACRCATCTTATAAATACCTCCAGGTATGGTGACTCAACCACTTCACTGGGCTGTCTGTTCCAGTGCTTGACAACCCTTTCCATGAGGAAATTTTTTCTAATACCCCATCTAAACATTCCCTGGTGCAACTTGAGGCCATTTCCACTTGTTCTCATTACTTGTTACTCATGAGAAGAGACTGACTCCACCTTTCTACAATCTCTTTTCAGGCAGTTGTACAGAGTGATAAGGTCCACCCTGAGCCTCCTTTTATCCAGGCTAAACAACCCCAGCTCCCTCAGCWGCCCCTCATCAGACTTGTGCTTTACACCTTTCTCCAGGGTCATGCACACACTTTTTGCCATATTTCAACAAGCACATTTTGGCTGAACCCAGTAACAACTGGAGGTTCCATCTAGTGGAGTATGTGTTACACCAAGCACAAAGCTGGAATGAGCTCAGCAAAATGCTGATCAGGGCTGGCAAGAATAAAGCCAGTACAGATTTATTGCCTATTATGCCCCCACAAAAGACACTTAAGGAACTTAGGAATCGTGCCTCATCTATTCACTCAAGTGCTGTAATCACTGCAYGTGTGGTCTTAACCTGTCGCTGGCTTCAATAATTTTTCTGAAAATGCTGATTACTGGAGAATGAGTTTATATACAAGTATAAACCAGATTAATAAAATTTTGATTCTGACGCTAACATAAAAAATTTGAATTTTTTAAAAATGGTTAAGAGACAGAGGGCCCTGCTCCTTTGTCTTTTATGCTAGATTTGCAATGGTGTAAATAAGACATGAAAACATAAATAATATATTCAGAAAGTGAAATAAAAGAGAAAARCTTGATCATTAATTAATACTTGCTACAGATTAAATGAACTGAGAAGAAGCCTTTGATGCAAATAAAAYGTTGTAGTTTTGCAAGAGGAATTTTTTTCTGACATATGGACTACCATGGTCAGTTGAAAGATTTCCAGTACTTTCAATAGAATAATAGAATAGAATCTTTTAGGGTGGAAAGGATCTTTAAGATTGGAGTCCAACCACAATTCTAACCCTGCCAAGTCCACCAAACAGCTACACAGCAAACTTTCTGCAAGATGCCTCATTATATCARTACCTGTTGCTCCTGTGCTCCTCGGTCAGATATGACAGGCAATAATTTTAGAATGAAGTGAAGTAAGAATGAAGATTTACTTTCATTGTTTGTCATTCAAGTGCTTAAATAAAGAGAATTGCCTGCTGTAATAGATCTTCAGGAATCTCAATGCAGATAAATTACAAGAAYTTCCGCAGTGCAATGTCACTGTTAAGTACATGCCATGTATTTAAAACAGTGACTATATAAGAAAATAGTTTAATCAGCAAATGTAAAGAAAYTGATTGTTTAGGAGACTTAAATGTTTTTTTTAATTTCATGATGGAACTACATTTGTGATTTTTTTTTCTGCATTATGGGAGGGTGAAAACATACCAAGAAACTGAACTCTGATAAATTAATGTTTTATGCMAATCACACTTTCTCCTTGAAGGTAGTGGGAACTCATTTGAGGCCTCTTCCTCATGTCCATACACAGCTCTAGGATGAGGTCAGCAATTCTAAACATTCGGCAGCTTTATTAAATACCTGGAAAATTAATGAATTTTTAGGCCATAAATAACTAGGTGAACCAAAGACTGACTGATTAGTAAATGATACATTGTTCATGGAATAAGTCCTGCTTTCTTTTCTTCTCCATGCTTCAGGCTKGCACTGGATTCCTGAGTTTCAGATTTAAAAAAAAGACAAAACTTCAAAACCTGAATTCCAGCCTTACTTAATTTTTACAGGAAAACTGTCATTTGAGTCCACTTTTTCTCAAAACTGAGCTCCAGTTCAAGTTTACTTGTAAATCCTGAAAAGCTTGTAAGTTGATCTTGAGTTGCCTATCACAGAATGCCACAGCCCTTGTCAAGCTCCATTTTCCAGCCCTGGCTGCTCCTCYGCACCTCAACCAGCTTGTTTGGAGCCAACCTGTGTATTTCTCCTCCATGCTGGAGCCTCAAATAGACAACTTCTCTCTTTCATCCCCGAGTTTCAGTGAGCTCCACAGGCACTCACACTGCTCACAGTAGGATAAACTTGTAGAGGGTCTTGTTATATAGTTGTAAATAGCACAGGAGATTGCAAGCTTTGAATACTTTATTAAATCATAGCAGTACTTCCTCTTGGATCTTTTTCACTTTTCAGCTGTTTTCAGTGCATTAGTACTGATTAATCCATACCTTACAGTACTAGGGGTGTGTCAAGCAACCCATGCATTGCACAGTTCCATTGCCATTCCACGTGTTACTGTTGTTGGAACTCTTTGCAGCTATAATTATTGCCCTAAGAAGCTCTATAAGCATCAGAAGTGAGGCTTACAGAAAATTGTACTAATGATGAAAGAAACATTCCTGTGTAGCCCTTCAGTTATCAATTTATTATTTTACATTATCGCTCCCTGCTCTTCTGGTCTCCTTTACATTATATTGAAATGGTACTTGTGAGTAAGGGTGGTCTTGCTTATTCTCACCTACTGAAACCATTTCCTCAGTGTGTTTGCACAGTTACTGGCACCCTCTCTTTCCCACACCAACGTGTCAGTACTTTTCTGTTTGCCCACTCCAGTGGGTTATCCCTTGGGAGAACACCTCTTTCCCAGCTCAGTGCCCACAGCTTGCTCAACAGGCCCTTGGGGGCAGCACTGCTGGGAATTTAACATGAATGCTTTCCTGCTGAGAAGAGAAGCAATGGGCATATGCTTGATCCTTCAGATAGGGAAGGAGCCACGTGGGGCATTCCCATTTATTCTGGAGGGGTGTTGCCAGTGCTAATCCATTACTGTGCTGCCCACTGCAAAACTGTAGGTGTTTTGGGGCACAACTAACTGAAGAACATCTGATTCCTGGTAACTCAGCAGAGTTCAGGCATGAACTTGAGCCAAACTCCAGAGTCCTATCAAAGAGCAGAATCAGTGTTTTTTGTTCAATATTCATGTTCATAACTGAATTGAAAACTTGATACTGATAATGCTACTCTTAGTGTGGGAGTCCAAAAATGAGGAGCTTCATCTAAGTAAATTACKTTTTCTAAGTAAATTTGTCACGGTCTTGTGCAACCTGTACTACTTCACATCTCCAGCCCCTTTCCTCTGTGCATTTTGCCAAGACTTTAATCCATTCCCTACCATCTTTCTACCCCAGATCTCCTCAGAGTCCATCTCACGTGAAGCAGGACTTYTGTGCCACAGGGCATGACTGTGCTGGTACCTTTGACACCCTCCTGGGGAAGCAGAAATACTCATCTGAGCAGTTACAGGTAAGTATCCAAAGAGGTGCCACTTCATGTGGCAAAACTGTCAGGGCTATGGAGACCAACAAAAGCTGAGCTATAGGTACTCTTCAGACTGTTTGAGTCTAAAGGCTGCAGAACCATTTTAGAAAATGCTATTTCAAACTTGCATCCAAACCCTGATGAATCCTACGTACCTATGGGTAGGTGGATAGGTGAAGACAACTGGGAGTTCTTCCCACGAGCTCCCAAGTGCCAGCTCCAATCCAGAGACAATGTAGATGAGTGACTGCATGCTTTACAGATTGCAACTGAAATATCGTGCTGGCTTTGAGCCCAGGCAATGGAGGCACTCAATTCTTCATTTGTGCATCTCAGTTTTGATCCCTTCGCCACCTTTAAAATAGAGATGAGCACTTTCCTGTTTTATAGAAATTGTTGTGAGTTAAAACATTCAAGATGTGATCCTTAAATACAAAGGATGTGAAAAAAAAAATGAATACTGGGTCTGCTCTTTCATTTTCACCTGTTGAACTAAGTAAATATATTAAAATATAAAAATGTAATGACATAGAAAGAAAAAACAAACAAAACCAACCCACGGATCAAAAAGAAAATCAGATTTGTCACTGAACTTTTAACTGCTTTAACAAATAAGCTAAGAAATATTTCCCTGGATTACTTTCTACATTTACACCGAGAGCGTATAGTTGCCACAGAGACTGGTGTGCGTGAACAAACGAAAGGAGGGGAGAGGCAATGCGTCCTCTGGATTTCCAGAGGGATCTGAAATTAATAACCGGGTTAGCGATGCGGCGGGGCGGGGGTGAAGCCCGAGGCCCCCCGGCCGTGCCCGGGGGCGGCTCCGCGGAGGCGCTCGGGGATGCGGCGGGCCCGGGACGCTGCCAAGGGCGGGGGCGGCGGCCGAGCGGGGCTGAGCGGGGCTGCTCCAGCCGGCCGCGGGGAGGGAGAGCGGCATTTATAGCTCCATCCATGAGACACCTATTTAAATCGCAGCCCAGACTGGTGGCACACGGGCCGTGTGCGACGGCTGCTGCTGCTGCCACCGCCGAGAAGGGAGGAGGGGGCTGGAATTAAAATAAGGCAGCACGAAGCGGTTTTAAAAATAGCGAGCGGGCTGCGCGGGGCGGGGCAGGGCGGCAGCGCGGCCCCGGGGCGGCCCGGCCGGGAGTTCCTGGGCGCCTTGTATGGAGCGCGGCCGCCGCAGGGCCCGGCCCGCCCCCGCCGCTCGCCGCGACTTTCCCCGCTGCCGGCAGCGAGGGCAGCGGCCGGCGCGATCCGCCCGTCTCCAACTCTATCGCCTGCTTCCCTCCTCTTCTCCCAGGAGCCGCCACCCCGCCTGCCTCTCTCCTCCTCTTTCTGCTCTGCAATCAGTGGAATAAATCTGGGAAGGACGCGCGCACACACACGCTGAGTGGGATCTGTTACAAAAGTAGCGCTGATGGCGGCGGATCGGATGGAGCCGGAGCTGCTGCTGGAGTAGCAGAGAGTGGAGTATCTCTCGCTCGCTCTCTTTTCTCTGTTTCGCCTCTTCGCCCACTCCACCCACAGATCTCCATCGTTTCTCCTCCTCCCCACCCTCGGCCGCGCTCCCGCTTTTCCGCGCATCTCTGGGCTGCGCCTCCTGCGAGGGGGCGGGTGGGGGGAGCGGAGGAGGCTTTAAAGAACCACGGCCCCCCCCGCACCGCCACACACCATAATTGAATTTATTATTATTGCCGTCTCGCCGACTTGGGGAAGGGGGATCGATCTTCGATCAGGAAGATGGCTGCTTGCTGGCTGCTGGTCTTTAGCCTGACACTTTTCCAGTCCGTGGTGATGAACCACTCCTCGGAGGGACCCTTCCCCTCGGCCACCACGTAAGTCCCAGCGGGGTCCGGGGGTCCGGGGCGGGGGCACGGCCGGGGCGGGGGCGCTCCTCGGCGCCAGAGATAGCGACARTACAAAGGGAAATCAAGTTAGACCGGGCGGAAAGTGAAGATCGGGAAAAATTGTAGGTTTTCGGCAGCTCTTGCTTAGAGCAGCCAGGGTAGCTAAGGTCCCGCCGGGCGGTCGCGTTCGGGGGAAGCTCCGGTGACGGCSGGCGGCGGGACTTTTGAGGGAAAGGCTTCGCCTCGGAACCCCGCTCCGGAGCGGCTCCCAGATCCACCCCGTCAGGTCATCCTTGTGGAGAAGAAAGTTTCGAGTTACACAGAGTCCGCCCCTTCCTCCCACAGAGGTTATTCCAGCCCTGGATGGAGTTTCAACACTGTTTATAGAAAACCCTGAAAACTTTGGCAATTCGATGAAAATCCCCGCGGAAGGCGGATTTCGTTGCCTTTCCGCGGCCGGCAAGGGGAGCGGGGCAGGCGGGCATGGCCGGAGCCCCGAGCCCCGGCTCCCTCCTGCCCGGCCGGGCTCCGCGGGGTCCCGCCCGAGGGGCTTTCACACGCTCAAAGCCACACAGCTGGAGATGTGTTTGCTTCGGCCTCGGCCTTGCAAATCGTCACTTCTCAGAAATACCTTCGCGAGAGCTGAAGGATGCTCGCGGTGCACGCAGCTCGGCGCCTTGCCTGGCCCTGAGATAGAAATCTTTAAAGCGCTGCAGAATTATTAGCATGAAAGTGTTGCCCAGAGCGGTGCAAAGATCAAATAATAATGATGCAATAAAAGTAAGGCAAAAGGAAGCCAATACGTATTGAAGATTCGCCTACAGATAGGAAAAAAAAATCCACGACAAATCACTATGTGACCGTGTTTTCTTTCTTTTTCTTCTCTCTCACCTCATTATTTTTATATTCTTTTTGTTTGGTTGGTTTTTTGAAGCACTTRCCTTAGTCCCCGAATCTGGGTTAAAGCTACCAGTAGGTAACTTTTAAGTGGATGACTCACTTTAATGCATTTTACATAAGAAAAACAGTGCTAATGGTATTCTTTCCTTACTGTTTAACGCTGGGTAGAATTTAGTGGTGTCGTTCATCCTGGGCAGAAGGATGCGTTGCAGTAATTAGCAGCAATGCATTTTCACCAATTAGTACTGCTGGTAGGTTGTTATAATTGGATTCAGTTCTGAGTATCGGTTCCATTATGAAGACTCAAAGGGATGCTCGCACTGTTAAATCAAAGGAATACAAAGATGTGATGCTAAGATACACTTAGTATCTTCTAAGTTGAATAGATACAGTCTTCCATTGTAGGGAAAATTATCTTTTAAAACATTCTCGTGTTGCAGTGTATAAGGATGTGCCATGTAGAAGCAAGTGTAGCAAAATACAAACAAACCCAGGGCTTTTTAATTCATTGTTTTCTTGTGTCTGAGCTCCTGTATTTATGGTTTTTTGAGCTCTGATATTTACGGTTTCTCATTGAGCTGCTAAGGTTATCATACACAACTAATTACAATTTATCTTCTATGTGGATTTTTCTGGGTTTAAAAGAGAAAAATAGAACCCAGTGAAATTAAAAGAATATAATATAAAAAGAATATATGTAATTTCAAATAGAAGTCCAGATTGCTTTTTAACAAAAGAATATGTGATATTCTTTTAAAACTGGTTTTGCCTCCCCATCTATTTTTGCGAATTTCCTTCCAAATTCACCTTTATTGCCAGTCATGATAATAGAAATTGACAACAGTGAAACATACAGTTTGAAATTGGCAACAGTAACTAGAATTGTAACTTTACCTATGATAAAGTAATTCAGAATGTTAGTCATCAACATTTCCATGTTCTGCAGAATCTACTTGCTGTTTGCTCTTTTTTTCTCATTGTTATTCCACTGAAATATTGCAGAAACAATCTATAGAGACTGTGCATCCTTCCCAGTACTGTTTCTCCTTTGAAATAGCATCAAAGTGCAAGCAAGGCTTAGTTTGTTTAGAAGGCAGCACACAACAGGTTGATGCAGGGAGAGCTGCTTAGCAAAAAGTAATGATGTAACAGGTGAAAGAGAAAACATTTTTTCTATTCTTTTTTAAGACTTGACAGCAGCATTTCACTTCTTACTAAAAATTACAAATGGGGAAGAACAAAGAGAYGTGACGCAAATGCTCTTAATGTAAAAGATATTATATATTAAGAATATWAAAAATAGAAATAAAACATGGGAGAGGAGAATAAAGGAAAGAAAGGATATGAATAATTGAAGAACTGGAGGTTTGCTCATATTCTGTGCTTAGCTATCTGCTTTCTCCCCATTATTTTCAGTCTGTTTTTTCTCTTAGTGAAAAAGTTGGTCTAAGGAAGCAGGATTTTCTAGCTGTTGTGTGAAAAATGTGCATATTCAGGGCTGTAGARTATATGGTTTCTTCTACAACTTATTATTGTGCAATCACTTTTCCTTCAGTCATCTGTTTCTTCTGCATTAATAAATATTTTAACATGTGCTTTTACTAAAACATTCAGAAGTCACTATCACCAATATAATATTATAGAAATATGTAATATTCATAGCCAGAAGTGCTGAAGGTTTATGCAATGCCTGTGTGATAGAATCTYAGTAATTTGATTAATTTTAATTCTCTGATAAGGCAAAAAGGCCCTGATATGTTTACACAGCAAAATATAGAGAATTTCAGGTGCAGGTTTGTGTTGTATGAAATAGTAGCATTAATTTTTCATTGAAAATCTGTGCAGGTGGTATTGCATTCCTTGCTTCCAGTGTTGAAATATTTCACTGCAAATACTGAAGACTGTCCTTTAATGAACTATTAAAGCATAGTAGTAATTGTGTCTTGAACTGAGCCATAGGGCTTAGCYGCTGATTGATGCATATTGCATTCCATTTAAATATATCATATTAGTTGTGCCATGTGTTAGGGATCTGTTTGTTGGTACAAGATACCATGGTCTGACTTTTAACACAGCAACTCCAAGTCCTTTAATTACACCTGCAACACAGCAGATATTTAGATGAGAATATTGTATATAGTACTCCTGGCACTTTGATCAGTACTGCTATCACAGTATGCAAAGCACTTCTTTTTTGTAGCCATATGTATTTATATATTTATTATCTGTACWGACTTCAGAAAAAACATACGGTTAAATACACAAGGTTTGTATGTTGCCTGATAATGATAGCAGGGGACTCAGTTTATTTCTCTTCTTTTCTCTTCACTGCATCAAGACAGATAGTCTTAAGTTTATCAAAAAATTCCTGAGTATCCTTTTGGCACAGCATGTGTTGATATTGTTACTGATAGTGAGTAATGTACTACATAAAGATACACATTCTCCTTTCTGATAATAAACCTGTTTGTACAGATTAAAAAAGAAAAAAAAACCACCTCAAACAAAGCATATTTTAATTTTATAAAGCTACAAATGAAGCCTTTCACAATCCATGGGACTGTTTCTGTAATTRCTGCATCACTGTGGATATATCTTCTTGTCTTTTCTTTCTATTCCCCCTCTAATTTTCCTCTGCCATTCCTTTTCTCTCTTTCCTTTATCTTTTAAYATTTTTTTCCTCCTCAGTCATTTGTTCTGTATGTATGTATTACATTAAATACTAAATTCAGGACAGATCTACCACTTACATAAATTGGTGTAAAACATTAATGGATAAAGATAATATAAAGATAAAAATAGTAKACATATGAACATATATCTATATGTGTGCAGACAGGACATTTTTAGAAAAGAAGYTATGTATTCCCAGTTTTTACTTGCATGAATCATCTTTACTGTTTTGGTGTCATTAGGACAACTCAGGGAAGTCTATATGAGTCATATGAATTAAGGCTTGCACAACTGGGACATTCATATTTTTGGCTTCCTCACACGGACCTAACAAGTGTAGGTCCTGCTGAGAGTGTGGCTGTGCTTGGTCTCAGCATCATTTTCTGTGTGGCACCAGTGACCAAAGGTAGATACATGACATTTATGATGTTTTCTTTTCATCTGTTTCTACTGTCAGTCTTGGGGATTTTGAGACCTCTCATATGCATAAAATCCCATTTATAGCTTATAGTCTGTGGCAGAAGAATGCCAGTTTAGCTGCTGATGTTAATTAGAAAAGACTGCTGTATTAATGGATTATAAAATATCAGGCTCTTTCTCATTTGAAATTTGTTTTTTTTTTCTCAACCTACTTAAAAATATTCACTATTTGGAAAAAAATAAAGTACTGAAGTATACTTTCACATCTGTGAATTGGACAGAGAGCCAAAAGATGTAATCAGCTTAGAATCAGGGAAGTGCAATATCACCTCTTAGTGTTTTCTCAGYACATGTCTAAATGCTGAGCATTATGCAAGATGCTTAAACCCACTGATATTTTACAGAGTGCTGCTCCAATCCATTCCTCTATTGGAAACATACTTATTCTAAGTGTGAAACAGCTTGTTGATTGGTGGTGTTTATTTTGGTGTTTTGGTGGGGATTTTTTTTGATTGTGTGGTGGGGTTTTTTTTGCYTTTTTTTCATTTTTTTATTGTTCTTGTAAATATGGTGGTGATAAATGCAAATTATTTGGATTCACAAAGCATTTTTCTGTTTCACATATTTTATGATGTAAATTGTGAAGGRCAATTTCTTTGTTTATTTCCCTCCTAGGTATTTATGCTGGAGCCTCAGAATGAACAAATTCTAWAGATTTACATTTTATTAAGTATGAAAATTCAGCTGAAAGCATCAAAATAGATCCTAATAATAAAAGATGAAATTTCATTGAAATAAATCAGCATTATAGAGGTTCTTGCCATCTTTCATTTTGCAGTGATGCTATTTTCAGAACTGCATTGCTCATACCCTGCAAAATGATTTTATCCAAGAATTCAGCTGCTAGAAAGAGAGCTGGAGCTTGGCAGCACATTAGCCTGAAATGTATTCATTGTTAAATAGGAGGCCTGTTGTACAGATCTTAAAAATATTTATCTAGCAGAACACTTTAAACTGATGGAAGCATGRTCAAATTCTTACTGCTTAAATGTTTTGTAACAAAGAAACAATCCAGACTCTGGTTGCCCACTGGTAACTGACATGGTTGTGCCTTGGTCCTTTCTTGCCTTCTGTGAGATTTCCGTATCCAAGGTAGTGTTATCTTCTAGACCAATATTTGACTTGAACCTCTGTGAGATAGGGATTGCAATTTAGAAGCATTTTACTAGAGAAAAATGACTCATTCTCTGTGTTGCTGACCATAGTAGAAGTAGAATTGAGCCCCAGACTGTTTTGTGCTTCTTTGCAGCAGTATCCGGGCTTTTGATCCCCTGTGCTCAAGCTGCATGTTGTGTTTAGAGTGCTCATAAGGACCTTTGTGACAAAAGGTGGTATTTTTTCTGGCAGAATTTTTTTTTTCTAGTGCCTTTTTCACAAATTTCCTTTAATAGAAGAAAAAAGTTACCAGAAAACAACCCTGACATAAAATTAGTGGACCACTGCTACAGTTTGGTAAAGCCAGACGCCATAATTAATTTACATCTTTTACAGATGCTGAATCAGACTTCTTGATAGAAAGAATGACAGCTCAGTGTCCTTAGTGTTCTGGTAAAAAACCCCAGAGCTAGCACCTTGTAAATGCACAGAAAATAAGTACAAAGCAATAACTGCATTTGTGCCCCCAGCCCTGGGTAGTGCCTGTGTGTTCTGCCTTAGATTGCTCTTGGCCCATTCCTGYATCAGCTTTTTCATTCCCCTTCAGCTGCTGCAAGACAGGTATCAATGAATATTTAAATGATTTGCATTTGAGATTACCGTTCTGATTTATCTCTCATGCAGAATCTATTAAAGAGCCTGATCCCACTCAAGTTTCCTCAGACATGCGTAGGGCAATTCTCTGTTCTGGAGGATCAGACCGCGAGCTGAGTTTTGCATCAGTTGTGCCATTGCCTACTGTAGCAAATTGGTCATTGYTTTTAGGGGGAGTTATGACTCTTCTTTCCCTCCTGATTTCCACTAGTAAGCAGAACTGGATTGAATATTGTTTGCAGAATATGATTTTTGTTACGCCGTACCTTGCAATGCGCACAATAGTGCTGTGAAAATACGTAGCACTGATAGTGAAATTACTGTCAACTGCACTTCTACTTCAGTAATGGTCATGGGTTGTATATTCTCAGTTTAGGGCCAGACTGTGCTGCTTGTACCCTGGAATGAAGAAGTCCCATTGATACTSTCAGAGAAATCTGTGCAAGAGTGAAGATTTTAAAAATACACTTCAGCACTTTTTAATAGCTAAAATTAATGGCATGTGCCTGCAGCTATTCAGCTCAGGAGGGATTTTTCTTTTCCTTCTCTGTCACTACTTTCCAAACTATTTTTTGACCTACTCTGCTTCTAAGCAAACTCAGTGTTTCACACTTTCCTTCCTTTCCTCCTTCCTTTCAGACTTGGTAAGTTTTCAGGGTGAAATGTAAAATAGACTGTCTTTTTCAGCCACCCTGTGACAAGAGATGGCTCACTGTTTGGGAATGTTGCACTAATGATGACGGGGAGAGGACCATGGGTTTTGCTTATGTCCATCCCTACAGCACCTTTCTCTGCATGCCAACAGCAAACTGATGACAAAGAGTGAATTTCTGTTCCTTGTATATTTTTTTTCCAATTTGTTTACAAAGTTTCTAACAAGTTTATGAAAATGATTGACATTATTTTGCATCAACAAATCAGCAAGCTTTTGCGGTTAATTACAGTAATTCAAAATCAGACTTTTTTTTAATCTGAGGCAGGCCTGAAATAACCACAGAATGTGAATGTGAAGTTGTAGTATTGCTGACTATTATAAAAAGTGATTTATTGGATTTTCACCCTCTTTAAATTACATTCTCACTCCCTCTCATTGAGAGCTGGGTAGGGTAAGAACTCTAGTCTTATTTTGTAACAGATATTCTACATAGTGATTTAAGAATTTTTCTTTTTTGAAATTTCCTTTATTTCTCCAGGACCATGAATGTTCATCCAGAAATGCAGAAAGAAGATGATTTTTTGAAAAATGTATCCTATTGATTATATGAACTAAGAATAATTTTTGCACAGCCTTTATTAGATGTATCATGGAGGTGCATATTAGATTAGATTTTTCTCTGCATAAAAGGCTTCAGTTGAAATCTGTGAGCAAASTCTCTCAAAATGTATTAATTATAATAAAATCTGATTCGTTTTTGGCCTGATTTGAAAASTAAGTAAGAACACAAAGGAGTTGCTGAGTCCACAGTCTAGTTTTTGTAGGAATCAGATGATAAATTATATGTGAATTATTTAAAAGAGAAAAACCAGACTTGATTCATCTAAACAATATTTGAACTGAAATGTTCCTATTTTCCCTGTGCATGTTCCCATTAGACTGGTCTCGAAGCTTAAAATGTTCCCCAGTGATATTTCTCTCACCCTTATTTGTACTCAGATTTTTATTATATTTTGATAGCATGGACTAAATATTCTTCCAGGTAGGCATAAAAAAAAAGGTTACAAAAGATCTGTGGCTAAGGGTGGTGGCAATATTAAAACCTAATCAAGTCACGCCACTGTTCCAAACTGTCACTATTAATACTGTGCTRCACTTTTCTTTATACACTAAGGTAGTCTTAAACAAACCAGTAAAAGGGAAGTTTTCTCCACTCTTGAAATGAGCAGAAGTTTGCCACRCTAGGTATATGTTGACTCTTGATTAGAAATTCCAACCTTTTTCATAGGAGGGAACTGAGTCATGGGAGCTGTTCTGTCAAAGAKTATTGAAGTGAAACATTTTGCAGTCTGAAATGGATGAATTGTGTTATCAACACTGCAGGAAGGAGAAAAGTAATGAAAAAGAGATGACAGGAAGTATTAATTACAAAATTAGTGTTCTTATTATTCTTTCCCTGAGTCTTACAGGTCACTCCTGCACGTGTAGATCCAATGTCCCATGAGACCAGTCAAAATTTTGAGGGATATGTACAGCAGTCTACTAAAAGGCAACTTTCAATTAATGATATTCTGATGTGGACTAGTGTTGAGGAAAATGGTTTATTTTGTTTATGGCTAAATTAGGCCTCACAGTAATCATTTTGCCCAGTGTGGATTGGGGTAGAAGTCTCTTTGGTAGAAGTCTTGTGGATCCTCCCTATACTGGGAGGCAATGCTCTTTGCTTGGGGAATCTCTGTTCCTAAAGCTCTGTTTTGTGAGTTTAATCCAGAAATGTGGTGGTTTCTCATGTAGATGTTAATGCGGAAGTTCCTTTTTTTTTGCGGTATATGGCAGTTTTCTTGCAGTTGATTTAGGTAGAATAAAATATAAYACATAATATACAATTCATTCGTAAGTAAAGCAGTTTCTGCAGAACTTATTGAAAATCCATTTTTTCTGTTAGCCTCACTTGTAATTTTAATATTACTTACCTATGGGTGTAACAAGTTTTTTAGGTTGTTTTTCAAAGACGGGTCMAAGTGAAGAATGATCCATGTAGGGATTGAAACTAAGTGTATTGAGCAATGAACCTTATTGCACCCTCATCTTCTGTTGAAAGAATCCCATGTTAGGTCAATTAGCTGGGTGTGTGTAAGTTGGTTAGCTGTGTGTTTCTTAATATAGAAAGTATTTCTTGATCTGACACTTTTCTTAGAGATTAATTCAGTGGTACCAATTTTGGAAAAAAAAGACAAAAAAAGAGTCAGTATACATTCATTTATTTAATCACAAATATTTTCCTATGATGTACATCCTGAATTGTGTGTACCATGGCTGAGCTTTTTATCATTAAATGCCTCTCTTTAGTATTTTCTGCCGTGCTTTATCTGCCTTGCCTTATTTCTCCAATTTTGTACCTTAGATTTTGATATTAATTTCTTTCAGTAAAGTAGGAAAGTTCAGTATTTTASCGTTTAGTCAGGCAAGGGTTTATTGTCAAGATTAATTTGTTAGCTAATGCCTCTAAAGCCTTCTGTAGTTGAAAAGTGTTGTTAAGCTGTTAAGCCTAATTTATTAAGATGTGTGTTTGCTATATTCCCACTTTACCTCAGAAACTTGCATGGCCAATCCTTTCCTGGACGGATGATACCTCTGGTTTACCTGTTTCTCAAGGTGATTTTTTTAATAGAATCTTTGTAGTAACTTTTCTACATATCTTTGTATCTACTTTTCTATCATATCTGCTTCTTTTGGTAGCTTGTGATCTGGAGATGTGGCAGAAATTAATCCCTACGATCTGTGCTTCTTGGATGTACACAGATTGCAAAACATAAGCTTAACAGCATTTTTAGAAACTAAGAGGAGTCAGCAAAAATCTGCAGACAGCATGGTGAGGAGAAGCCAGCATGTGACTCATGCCGGCGCCGCACGCTCGGTGCGCTCCTTCGCCAGTCCTGCCAATTCCTTCCCACTCTGGAGCGCACTGGGAGCTGTGAATCCTGGGATCTTCTGAAATTTGTGCTGTGAATAGTTTGTAGTTTCAAAAGTGACAATAGTTAGATAAAAATACAACAATACAGCAAGGCCTTGTGACACGAGCTCGTCAAGGTGATCTGTTGCTTCTTTCGCAGCGCAGGCTACTGCTGCTTTTATTCCATTTCCAAAGTGGAAATGACACCCAAATTGTCATCCTGCTGGAATCARTGTGTTTAATAAAGCAAGATGTCCTGTTTCTATAAGAAAGATGGTAAGAAAAGTATATATTTTTTTTCTGTTTACAGACTAGTAGCAATGATCATCAGTAATCACTAATTACCTGACAATCACCAAGACTCTAAAGATTTCAAGCAGGAGTACCATAGAGTTCAATGCAATTATTTTTGTTTGCTACAGCCAGTAGCAATAGAAGTGTAGTTCATACCWTTTTTTGTTATTTACCAAGTCACTTTTGTTGCCTTAGCATCTTCTTGATTAGATTTTTTTTATCTGTTGTTAACATATTTTAGATTATGTGGTAGGCGTATCAGCTGGGAGAGAAGCACTAGTGTGTGCAGGAGCATATCTTAAGGAGATTTCACTGTAATATACACATGGGMAACAGGTTTGTGGTAATTGAAGGCAGAATCTGGTCTCTTTTGACTGATTAGAAATACATGAGGGATCTGTGCATGACTAAGAATATGTCTAGGATATACTCTAAATGCCTTTGGAAATGGTTGGGTACCCAATTTCATCCTTCTTTCCACCAGTGTAATTTCAGCATAATGAGTATCAGTCCTGTATCATTTAAATCCTGAGTGCAAGGATGAATCCACATAAAATAATTTCTGATTAAACACATACAGGTTTCATTGCAACAGAATGAGTCATCACTGTCAAGGCCTGATTGTGAAAATTACATAAAATAAAATGTAATACATGGTTTTATTAGGCTTTGCAGAGGGGAATAGTAAGATATCCCAAGGAAACCATGTGTGATATCAGATGTGGTCATTTGTCTTCCTTTTAAATGATAAGCTCTGACACCCCTTCATTTTCTGCGCCCCACTGAGCAAGTGTCCCTGTGAAAGAGAAGTTCTTAATGTGCTGGAAGGCACTGAAAAATGTTACCCCAGATTAGGAAGAAACATGATTTTATTAAATAAAAATGTGGAATTTTAAGGAAGAAATATTTTCCTTTTCAAAGTACTGTAACGTCTAATAATGTGCAGGTTTGCTTTAAGTGGCTTTCTCTGGAGGGACAGAATGTAAGAAAACAAAGATAGTGCAGAAGGCAGTCTCACACCTGAGGAGTTGCAGCTGTACCAAAGATTACAAACAGCTCTGCCCTTAGCAGGCCACAGCTGTGTCCAGTAAGAAGAAGAGTGCTACAAAAGAGTGRGGTAGCTGGGTGAGGGGAGAGCTGGAGTTTGTTGGTTGTGCTGTGAAGAAGTCAGTGGTGTGAGGAACTGCCCATGAGAAATCACTGAGAAGGTATGGAAGATTTACAATAAAAGGACAACAGCTTTCACAAATGTACTTTTTTGTAGGTTTTTTTTTTTAGGTTTTGGTTTTTTTTTCTTCTTAAGCAATTAATTCTAGAGCTTAATTTGGAATGGTAGGAATGATAGAAGTAGTTTAATTTAACCCCTAATTGTGCACAACTGAGTAATTAATTCATCTTTGGGTATGAGGTCTTGAGTTTTTGGATAATTAGAATTAAAATCAGCAAGAAATGTACAGATGAACTTTATATTTGTTTCCAATGAAGCTGGCTTTACTCTGACAAATGATATTGATGCTTTGTGGGGACATGAAGTGAAATTCTGCTATGATAGCTGCTTTGCTAGTAGGAGCCCTTGGCCAGTGTCTTAACTTCTTTATGTATTCCTTGTATAGACACACTCTCTCAAAATCAGGATTAAAAGCACCAATCACTTCCTTGCAYGGCTGGTGAGAGTTTTGGTTAACAAATGACCATAAAGAATATTGTAGTGGATGGAAGAATAATTTGCTTGCAGATGTTTTGCTGATAGCATTTCTTTCCTTTCATAAGTCCATTTATTGATAGAATAAAGTACTTTTATGGCCTGCAAGGTAGTCTTGGACAAACACGCTCAGTTATTCTTGTAGGTATCCATGGTTTCACAAACACTTTGTGTATTCATTAGTGATGCTTTCAGCGTTGCAAATACTGATTAAACATTGATGATTGAATATTTTGTTCCACGCATCTCATTAACTGGGGCTCTATTTCTTTTTAKTGAGCAGTGTTCTACTCAACAATTGTCCCATTACTCTCTGTGGGAATAATGTGCTTATAGAATAAAATGATGATTAAGATTTTTAAAAATCTTTTAGAAAAACTCTTTTAAAAGTTTAAAGTAAGTTATCTGGTTTTAAAGCTTAAACACTTCAAAACTTGGAATAGCAAGATAATAAACTGCCTTAAGCCTAAATTGTTTTTCTTATAATAGCTTCATCTCCTGTCTTCAGTTACAAAACCAACTGTATTTTTTTTCTTCTGGAAACACTTTTCATTGAGAATATTACTCAAAATGCAACCCCACTGTAAGACTGGTGGATTTTGTAGATAACTTTGATAAAGCTGCAAARGACATATCTTGTCTTTTGAAATGTAAAACTAGTAATAGTTGCCACTACATGGAGAGTGTGTAGGAGCATCTGCCTTTGGGAATTTAAAGTAAACTATTAGCCAAAGCTATTCTCTGAACTTAAAAGCTGTGCTAGAGATATCCTATTCAAAGAGGTATTTTGAGATGTTTGGATTTTTTTTGTATTGCTAGGACTTGTTTCACTGCTGGAAGAGAGTGCTGGTTGCTGCCATGTTTGTTATGATGTGTGACTTCAGTAATYGGTACAGACTCCCACTGGGCAGGAATTTCTTTCTAGCTGGAATTTTTTCTGAAAATTAGCAAACAGGAATCATCAGCAAGATACCAGAGAAATACTTGATGTTCTAGTTACCTACATGGCAGGAAAAGACCCCAAACATCTCCTGTATCTGGATCTATATTTTAATTGCCCAGTGGTTTTTTTGAGCAACCATATCCAAACTCAACTTATTTCAGTATTTCACATGTTAGATTTCTTGTGTACCAGATCCACATTTCTGGCACTGATACTAAGGGATGTGTGTTTGGATGGAACTTACTTGAGGCTTTCTTAATGGCCAAAAAGTTCACTTGTAAACCAGAATCATCTGCAATATCACTCAAAGACTGCTTAAAATAAAGCAGTTATTCATTACTTAGAATTAAACCTTCCTACAGTGTCTGCAAAGTAATAGATGAAACCATTTTTTCTTAATAGAAACCCCTCCAAAAAACAAAGATAAAAATCCAGCAAAAAACTGCACAAAACTTGGAGTATTTTAGATGTGTTTTACTCCAAAGTTCTTAAGCAAATATTTGCCAGGCACATCTAGGCTGCRTGAGGTACACAGTTTTGTTTGTTGCTGTGAAATTGAGTTTCTAATTCAACAGTAATTTAGATAGATTCAGTTTGTGGTTTGTTACTATGCGATTTGACACAGACACACACTCTCCATGCAACGTTTCTTTCACCTGGGAAAATTGGATAATGAACTAATGAAGGTTTTCTTGGCTGATAATGCTGCCTGTTTTCAGAGCATAGCAATTACACAATCTTTTTAGCACTCAATGTTTATCTAAACAAAATCAATATAAAAATAAGGGCTCTTTGCAGTGAAGTATCATTATTTTACATTGCTTGGGTGGTTCTCTGAGAGTCTGAAATGATGTTGAAATGATACAGTAAAGAAAAAAACCTCAGGAACTTTAAAGCCAGCAATCTAAAGACCACCTGATTTTTCTCTGAGCTCAAGTAATTCACCACTTCTTGTTTGCCTCTGTACAATTGTAACACTTATCATTGCTGCTTACCTTTTCTTTTTAAAAGAAAAGCTCCATTCTATGCATCTCAAATCTAGACTTGATTTGAATTTACATGGCTTCAAAGTTGTAAATTGGGCTGGATTAAAGCTTCCAAACTGTTTATTTACAATAATACCACAGTTTTGAGGTCTGTTTCTTCTAGTTTACTCCTTCATCAATGAATTCTTCAAAGGGGCATTGAGAATTGCTTGTACAGTTGTTTGTAATATGCTGTGTAAGTGCTGTTAGATATCAAAGCAGAATAAAGGGCTGAATTCTTATTGCTGTTAAAATGATGAAGGTATATTTAGGCTATCAGCTACTTCACAGATTTTAGCCTCTAAGTTAAGGTAAGGRAAATTCAGATTAAATATACAAAATGCCTTGACATTACAACGAAGTATCTTGTGGGTCCATTCTCTAAAAGCTGTCATGGCGCTTCTGAAATGTTAAGTTTCTAAATTTGTACTGAAGAGAAATCTGAAAGAGCAAAAGCTCTCTTCTGTATTACTTAGGAGCTGGACAGTACTTTTTCCATTTCCCAACTTTTTTACTTTCAAGTGGTGTATTTTTAAAGAGGAAGAAACTAAAAACCTTCTCATTTTGAAGTTCACTTAAAAGGTTTAAGTATGGAATGGTGTCATAATATGAGATGAAATAAAATGCTTCTACTATAGTCTTTCAGATTTTTTGATCAAGTACTAAATTATCTACTTGATCTGAAGAAAATATTACTAAATGATTCTGATAAAAMATTCCCTGGAAACATTTCAGGTCAGTTTGGACAGGGGTCTGTGCAACTTGTTCTACTTAAAGATGTCCCTGCCCATTCCAGGAGTTGGATTAAATGACCTTAAAAGTTCCTTCTGACCCAGACTATTCTATTATTCTATTTATATTTTTTATGTTATTTCTGAATTCTTCTCTTAGTAGAAGATTTGTGGATTATTTTAAAGGCTTCCGTAGATCTTATCTTTATTGCCATTTTASTCCAGAGAAGCATGATGATGTTACTAGCTTTCACTTTTGTCTTAGGTAATACCTTGACCTTTTCCATTCTCATGCCATGGAATAAAATAATGCTAAAGCTCCATGGGAATGGTCTGGACCCTCTGTTTTCCGAGTGGTGGTAAAAAATATCAAAAATTCATAGAAATTGTGTACAGAATATAATCTGTTGCATAATTTTKTATATCTTTGGTGCATTTCTGGATCTGTTCTTTAATATGACTGACTCTTGGTGTATGATTCAGTTTGACATGTGTGAATGAAGTGTGTCAGGCTAGGTGATTGAATTTTYCTATGTGCACCTCTCAAACAGCAGCCCTGCACACACCATGTACAAGTGACTCTGTTCTTATTCACACAATGCTTGAAACCTCCAAACAAAACAAACAGTCCCTTATCACTACAGATTCTGTGTCTGAAAAACTTATGAGAATGAGGCAGAGATCCTTAGGCAGAARGTTTTTCAGGGAAACAGCATCCCTAGTAATGGTAAAGCAATATATTTTATGTCTCCTGAGGGTTTTCCCTAATAATACCTGTAGGGGAATAAATAATGGCAGGGGTAATGTTATCTGTGCTAATGTGTGTGCACCTCTAACATTATGCAAGACAGCCAAATCCTTCTATGATTTTTTTTCTCCTCTGTGTTTATCACAGTTATCAATATAGGACAGGCATGGCTTGGTACCCAGGAGAGTGGTATAATGTCTGTCATAGATGACTCCATTAGTGACAGGGAGGACAGAGCAGGAGTTTGCCCAATATTTACTACAATGCTCTTAGTGCTTTGTAAATGTACATTGCTACCCTTTAGGACTTCATAAAACTTCATAGATCTCTCTTGTAGAGTGGTTATGCTGCAGTTGTTTTTGCRTGTGAATATTTCTGAACAGTCAGGCTGTGTAACAGATAGGAAGAAAATATTTGTAGGACTGGGCACAGCTAATATTTTTAAGGAGCTACCTTATTTTTTACACTACATTCTAGTATGGACCCATTTTGTCTTCAGACTGTGATCAGTGGAAGAGGCTTAAATTTCTATATCTCAGTTTCAATGAAMTGTTGATCGCTGTTCAGGCTCACTCATCCTAAGTATGAGCACACTGAGATCCWCTGCTTTGGGTGGGAGTAGCATGTGATATGTTGTAATTATTGATACATGACTTGCTGTATTTCTCTGTGCTGGCAGTGATATTAAGGCTATGCAGCAGTATCATACTTCCCCATTATGAAATATGGGATAACCAGTAGAATATTCTTAACTGTGGAATTGCAAAAGATTAAATATTTATTTGCATGACCTCCAAAGAAAAAAACCAAAAGGCACAAAGAAAAGTTTTTWAAAAATGTACTTCAAACCTACATTTATAAAGAACTTTAATAAGCAGCTAATGACTGTGTGGCCTTAGATGCATGGCATTATTATCTCTGCTTGTGCTTCTGCACCACACATCCTTGCCACTCTGCACCGTGCCAGGCACCAAGGCCTGCCCTTGCTCTATCTGTTTTACTCCAAGAATTGAATCATTTAATCYTTTGTCTTTTAAACTTTGGGGAAAATGCATGGATGTAGATGGTAAAATTGATGTTGATACCAGCAAAACCATAATTTTTACCCTATACGGTTTGAAATTATTCCTGTGATGTGACATTAAGGTACACAGAACTGCTGTAGGTGAGTGTGGATCATACACAGATTTCCTCTGTGAGCCCTTAGCTCTTTATTGAGCTGAATGCAAGTTCATTATCTTCCATGTGTTTTCAAATTCATTTGACTCTTGCCTCTGTGTAACTGAAGTTATTGCCTACATAAAAACTAGTTAAACACTTATCTGCTAAGTGTAACTACTGAATAGTGGTTAAAACCACCACTAGTGGTAGGCAAATAATTAGGGCTACTTATGAGAGGATTCAGAGGTATTTCTGAAATTGCTTTCTATGCTCTGTGTCAAAACTGAAACATCCACATTTAGAGGTATTTAACATTTTTCATGAGGACTGAGCATTTTCTCACACTCATACACCCACATCATTAATTTTTAACAAATAAATATGGATTTCATCTGCTATTGATGGGGAAAAAAGGCTTTTCCATTTATTTTCCGAGAAAGTAATAGTTAGTGAAGCATAAATTAAGCTTGGCCAGCAATAGATATAGTTCACTGAACACTGGGAAATACTTAAAGATAAATACTTAATTTGGCATTCCTTTTTCCAAAAAGGAATGCAGGCTGAATCAGATATTTTTTCAAAGGTTACCTGGATTGTTATGAGTCAGGGAAGTGATGTTTGGTTTCTTTGTTTAAGAATTGCCATGTAGCATTTAGAAAGGGATAGATGTGTGAAAATAGTATGATTTKCTCTACTTCCCAGCAATGCTATTTCTTTATCCCCAGTCTGTATAAACCCAAATATTTCTGTTTATTGGGAGATCAAAAATTAGAAAGGAATGGTGCATCTCAGGTGGGAGGAAGGTAGCATCAATGTGTTGAAAGTAAATTGCTGCTACAGCTGGAAGGATGCTCTTCCATTTGAAATACAGTGCTGTCACTGTTAAAACAAAGAAAGGGATCTGGAGCCTTTGCAATAGGATTGTTTTGTTAATTAGTTGCATATTGCTGTTTAAAGAAACCTACTTGATTTTTCTTCTGTTAGTTCACATATGTACCTATGATTCATCAATTTAGAAAGAAGTGCAGTCAGATCAGCTGAGGAGGATCATCCTGGATTTCCAGTGACATTGCTGAGCACAGGGATGGATACTTGCTGGAGCTCAATTTGGAATGCAAATGTTGCTGCAAAGGCTTCAGGCTTTTGGCAAAGGAGCAGCAGGGAAAGGGATCCACCTGAGGAACCCAGGTTTGACACAGTTGGATTGCATCCAGCTTGGAGTATCACTGCCTTCCTGTAGAAGCTGGAGTTGCTGATAGCTAATGAGGTCCGTACCCTTTCAGAGTGCTTGCTGACAGCGTGTCACAGAGCAGAGCTGTAACGTAAATAACAAGATTTCACTCTGTTTTCTTTATTGCTCTTTGTTTCTTATATTTTTAGCTGCTTGCAGCAAGAGATGGGTCTCTGGATTGCTTGCTCTGGTGCACACACTTTCTTTTTCTCTGGCTGTCTCTCTCTGTCTCTTGACAGGTGTAAGGAGGATCCTAAATATAGAAGCCGCCCGTCAGTTGGCTTCAGCAATCAGCAAGCACTGATTTAGTATTTCTCTTAACCAGCTAMGCTCCAGAAAGGTGTTTTTTTTAAACATTGATCAATTTATTCCACTGCAAGCTTTCTTTAAAATTATTAAAAAACCCTGGTTATCCTACAACATGAAGAGTAAAATTGGCAGTTACATTTCTGAAATGATGGTTGTCAAGAATGGCTCTTGCAATGGAAAGGAGAAAAAAAATTGCTTTTTAAAGAACTCCCTTGTTTTAGCAGTTTAGGTAAYGGTGCAGGACCTCATTGGGAAAAACACTGAGACTAGGTGTTAAGTACAGTCTCCAATTTTGAGATGAACACACTTTCAGACATACTTTCCTATGAATTTTTCCTTATGAGAAGAAACTTTAATGCAAATGTAATGATTAGCTGGGATTTACTTTGCTATATACAGAAATTAGACATGTGGTGAGAAATGGAGGTGTTCTAGCACTGAATATTTATAGTGCTCACTAAAAGTATTTTTAACACAGAGTTAAAAAGTATTTTTAACACAAAGAGATTTTTCTTTATGTTAATTTCTTTATCCTGTGGTTGAGGTCAGCACAAAAATATTGATTCTCAAAAATTAACTGGCCAAATTTAATACTACTGCAAAAAGTTCTAAGTAGAATATTTGGGGGAAAAAAAGAGCTGCAACACTGCATTAAATACAACTTGAACATTTTCTGTTAGTTTGTAGGCAGGCATCTCARATTCTTTCTCTTCCTTGTGACCACTTGCTATTAATATTCATAGAAATTGTTCACAGCCTACAGAGGAGATACTAATTCAGTATCTAATTGTGACAACTGAGTTGCATGTGATGAAGACCCTTTTTGATACTGATGTGCTTTGATTTTGTATGTTTTATGATAGTGATATACCTATAYTGTTTAATACAGTTTTAATATTCTAGTGTATTGAACATTGTGTTAAACATGGACACAAGAGAAATCAGTGCCTTTATGTAGCTCAGAAAGGCAGTAGTACTTTTTTGTGGTAGTTGTAGTGGTTACATGTGGTCTGTCTGGTTGTGAAAAATTCTGTAGCAAAATATAGCATGTGTTATGCTTATGTAAGGTTTTATTTTTGCCAACCAGTGCTCCCTATACCCAGCCATGAGAAACAACCTGTTTCTCTATTTCTTTTTTTCCTCTTCTATAAATTGGTATGGTTTATTGGGAGTTTCTGCCATGTCTGGGACATCTGCTTTGCTGGTTGGTGGAGCCTGATTCAAACCCCAGAAAGAAGTATGAGGGCTGCTAGGTGAAATAGCAGGACTGGCCTTGAGAAAATGAAAAATAGTTTAAGATAGAACATGTTTCCAATAAAAGGATGTTTTTTCAGATTTGGCACAAGGGATTCTGGGATAAGTCTAACTCTCTTAGTACAGAGAGTCTCAAGCTTTATCCAAACTGCATCTAATGCACCTCCTGGGTGGAAGCTCTTCTACATTTCACAGATCAGAATTTGAACCCATTGAAGCCTAGTAGTTTTGCTTACAAGCCTTAGTTTTTGCATTTAAGAAAAAACTGATTATTCTTCAGTGTGAACTCAATCTGTGACTTCTCAAAGGAGCAAACCAGAGTTTCCATGAGCTGATCATGCAGCCACCAGAGCTGTTGCAGTTCTAGCTGAAACCAGCAGTTACGTGTGTAGGCAAACATGTCTTTGCTGTGGTATGAGCCTCCAGGTTGGAAGGCAGAACTGCTTCTATAAAAATCCTTGTGCTTCTAATACCCAGAAGTTTCATCTCTCCTCAGTCTTCCAAATTTATTTTTCACTTTAGCACCATGTTTTTTTTAGCTGGAAGTTTATTCCCTATTTAGTCCTCCAAATTTATTTTCACTGTAGGATGATGGTTTTTTTAGCTTGCTAGAGACCTGGCTAGATTCTTTYTGCCTTTGGCACATCATTTAATGAATACAGTGAGAAGAAATTTTCTGCTGAATTTTATTTTACCAGCCTGGTGTTTACTAGACAGAAAAGGTGGTAGTCTCCTCTCATGAGCATTGTCACAACATRCAGGAGTGTGTTGTGGCTGTATGTCTACATGGGTCTTCTTTGCCCATTATCCAGGCAGAATCCACATACTCTGCTTTCAACTTTGTGTTTTCATACTCTTGGTACATTTTATAAATAGGATAAAAAATTTAACTGAATTATTTTCCCATTATCCTCCAAGAACATTAAATCAGGTCCATATCAGAATTATGTGAAAATATTTCCATTTTGTACTGTATATCATAGAAAGCAATAAAATGCTTGCTCAGGAAAACTCCTACTAAAACAGGTCCTACCAAAAGATAAGGRAAAAAAMCCCAACAAAACAAACCATTTATTTYCTATGGGTTAGAAATTGTCTTTCTAATAAAAAGCTTTATCTACCTGTGTCTATCTACCTACCTACTTCCCTATCTTTTTGGAATTTCYATCCATATATCTATTTACTGGGATGAAGCTGGGGACAAGGAACAGTGCCTATAACTGGATTAAGGTTCTAAGAGGGTTACAAAGAGGATGTAAGGGTGCTTTGTGAGCAGAATGACTAAGATTGTTGATAAAAATAGACCAACTGGTCATGTTACATGCTTGGTAATGTTGGGCTTGAAGTGCAAATACATGGAACAAAAAGAGTCACTGGCCTTCTGTAGCATTAGGTAGGGATGCTTTGCAGTGCTGATAGTGACACAAATATGTTTGTTGAAATGAAGAGAGGAGGAATACTAGAAGCAGAGTGGATAATCTGTCATGCTGAGCTAGCTTCTGAAGTGACACTCACTTTTGTGTATACATTTTGGGTACAAGGAAGGTTTTCCCTYCCCTTTCTATGCTGGTCATTAGAGCCTGGCCAGAGCAGTCAGGGGCATCTGCACAAGCCTTGGGCTTTTCCAGACAGCACAGTTAAAGACTGGAGGTATAAATTTTGACAAAAGCACAGTCAGTTATGATTTTCCCACAGAGAAAAGGAGCCCTTCACTGTTTTCAAAACAGACCTGTGACTAACAGCTAGCTGTATAAATAATGGAGTTCTTGTATCTTATGTGATACATAAGAATTATCTTCCCAAGCTACATGGCAGTTCCTTAGGCAAACAAAGTGTTTGTTTTTCAAAAGGCTGGATAATTTTTAAAAGGTTTTCTCTCTTCTCATTTAATAGTTCTTGTATTACTAGAATTTATATTTAAGCAATTTCACACCTTCAGACTGGAGGAATATCAAGTATTTTTTTTTTTTTGCATGAAACTAATATATGTCCTCATTGCTGAATTCTAGCCACTGCTTTTAAAGGTAATGGTRAAAAAAAATCATCCTCTTGTGAGGTGCCATTCCCATACTTTTAGTGCAGCAGTATTCTGGGTTTTTATCCCATGAAATAGAATTCTTCATGGCAAGAGTTCCATGGAAGAGGCCAAATCCAGTGCTGCCAAAGAAAAAGGTTCAGAAAACAGATGGGCTGGATGGTGGTTTTAAGAAGCAAGGGAGAAGTGTGATCCTCATGTCTGAGTGCAAACCTGTGCTGTGGCACATATAATAATTTTTTCTGTCATTTCTGGCTTAGGATTTTAGGCTCTCAGAGCCTGTAGGTCAGACATATGCCTCCAGTTTTCCTTTACTTCAGGAAAAATAGAATTTTTTCAAACACTTGTTTCTAAATGGTTTTCTTTGTGTTGAAGATTGAGACTAGTTTATCTGTAAGGAACATTACTTTGGTGAAAAAACCCTCCCCTAGGTCCCCTTTGTTCTTTTTTTCTAAAGTTATCATTCATACACAGAACTTTTTCCATTCCAAGATAAAATTCAGATACCTCTCCTAAGAAAATGAAAGAGTTGCTACTCCAAGAAAACAGATCTCTCAAATTGAAATTATAATCCCTATTAATGAGAAAGTAGCAAAAAATATAGGTATTATATACATATATATATGTGTGTGCATATAATGTAATTATGTGTGCTTTTCAAAAACAATTTATAGATCCAGAGTCTTGAGTATTTAACTGCAAATTTATTTAAAACATTTATCTCAATCCTGTGACAGTGATGTACTCATACACAGCATTTTTCACCAGATGGTGGTCAGAGAACAGGATCTACCCATTTGTCCCTGRGTGCAGCAATGAGTGGCTGGCTACAGCTGTACCAGTGTGTTGGTGGTGTGGAATGCATAAGTTGCAAAAGGTGGAGCAAGTCTGGTGTAGGTTCACAGCTTTCTCCTGTGAGTATACATTCACACAGGCCAGGACATCTCAAATGCACTTTGCTCTCCCCAGCAAAACTTTGCAGGAGGAGCTACCCTCTCTGTTTTTCAGAGAAGACTTAATTAGAAATGCAGGCATCAGTTTTAATTGACACCTGTGTGCCTCTGTCCTGGGGAAACTACTCAGTGTATGATGCTAGACTGAGGTGTCAGCATCAGCACAGCGTAAACCCATCAGCTACAGACACAAATGCAGAACAACTGAAATACACACATATAAACCTTTTGGGTCCTGCTTCCATCAGGGAAAGGAAATCAACAACTGCACAGAAAAGCACTCTTTGTCCTGAACAGCCACTCACCTTAAACCATTTATATAAACCTTTTATATAAACCATTTATATAAACCATTTATATACACCTTTATGCTTATTGCCTTGTTTGCAAACATCTCTGACCACAACATCCCATTTGCAGTTCAAGAATTAATCCCTTGGTGGCTGAAGCACAGGAGTGGCAAATCCTCTAGTAGCATGATCTTCTTAAGAGAAGGGTGCATGGCAGAGTTGTGTCTCTGCAGAGTGCTTAGTGGGGCATTTACAGAGACTCCTACCTGTGGCTCATCTAAACAAATACAGTTTTATTACATGCCTTGTAACTCGGGATAGGAGGGGSAGGATTAAAGGGACACTTGGTAGGAAATTTGCCACCTGGCAGTGCAACAGCTTGAGCATCCCAAGTTTGCAATTAGTCTTTCTAAGAAGAGGTTTGTGGGATCTTAACAAATCAATTGTGCTCAAACTAATCTTGGGTTGTTTGATTAAGGACATTAATCTAGATTTCTGAAATTGCTAAGAGCCTCGTGATCAAAATATAAGTAGCTTCTATAATTCAACTTAAGGATTCACATTAAGAAGTCAGRTTCTTAAAACTAATCACAGAGCAGCACAAATGCTTCTTATATATGTCCTTTGTGGAAGATTTATTTGTCCATATATCATGATGTTACAGCAGGAAACACACAGTAAATGTATTTCTCCCAGGCTTACAGGCCATGTGAGGACTGCCTGGGAGTGCAGCCCTGGCACTCCAGAACTGTGCAGCTCTCAAAGGATAGCTGAAAAAGGGTGGCAAGACAGCACAGCTTTGTGTTAACTGCACTTTATGTGTTAGCTTTTGGTGTTGCACATTCAACTTTTTAAAGAGGTGTCAATGATTTTTCTATTCCTAGTTCCAGCAAGAGCCCCAAAGMGGATCTCTTCTGGAGCTGCTGATACACAGCATGGCTTAGGGTGGCATGCCAAAACGTAGCACTTCATAAACAGTCACCACGTTTTTAATGGTTTTTCATCAGAAGACATTTGCTGCTTGTCAAAGTGTCAGYCTGACATCCAGAAGGACTGAAATGCACACTGAGAACAGCAGCAGGGGCAGGACTTCATCAGCTTTTTCCATCCATGCTTTCTAGCATTGACAAAAGTATTAATTTCAGTGGCCCCAGTCCCATTGTAATTCTGAAGTCTTTCAAGAGCAAAGTGTCAGTTCTGGACACGGTGCAAGTGTTGTTGATGTTGCTGGAGAGCARTCCCAGGGCAGCTGGGAGAGTCAGCTGCAGTGTCTGACGTGCACGTGGCCACCTCTGAAGGACAGCTGGAGGCATTCCTAAATACTTGCTGGAGGTGTCACTAGCTGTCTCTCTGGATCTGTTCTGTCCTTTTTMATGTGCTTTGTCACCTCTTGTAGATGTGAGCTGACTGCAGCCAGCCAGACTGGGACTCTGTTTCTGCAGTACTCTTGCTGTTCCTTGAGATGCTGCTCCTTTCTCCTGCACAAGGGACATAAACCCATGAAGGGATGAACATTGGCTGTGTCCYCAGTGCATTTGTTATGCAACTTAGCCAGTCAAGGGAGCTGGCAGATGAGATTCATTCCTGAACTAGCGTGTGACGTACAAAGTTGAATTTCACAGCAACTGCTCTTGCCCATTTCTGACATCCAGCATTGTGACAAAAAAAGTCATGCACTTCCTTTGTGCTGCAAGGACATGTTTGTTCTATCTCTGCAAGGAAGGAGTAATGACAACTGCCTGAAACTTCAGAGATCTGAGTGCTTCCTCTGTAGCCTTAGACTGGAACTTGGTTTCCTTGAGTCTCTTTGAACTGCAAAGACTAAAAAATACAGGGTGAATTTCAGATTGTAAAGCACAAAGATTTTAAAGTAGTTGGGCACTATTTAAATGTTTCGTGGACTATTGCCTGTATATATATAAATATGTCTTCTTCAGTTCCATTATAACCAACATTAAAAAAAATCCAACATAAAATATCTTTATATGACACAATCTTTCCTTAGCAGTGGGGAAAATTAGTCACAGTTTGATTCAGGTGTTACTAAACATAGAAATTCCCATACAAACTGCCACATTTTTCCCTGAAATCTCTCCTTGTCTTTCAGCAGCTGGAAAGATGAAGCACCTTTTCTCCACAGATAAATAAAAGTGAGAAGAAGCACTCTGTTCCATTTACACTGGAAAGCAGTTGATCATAAAACTAGTGTTCTGGTACCTAGTTCTGGATTTATTCACTCTCAGCTTGTCATCTTCCTCAGGCATGCAGTGGTCCTGGTAATTCTTCTTGTGCTATGCTGCTGCTGCTAAATTCATGACAGCTCCTCATGGATCAAGACTGATAGGTGGCTGTGGAGCCCAGTCAAGAGAATAAGACCATTTTTTAACAAAATACTTTAAATATAATGAGACTAGTGTCAAACTGTTAAGAAAGCAACTCATCTGGTCTGCTTGAAATTTGAGCCTGGATCTAACAATTAATTGACATATAAAAAGATTTCCTTAGGAAATAAAATCCAATACAAAAAACTTGCCAGGAGCTTTGTCAAACTAAAATCCCATCTCAGTATGAACAGATCAATAGACTCAATGAAGACTTAACCATTACAAAGAAGCATTCAGTATTTTTGTAGTACAGAATTAAAAAAGTTTTTATATCAATGTGCTGCTATGTTAAAGACTATAAAAATATTTTTAAATGAAAAGATTTGTGCAGTGTTCTCATTGYTAATTCATTAGAAATAATAATTTGAGACAAGAAGATAGAAGAATATTTTTTTTTCCTTGGGAGAAGAGCTATTTGGAAACTGCTGACAGGCAAAAAAGGGGGCAGCTGATATGAGGTGAACAAGTAGCCACATTACAGGAAACAAACATTCTCTCAGAAAGAAAGAAATGTATAAATGCAACTCAGCCTTTTTAACTCTTTAAGTTGCGTTTTCTTTTTCTGAATTTATAAAATTATCCCAAGKGGACCTTTATCACACAGATTTTAGTAATCAGTAAGAGTTTAAAAACAGTGTAGATTATAACTGCTCGTCTGACAGTTGTGTCTCAAAAGACTAGACAGAAAAATTTACAAGAAGTGGGGAAAAGAGGGAAAGTAAGGAACCAGATGGCACGGTATCACAGCAGTTGAGGAATAGAAAAAGATTCAGATTCCATACTTGGAAAATGTCAAATAATGGTAAAATAGTATATTAAAAAAGAAAGCCTCGAAGAATATAGGGCCTACAGCAGCAAAACWTAAAAAATACTTGGTCAAACAAAGCAAATTCCAACTCTTTTGATTTTAATGTATGTCTTTAGAACTGTGGATTAATAGAAAAGACGACTACTCAGTTTTTATCAGCCAACCATGTCCCCACTGTCAGAACCTTTGAACTTCATTATCCCTGAGCAGCTGTCAAACCATCACCTTTGCACATCCCCCAGGAAGCAGGAGCCAGCGTTAGTTAGTTACACTCACGTGGYCTGTAAATGTGCAGGTCCAGACAGTGGGTATTTCAGAGTTCTAAAGGGACAGCCTCTGAATCTGTGGAACTGATTGTTCTGGTTTGACCCCCAGCAGCAACTGAGCCTCACACTGCCCCTGGCTGGGGAGGGGGGAGAGAATCTGAGGAGTAAAAGTGAGAAAACTCATGGGTTGAGATAAAGTTTAGTGGGGAAAGCAGAAGCTGTGCACTCMAGCAAAGCAACACAAGGAGTTAGTTACCCCCTTGCCGTGGGCAGGCAGGTGTTCAGCCATCCCCAGGAMAGCAGGGCTCCATCATGTTCAATGGCCACTTGGCAAAACAAATGTCATGATTTCAAACAYCACCTTTTTTTCTTTTTCCTTCTTTTTGTTTATGCTGTGCATGAGGCATTTTGGTGTGGGATACCCCTGGGTCCATCAGAGTCAGCTGTCCCAGCCCTGTCCCCTCCCAAATACCTGTGCMCCTCCAGCATCCTCTCTGCTGGGGGGTGAGAAGCTGAAAGAGCCTTGATGCTGTGCAAGCACTGCTCAGTAAGAAATAAAATATCCTTGACTTATCAACACTGTTTCCAGCCACAGCCCCTACTAGCTGTGTATATAATTAATTTTTAGAGAAAAAAAATTATATATAATTACAAATAATATATATATTATAGTTCTATTTTAGAGAAAAAAAAAAATAACTCTAGTCCACCCAAAACCAGCACAAGTATCAGAAGAAATATTGGATATTTTAAGGGAAGGAGAAAAACATGAAAAAATAAAAAACAAACGACCCCCCCAAAACAAAAATAAAAACAACAACAAGAAAAAACACCCAACCAAACAAAAAATTAGAGCAAAGGCTGACCTAGAGARATACCAAATCATTGCTCTGTTCTGGAAAAATATGTTAACTGTGTCAGGAGTTATTACAGAATATTTYAATTGGCATTATGGAAGTAATCAGAAATACTGTTAAAACAAGTATTTTAATAAATTTAGGCATTTTTAACAAAAGAAAACAGAAGTARTAATTGATATGAAGATGCATAATAAAAGTCTGAAATCATCCATTTTAACAGTGTGTAGGTAGTGAGACCATTCAGACTGTACCAAATGAACAAAGCTGACCTTGCTGCACAGTGTCTTGGAAAGTCTAGGAAAAGATCTGTGCAGTGTTCTCATCGTTAATTTATTAAAAATAATAATTTTGAGAGAAGAAGATAGAAGAATAGATAATTTTTTGGGGGGAGAAGAGCTATTTGGAAACTACTGMCAGGCAAAAAAGGGGGCAGCTGTTATGAGGTGGACAAGTAGCCACATTACAGGAAACAAACATTCTCTCAGAAAGAAAAAGTTTCAGAAATGAAACAAAGTGTTTAGATAAGCATTTATGCATTTCCCAAAGTGCCAAAGGGCTTCTGTATTTGAGGTTAGACTTCTGTAAAAGTAACCATTCRGCCAGTTTGGAAATCAGTCTATTTTGCCATGTTTTCATACTAGTGTAGAATAATTATGCTCTCAGAAAAGTCATAATCATAAAACATGCAAATTTAGGGCATTAAATGTAGATACCTYGTATACTTGTAGATACCTTTTATAGTGCATTTGATTTCTCTCTGCAGCTTGTTRGGAAGGATGTGAAAATGAAAGAACTGGAGAAAAGACAAGGATCTAAAAGATCTTTAAAGATCTAAAAATTGGTGTATAGGTCTTTGGAAAATATTAGAAAAGCTAACTGTATGTAGTTCAGAGGAGGGAAGACTGTAGTCATGCTCTATATATAAACACCTTCAAGATAATGATATAAACGGGGAAAAGGGGTTTACAGGTTCCCAGAAGCAAGTAATAAAGGAGCAGGGAGGGAGGAGAAATATATTTACGAAAAGGTTTTAAATTATAAGTGAGAATAGAGTGGAATAGACAACCAGTGGCAAGAGTAATTTCTAAAGACCTACATATTATGCAAAATAAATTCYAGCAACCATCATCATCTTTATTATTGCAATTTTTTTTTTTGCTTATCCCCCATCTGCAAGATCAAAACAGTTCCTTGCCATCTGTGGGCGCTGTGAAATGGGGTGCCRCAAAGCTGACAGAACTGCAGGCAGGGAGCAGCAGGATGGCTCAGGGCCTGTGAGTGTGACTTTGTCACAAAACATCGATAATGATAACAAAAGAGACATAATTAGCTGGCAGATGATAATTTTCTCCTTGGGCCATGTCTTCCATGTGAGTTCAATAGCCAGTTGTAGGTGGAGATTTGTGTTACAAGTATTTCACTACAGAGTCTGTGCTGCCATCACAATGACCCTATAATAATTTTCTTGGAGGATGGAACAAGATTCACTCTGATGTATTTATGGTGTGATGGTGAAGTTCATAATCATATGACCTGAATTTTTGCCTTTCCTAGAAAAAAATATAAAGAACCTAAAATACTTAGCAGGCTTTCTAGCCTTGCAGCAGGTAGCATGGTGACCTAGAGCACAGATTAGGCTGCCTGATTTTACTTTCTGGTTCATGTGACACTTYGTACAGGAATTTCTATAGTCAGCACATAACCCCTCCTCCAGCTCTGGGGCTATGTTTCATTAGAGAATTTCCTGACCAGCTGAAGGACATAATTCAGTAAAGACTCAGACTCAAAGGATGAAGAGAGCAGTGATTACCCACATGGAGTAGGCATTTTATTTCCATTCAACCTCTTTAAATAAGATCGGTTTTTTAAGCCAGTCTTGTGTTGAAGAGGCCAATAATCTGTCCTGATTGTTCTTCTGGCTGTTGGAGCCTGAGCACCACAATGCCCCTACTTATCCCTTCTTTTTTTATTTCTGCCTCTATTTTATTAGCAGGTTTTCTTTTATTTGTCACTGAGCCTTACAGAAGCTGCTTATATATGTCCTTTTCAGAATGATGGTACAAGTTTTCAGTGTCCTCAGAATCAGAAWGTTCTAACTTGTAAATGTGTCTTGACTTCRATCACAGGGCTTTATATGAGACARGCATTAAGTGTGTAAGACACAAAGMTTTATTTKTTAGASTCTCTAAGAAACAAAAGTTAATTCTGGGAATTAKAAATTACTGGGTCTTCACAGTAAAGACAAAAACTTTTCTCCACAGAAAACTGAGTAAGTTCTGTGTCATGTTGCACGATCATGGACAAAAATAAGCAGAAGCAATTTGTCTTTTATTTTCTGAAAAATTATGAAATTGATAACTTTTRGATCAACTGGCATAGGAGTTAAACTGTAATACTTAGTGTAATAGTAAGTTGAAAATAATTACTTTGTTGTCCAAAGAATTTTGGTAAGAGTTTCTTTATCTTCAGCTATTCCTTCCCAATTCAATTTTCAGGTTTTCCTTCCTTAGTGAAAAAAAAGCCTCAACTAAATGAAAATTGTCAGTCCAAGCTGACACTTGAAGGTGAATAGATACTTGTTTGAAAATAATTAATAGGGTAAGGTAATTTTTATCAAACTTTTCAAAAATATTATACTGCTCTTTAGATTGATACGTTTTGCTTTACATTGCATATAGCAGACCATAACTGAGACAGACAAAAAACCAATGAGGCTGGAAAAGAATAAACAGAACTTTGCCAAGAAATTTTAAAACTTGAAAACATATCAGATTTTTTAAAAAATATTGTTTATTGCTAGAACATTCTATTTTTCRTAATTATTCATTATCATTATTGAATAACTATTATATGTAAAGGAAGGACTTAGAATAAATTTTTAAACCTAAATAACTGTCTGAAATGTCTCTGTGCAAAGGCTTTTGTGAAATTAGTGTCCAGATATTGCATGTTTTTTAATAGTGTGCTAATGAATTTTTGTGATATTTTTCCAAGCAAACCTGATTTATCGCTTTTAGAAAAATTACTGYTTGAAGGCAGAAATGCAAAGAGAGATTGCCTATATGAATAGAGAGCACATTGCTYTTCTGAATGTGATGAAGATGGAAGATTTGGCTGTTTCATACGACATGGAGATATGTTCTGCCTGGGAACCACAGCCCWGCTGGTCCTTGTGCTAAACCCCTGCTGGTTCCAGCCAGCAGCAGAGGTACCAGCAGAGGTACCTGTGCACTGACCCCAGCAGTGCCACGCCAGAATGGATGGCTCTGGACCTRGAGGGCATCATTCTCTCAATAAATAGACTAAGGAGTGACCAGCACTGTGATCTGAATGTGTCTTTGCTTCTAGAAATGGTTTCTCAGGCCACAGTTTGTGGGATTTTGACTGGCCAAATGTTAGAGTGTTAGAGAGTCACAGTGTCATGTCTTCAGTGATAAARGAGCTGCTGGTTTCTGAGCTGGTTGAACTACAGGCCCTTTGGAGTTGATGCCAGRAAGATGCAATTAAATGGGTAGAGGTGATGTTCACACTTATTCTCCTGTGACAGGTAAAACATTGGCACAGGTTCTAGAAAGACAGAAAAAAAACCCCGTATTACTCTTGAAGTTTTATTCTGTACTCAACAGTATTTCAGTCTTGGGGCTCTGGCTTGCCAAGACACTTTACCACACTGCATGAGGGTGAGCATATGTGCCAGGCAATTTGCTTGAAGGTCATCTTCTTAAATATGGTATTTAATAAAAGTTTTAYACCTCTGCTGCAGCGTCAGGATTCTCTAAATCTCTCTGTGGCTGCCTGAAGCCTAAATATCAACAAGTACTGTGCAAGTAACATATGGTGAGGTTCCAGTGGACTAATTTGTTAGCAGAGTAGTTATCTTGCTTGAGGTGCAGATTTCTGGCAGGAGAGTTTCTTTTTTTTTTT